>OZ017742.1:206417493-206500523 GCA_963969285.1 Odontomyia ornata | reverse complement strand
TTTGGTTTTTGGGTTTTTGGTTTTTTTTGGTTTTTGGGTTTTTGGTTTTTGGTTTTTGGTTTTTGGTTTTTGGTTTTTGGTTTTGGTTTTTGGTTTTTGGTTTTTGGTTTTTGGTTTTTGGTTTTGGTTTTTGGTTTTTGGTTTTTGGTTTTTGGTTTTTGGTTTTTGGTTTTTGGTTTTTGGTTTTTGGTTTTTGGTTCTTGGTTTTTGGTTTTTGGTTTTTGGTTTTTTGTTTTTGGTTTTTGGTTTTTGGTTTTTGGTTTTTGGTTTTTGGTTTTTGGTTTTTGGTTTTTGGTTTTGGTTTTGGTTTTGGTTTTTGGTTTTTGTTTTGGTTTTTGGTTTTGGTTTTTGTTTTTGGTTTTTGGTTCTTGGTTTTGGTTTTTGGTTTTTTGGTTTTTTGTTTTTGGTTTTTGGTTTTTGGTTTTTGGTTTTTGGTTTTTGGTTTTTGGTTTTTTGGTTTTTGGTTTTTGGTTTTTGGTTTTTGGTTTTTGGTGTTTTGGTTTTGGTTTTGGTTTTTGGTTTTTGGTTTTGGTTTTGGTGTTTTGGTTTTTGGTTTTTGGTTTTGGTTTTTGGTTTTTGGTTTTTTGGTTTTTGGTTTTTGGTTTTTGGTTTTTGGTTTTTGGTTTTGGTTTTTGGTTTTTGGTTTTTGGTTTTTGGTTTTTGGTTTTTGGTTTTTGGTTTTGGTTTTTGGTTTTTGGTTTTGTTTTTGGTTTTTGGTTTTTGGTTTTTGGTTTTTGGTTTTTGGTTTTTGGTTTTGTTTTTGGTTTTTGGTTTTTGGTTTTTGGTTTTTGGTTTTTGGTTTTTGGTTTTTGGTTTTTGGTTTTCGGTTTTTGGTTTTTGGTTTTTGGTTTTTGGTTTTTGGTTTTTGGTTTTTGGTTTTTGGTTTTTGGTTTTTGGTTTTTGGTTTTTGGTTTTTGTTTTGGTTTTTGGTTTTTGGTTTTGGTTTTTGGTTTTTGTTTTGGTTTTTGGTTTTTGGTTTTTGGTTTTGGTTTTTGGTTTTTGGTTTTTGGTTTTTGGTTTTTTGGTTTTTGGTTTTGGTTTTTGGTTTTTGGTTTTTGGTTTTTGGTTTTTGGTTTTTGGTTTTTGGTTTTTGGTTTTTGGTTTTTGGTTTTTGGTTTTTGGTTTTTGGTTTTTGGTTTTTGGTTTTTGGTTTTTGGTTTTTGGTTTTTGGTTTTGGTTTTTGGTTTTGGTTTTTGGTTTTTGGTTTTTGGTTTTTGGTTTTTGGTTTTTGGTTTTTGGTTTTTGGTTTTTGGTTTTTGGTTTTTGGTTTTTGGTTTTGGTTTTTGGTTTTTGGTTTTTGGTTTTTGGTTTTTGGTTTTTGGTTTTTGGTTTTTGGTTTTTGGTTTTTGGTTTTGGTTTTTGGTTTTTGGTTTTGGTTTTTGGTTTTTGGTTTTTGGTTTTGGTTTTTGGTTTTGGTTTTTGGTTTTTGGTTTTTGGTTTTTTGGTTTTGGTTTTTGGTTTTTGTTTTGGTTTTTGGTTTTTGGTTTTTGGTTTTTGGTTTTTGGTTTTTGGTTTTTGGTTTTTGGTTTTTGGTTTTGGTTTTTGGTTTTTGGTTTTTGGTTTTTGGTTTTTGGTTTTGGTTTTTGGTTTTTGGTTTTTGGTTTTGGTTTTGGTTTTTGGTTTTTGGTTTTTTGGTTTTTGTTTTTGGTTTTTGGTTTTTGGTTTTTGGTTTTTTGGTTTTTGGTTTTGGTTTTTGGTTTTTGGTTTTTGGTTTTTGGTTTTTGGTTTCTGGTTTTGGTTTTTGGTTTTTGGTTTTTGGTTTTGGTTTTTGGTTTTTGGTTTTTGGTTTTTGGTTTTGGTTTTTGGTTTTTGCGTTTTTGGTTTTTGGTTTTTGGTTTTTGGTTTTTGGTTTTTGGTTTTTGGTTTTTGGGTTTTGTTTTGGTTTTTGGTTTTTGGTTTTTGGTTTGGGGTTTTTGGTTTTTGGTTTTTGGTTTTTGGTTTGGTTTTTGGTTTTTGTTTTTGGTTTTGGTTTTTGGTTTTTGTTTTTTGGTTTTTTGGTTTTTGGTTTTTGTTTTTTGGTTTTTGGTTTCTGGTTTTTGGTTTTTGTGGTTTTTGGTTTTTGGTTTTTGGTTTTTGGTTTTGGTTTTTGGTTTTTGGTTTTTGGTTTTGGTTTTGGTTTTTGGTTTTTGGTTTTTGGTTTTTGGTTTTTGGTTTTTGGTTTTTGGTTTTTGGTTTTTGGTTTTTGGTTTTTGGTTTTTGGTTTTGGTTTTTGGTTTTTGGTTTTTGGTTTTTGGTTTTTGGTTTTTGGTTTTTGGTTTTTGGTTTTTGGTTTTTGGTTTTTGGTTTTTGGTTTTTGGTTTTGGTTTTTGGTTTTGGTTTTTGGTTTTTGGTTTTTGGTTTTGGTTTTTGGTTTTTGGTTTTTGGTTTTTGGTTTTTGGTTTTTGGTTTTGGTTTTTGGTTTTTGGTTTTTGGTTTTTGGTTTTTGGTTTTGGTTTTGGTTTTTGGTTTTTGGTTTTTTGGTTTTTGGTTTTTGGTTTTTGGTTTTTGGTTTTTGGTTTTTGGTTTTTGGTTTTTGGTTTTTTGGTTTTTGGTTTTTGGTTTTTGGTTTTTGGTTTTTGGTTTTTGGTTTTTGGTTTTTGGTTTTTGGTTTTTGGTTTTTGGTTTTTGGTTTTTGGTTTTTGGTTTTTGGTTTTTGGTTTTTGGTTTTTGGTTTTGGTTTTTGGTTTTTGGTTTTTGGTTTTTGGTTTTTGGTTTTGGTTTTTGGTTTTTGGTTTTTGGTTTTTGGTTTTTGGTTTTTGGTTTTTGGTTTTTGGTTCTTGGTTTTTGGTTTTTGGTTTTTGGTTTTTGGTTTTTTTGGTTTTGGTTTTTGGTTTTTGGTTTTTGGTTTTTGGTTTTTGGTTTTTGGTTTTTGGTTTTTGGTTTTTGGTTTTTGGTTTTTGGTTTTTGGTTTTTGGTTTTTGGTTTTTGGTTTTTGGTTTTTGGTTTTTGGTTTTTGGTTTTTGGTTTTTGGTTTTTGGTTTTTGGTTTTTGGTTTTTGGTTTTTGGTTTTTGGTTTTGGTTTTTGGTTTTTGGTTTTTGGTTTTTGGTTTTTGGTTTTTGGTTTTTGGTTTTTGGTTTTTGGTTTTTGGTTTTTGGTTTTTGGTTTTTGGTTTTGGTTTTTGGTTTTTGGTTTTTGGTTTTTGGTTTTTGGTTTTTGGTTTTTGGTTTTTGGTTTTTGGTTTTTGGTTTTTGGTTTTTGGTTTTTGGTTTTTGGTTTTTGGTTTTTGGTTTTTGGTTTTTGGTTTTTGGTTTTTGGTTTTTGGTTTTTGGTTTTTGGTTTTTGGTTTTTGGTTTTTGGTTTTTGGTTTTTGGTTTTTGGTTTTTGGTTTTTGGTTTTTTGGTTTTTGGTTTTTGGTTTTTGGTTTTTGGTTCTTGGTTTTTGGTTTTGGTTTTTGGTTTTTGGTCTTTGGTTTTTGGTTTTTGGTTTTGGTTTTTGGTTTTTGGTTTTTGGTTTTTGGTTTTTGGTTTTTGGTTCTTGGTTTTTGGTTTTTGGTTTTTGGTTTTTGGTTTTTGGTTTTTGGTTTTTGGTTTTTGGTTTTTGGTTTTTGGTTTTTGGTTTTTGGTTTTTGGTTTTTGGTTTTTGGTTTTTGGTTTTTGGTTTTGGGTTTTTGGTTTTTGGTTTTTGGTTTTTGGTTTTTGGTTTTTGGTTTTTGGTTTTTGGTTTTTGGTTCTTGGTTTTTGGTTTTTGTTTTTGGTTTTTGGTTTTTGGTTTTTGGTTTTTGGTTCTTGGTTTTTGGTTTTTGGTTTTTGGTTTTTGGTTTTTGGTTTTTGGTTTTTGGTTTTTGGTTTTTGGTTTTTGGTTTTTGGTTTTTGGTTTTTGGTTTTGGTTTTTGGTTTTTGGTTTTTGGTTTTTGGTTTTTGGTTTTTGGTTTTTGGTTCTTGGTTTTTGGTTTTTGGTTTTTGGTTTTTGGTTTTTGGTTTTTGGTTTTTGGTTTTTGGTTTTTGGTTTTTGGTTTTTGGTTTTTGGTTTTTGGTTTTTGGTTTTTGGTTTTTGGTTTTTGGTTTTTGGTTTTTGGTTTTTGGTTTTTGGTTTTTGGTTTTTGGTTTTTGGTTTTTGGTTTTTGGTTTTTGGTTTTTGGTTTTTGGTTTTTGGTTTTTGGTTTTTGGTTTTTGGTTTTTGGTTTTTGGTTTTTGGTTTTTGGTTTTTGGTTTTTGGTTTTTGGTTTTTGGTTTTTGGTTTTTGGTTTTTGGTTTATGGTTTTTGGTTTTTGGTTTTTGGTTTTTGGTTTTTGGTTTTTGGTTTTTGGTTTTTGGTTTTTGGTTTTTGGTTTTTGGTTTTTGGTTTTTGGTTTTTGGTTTTTGGTTTTTGGTTTATGGTTTTTGGTTTTTAGTTTTCGGTTTTTGGTTTTTAGTTTTTGGTTTTTGGTTTTTGGTTTTTGGTTTTTGGTTTTTGGTTTTTGGTTTTTGGTTTTTGGTTTTTGGTTTTTGGTTTTTTGTTTTTGGTTTTTGGTTTTTGGTTCTTGGTTTTGGTTTTTGGTTTTTGGTTTTTGGTTTTTGGTTTTTGGTTTTTGGTTTTTGGTTTTTGGTTTTTGGTTTTTGGTTTTTGGTTTTTGGTTTTTTGTTTTTGGTTTTTGGTTTTTGGTTTTTGGTTTTTGGTTTTTGGTTTTTGGTTTTTGGTTTTTGGTTTTTGGTTTTTGGTTTTGGTTTTTGGTTTTTGGTTTTTGGTTTGTGGTTTTTGGTTTTTAGTTTTCGGTTTTTGGTTTTTAGTTTTTGGTTTTTGGTTTTTGGTTTTTGGTTTTTGGTTTTTGGTTTTTGGTTTTTGGTTTTTGGTTTTTGGTTTTTGGTTTTTGGTTTTTGGTTTTTTGTTTTTGGTTTTTGGTTTTTGGTTCTTGGTTTTTGGTTTTTGGTTTTTGGTTTTTGGTTTTTGGTTTTTGGTTTTTGGTTTTTGGTTTTGGTTTTTGGTTTTTGGTTTTTGGTTTGTGGTTTTTGGTTTTTAGTTTTTGGTTTTTGGTTTTTGGTTTTTGGTTTTTGGTTTTTGGTTTTTGGTTTTTGGTTTTTGGTTTTTGGTTTTTGGTTCTTGGTTCTTGGTTTTTGGTTTTTGGTTTTTGGTTTTTGGTTTTTGGTTTTTGGTTTTTGGTTTTTGGTTTTTGGTTTTTGGTTTTTGGTTTTTGGTTTTTGGTTTTTGGTTTTTGGTTTTTGGTTTTTGGTTTTTGGTTTTTGGTTTTTGGTTTTTGGTTTTTGGTTCTTGGTTTTTGGTTTTTAGTTTTTGGTTTTTGGTTTTTGGTTTTTGGTTTTTGGTTTTTGGTTTTTGGTTTTTGGTTTTTGGTTTTTGGTTTTTGGTTTTTGGTTTTTGGTTTTTGGTTTTTGGTTTTTGGTTTTTGGTTCTTGGTTTTTGGTTTTTGGTTTTTGGTTTTTGGTTTTTGGTTTTTGGTTTTTGGTTTTTGGTTTTTGGTTTTTGGTTTTTGTTTTTTGGTTTTTGGTTTTTGGTTTTTGGTTTTTGGTTTTTGGTTTTTGGTTTTTGGTTTTTGGTTTTTGGTTTTTGGTTTTTGGTTTTTGGTTTTTGGTTTTTGGTTTTTGGTTTTTGGTTTTTGGTTTTTGGTTTTTGGTTTTTGGTATTTGGTTTTTGGTTTTTGGTTTTTGGTTTTTGGTTTTTGGTTTTTGGTTTTTGGTTTTTGGTTTTTGGTTCTTGGTTTTTGGTTTTTGGTTTTTGGTTTTTGGTTTTTGGTTTTTGGGTTTTTGGTTTTTGGTTTTTGGTTTTTGGTTTTTGGTTTTTGGTTTTTGGTTTTTGGTTTTTGGTTTTTGGTTTTTGGTTTTTGGTTTTTGGTTTTTGGTTTTTGGTTTTTGGTTTTTGGTTTTTGGTTTTTGGTTTTTGGTTTTTGGTTTTTGGTTTTTGGTTTTTGGTTTTTGGTTTTTGGTTTTTGGTTTTTGGTTTTTGGTTTTTGGTTTTTGGTTTTTGGTTTTTGGTTCTTGGTTTTTGGTTTTTTGTTTTTGGTTTTTGGTTTTTGGTTTTTGGTTTTTGGTTTTTGGTTTTTGGTTTTTGGTTTTTGGTTTTTGGTTTTTGGTTTTTGGTTTTGGTTTTTGGTTTTTGGTTTTTGATTTGTGGTTTTTGGTTTTTAGTTTTCGGTTTTTGGTTTTTGGTTTTTGGTTTTTGATTTTTGGTTTTTGGTTTTTGGTTTTTGGTTTTTGGTTTTTGGTTTTTGGTTTTTGGTTTTTGGTTTTTGGTTTTTGGTTTTTGGTTTTTGGTTTTTGGATCTTGGTTTTTGGTTTTTAGTTTTTGGTTTTTGGTTTTTGGTTTTTGGTTTTTGGTTTTTGGTTTTTGGTTTTTGGTTTTTGGTTTTTGGTTTTTGGTTTTTGGTTTTTGGTTTTTGGTTTTTGGTTTTTGGTTTTTGGTTTTTGGTTTTTGGTTCTTGGTTTTTGGTTTTTGGTTTTTGGTTTTTGGTTTTTGGTTTTTGGTTTTTGGTTTTTGGTTTTTGGTTTTTGGTTTTTGGTTTTTGGTTTTTGGTTTTTGGTTTTTGGTTTTTGGTTTTTGGTTTTTGGTTTTTGGTTTTTGGTTTTTGGTTTTTGGTTTTTGGTTTTTGGTTTATGGTTTTTGGTTTTTGGTTTTTGGTTTTTGGTTTTTGGTTTTTGGTTTTTGGTTTTTGGTTTTTGGTTTTTGGTTTTTGGTTTTTGGTTTTGGTTTTTGGTTTTTGGTTTTTGGTTTATGGTTTTTGGTTTTTAGTTTTCGGTTTTTGGTTTTTAGTTTTTGGTTTTTGGTTTTTGGTTTTTGGTTTTTGGTTTTTGGTTTTTGGTTTTTGGTTTTTGGTTTTTGGTTTTTGGTTTTTTGTTTTTGGTTTTTGGTTTTTGGTTCTTGGTTTTTGGTTTTTGGTTTTTGGTTTTTGGTTTTTGGTTTTTGGTTTTTGGTTTTTGGTTTTTGGTTTTTGGTTTTTGGTTTTTGGTTTTTGGTTTTTGGTTTTTTGTTTTTGGTTTTTGGTTTTTGGTTTTTGGTTTTTGGTTTTTGGTTTTTGGTTTTTGGTTTTTGGTTTTTGGTTTTTGGTTTTGGTTTTTGGTTTTTGGTTTTTGGTTTGTGGTTTTTGGTTTTTAGTTTTCGGTTTTTGGTTTTTAGTTTTTGGTTTTTGGTTTTTGGTTTTTGGTTTTTGGTTTTTGGTTTTTGGTTTTTGGTTTTTGGTTTTTGGTTTTTGGTTTTTGGTTTTTGGTTTTTTGTTTTTGGTTTTTGGTTTTTGGTTCTTGGTTTTTGGTTTTTGGTTTTTGGTTTTTGGTTTTTGGTTTTTGGTTTTTGGTTTTTGGTTTTGGTTTTTGGTTTTTGGTTTTTGGTTTGTGGTTTTTGGTTTTTAGTTTTTGGTTTTTGGTTTTTGGTTTTTGGTTTTTGGTTTTTGGTTTTTGGTTTTTGGTTTTTGGTTTTTGGTTCTTGGTTCTTGGTTTTTGGTTTTTGGTTTTTGGTTTTTGGTTTTTGGTTTTTGGTTTTTGGTTTTTGGTTTTTGGTTTTTGGTTTTTGGTTTTTGGTTTTTGGTTTTTGGTTTTTGGTTTTTGGTTTTTGGTTTTTGGTTTTTGGTTTTTGGTTTTTGGTTTTTGGTTCTTGGTTTTTGGTTTTTAGTTTTTGGTTTTTGGTTTTTGGTTTTTGGTTTTTGGTTTTTGGTTTTTGGTTTTTGGTTTTTGGTTTTTGGTTTTTGGTTTTTGGTTTTTGGTTTTTGGTTTTTGGTTTTTGGTTTTTGGTTCTTGGTTTTTGGTTTTTGGTTTTTGGTTTTTGGTTTTTGGTTTTTGGTTTTTGGTTTTTGGTTTTTGGTTTTTGGTTTTTGTTTTTTGGTTTTTGGTTTTTGGTTTTTGGTTTTTGGTTTTTGGTTTTTGGTTTTTGGTTTTTGGTTTTTGGTTTTTGGTTTTTGGTTTTTGGTTTTTGGTTTTTGGTTTTTGGTTTTTGGTTTTTGGTTTTTGGTTTTTGGTATTTGGTTTTTGGTTTTTGGTTTTTGGTTTTTGGTTTTTGGTTTTTGGTTTTTGGTTTTTGGTTCTTGGTTTTTGGTTTTTGGTTTTTGGTTTTTGGTTTTTGGTTTTTGGGTTTTTGTTTTTGGTTTTTGGTTTTTGGTTTTTGGTTTTTGGTTTTTGGTTTTTGGTTTTTGGTTTTTGGTTTTTGGTTTTTGGTTTTTGGTTTTTGGTTTTTGGTTTTTGGTTTTTGGTTTTTCGTTTTTGGTTTTTGGTTTTTGGTTCTTGGTTTTTGGTTTTTGGTTTTTGGTTTTTGGTTTTTGGTTTTTGGTTTTTGGTTTTTGGTTTTTGGTTTTTGGTTCTTGGTTTTTGGTTTTTTGTTTTTGGTTTTTGGTTTTTGGTTTTTGGTTTTTGGTTTTTGGTTTTTGGTTTTTGGTTTTTGGTTTTTGGTTTTTGGTTTTTGGTTTTGGTTTTTGGTTTTTGGTTTTTGATTTGTGGTTTTTGGTTTTTAGTTTTCGGTTTTTGGTTTTTGGTTTTTGGTTTTTGATTTTTGGTTTTTGGTTTTTGGTTTTTGGTTTTTGGTTTTTGGTTTTTGGTTTTTGGTTTTTGGTTTTTGGTTTTTGGTTTTTGGTTTTTGGTTTTTGGATCTTGGTTTTTGGTTTTTAGTTTTTGGTTTTTGGTTTTTGGTTTTTGGTTTTTGGTTTTTGGTTTTTGGTTTTTGGTTTTTGGTTTTTGGTTTTTGGTTTTTGGTTTTTGGTTTTTGGTTTTTGGTTTTTGGTTTTTGGTTTTTGGTTCGTGGTTTTTGGTTTTTGGTTTTTGGTTTTTGGTTTTTGGTTTTTGGTTTTTGGTTTTTGGTTTTTGGTTTTTGGTTTTTGGTTTTTGGTTTTTGGTTTTTTGTTTGTGGTTTTTGGTTTTAGTTTTCGGTTGTTGGTGTCTGGTTTTTGGTTTTTGCTTTTTGGTTTTGGTTTTTGGTTTTTGGTTTTTGGTTTTTGGTTTTTGGTTTTTGGTTTTTGGTTTTTGGTTTTTGGTTTTTGGTTTTTGGTTTTTGGTTTTTGGTTTTTGGTTTTTGGTTTTTGGTTTTTGGTTTTTGGTTTTTGGTTTTTGGTTTTTGGTTTTTGGTTTTTGGTTTTTGGTTTTTGGTTTTTGGTTTTTGGTTTGTGGTTTTTGGTTTTTAGTTTTTGGTTTTTGGTTTTTGGTTTTTGGTTTTTGGTTTTTGGTTTTTGGTTTTTGGTTTTTGGTTTTTGGTTTTTGGTTCTTGGTTTTTGGTTTTTGGTTTTTGGTTTTTGGTTTTTGGTTTTTGGTTTTTGGTTTTTGGTTTTTGGTTTTTGGTTTTTGGTTTTTGGTTTTTGGTTTTTGGTTTTTGGTTTTTGGTTTTTGGTTTTTGGTTTTTGGTTTTTGGATCTTGGTTTTTGGTTTTTAGTTTTTGGTTTTTGGTTTTTGGTTTTTGGTTTTTGGTTTTTGGTTTTTGGTTTTTGGTTTTTGGTTTTTGGTTTTTGGTTTTTGGTTTTTGGTTTTTGGTTTTTGGTTTTTGGTTTTTGGTTTTTGGTTTTTGGTTCTTGGTTTTTGGTTTTTGGTTTTTGGTTTTTGGTTTTTGGTTTTTGGGTTTTGGTTTTTGGTTTTTGGTTTTTGGTTTTTGGTTTTTGGTTTTTGGTTTTTGGTTTGTGGTTTTTGGTTTTTAGTTTTCGGTTGTTGGTGTCTGGTTTTTGGTTTTTGCTTTTTGGTTTTGGTTTTTGGTTTTTGGTTTTTGGTTTTTGGTTTTTGGTTTTTGGTTTTTGGTTTTTGGTTTTTGGTTTTTGGTTCTTGGTTTTTGGTTTTTGGTTTTTGGTTTTTGGTTTTTGGTTTTTGGTTTTTGGTTTTTGGTTTTTGGTTTTTGGTTTTTGGTTTTTGGTTTTTGGTTTTTGGTTTTTGGTTTTTGGTTTTTGGTTTTTGGTTTTTGGTTTTTGGTTTTTGGTTTTTGGTTTTTGGTTTTTGGTTTTTGGTTTTGGTTTTTGGTTTTGGGTTTTTGGTTTTTGGTTTTTGGTTTTTGGTTTTTGGTTTTTGGTTTTTGGTTTTTGGTTTTTGGTTTTTGGTTTTTGGTTTTGGTTTTTGGTTTTGGGTTTTTGGTTTTTGGTTTTTGGTTTTTGGTTTTTGGTTTTTGGTTTTTGGTTTTTGGTTCTTGGTTTTTGGTTTTTGGTTTTTGGTTTTTTGTTTTTGGTTTTTGGTTTTTGGTTTTTGGTTTTTTGGTTTTTGGTTTTTGGTTTTTGGTTTTTGGTTTTTGGTTTTGGTTTTTGGTTTTTGGTTTTTGGTTTGTGGTTTTTGGTTTTTGGTTTTTGTTTTTTGGTTTTTGGTTCTTGGTTTTGGTTTTTGGTTTTTGGTTTTTGGTTTTTGGTTTTTGGTTTTTGGTTGTTGGTTTTTGGTTTTTGGTTTTTGGTTTTTGGTTTTTGGTTTTTGGTTTTTGGTTTTTGGTGTTTGGTTTTTGGTTTTTGGTTTTTGGTTTTTGGTTCTTGGTTTTTGGTTTTTGGTTTTTGGTTTTTGGTTTTTGGTTTTTGGTTTTTGGTTTTTGGTTTTTGGTTTTTGGTTTTTGGTTTTTGGTTTTTGGTTTTTGGTTTTTGGTTTTTGGTTTTTGGTTTTTGGTTTTTAGTTTTCGGTTTTTGGTTTTTGGTTTTTGGTTTTTGGTTTTTGGTTTTTGGTTTTTGGTTTTTGGTTTTTGGTTTTTGGTTTTTGGTTTTTGGTTTTTGGTTTTTGGTTTTTGGTTTTTGGTTTTTGGTTTTTGGTTTTTGGTTTTTGGTTTTTGGTTTTTGGTTTTTGGTTTTTGGTTTTCGGTTTTTGGTTTTTGGTTTTTGGTTTTTGGTTTTTGGTTTTTGGTTTTTGGTTTTTGGTTTTTGGTTTTTGGTTTTTGGTTTTTGGTTTTGGTTTTTGGTTTTTGGTTTTTGGTTTGTGGTTTTTGGTTTTTAGTTTTCGGTTTTTGGTTTTTGGTTTTTGGTTTTTGGTTTTTGGTTTTTGGTTTTTGGTTTTTGGTTTTTGGTTTTTGGTTTTTGGTTTTTGGTTTTTGGTTTTTGGTTTTTGGTTTTTGGTTTTTGGTTTTTGGTTTTTGGTTTTTGGTTTTTGGTTTTTGGTTTTTGGTTTTTGGTTTTTGGTTTTTGGTTTTTGGTTTTTGGTTTTTGGTTTTTGGTTTTTGGTTTTTGGTTTTTGGTTTTTGGTTTTTGGTTTTTGGTTTTTGGTTTTTGGTTTTTGGTTTTTGGTTTTTGGTTTTTGGTTTTTGGTTTTTGGTTTTTGGTTTTTGGTTTTTGGTTTTTGGTTTTTGGTTTTTGGTTTTTGGTTTTTGGTTTTTGGTTTTTGGTTTTTGGTTTTTGGTTTTTGGTTTTTGGTTTTTGGTTTTTGGTTTTTGGTTTTTGGTTTTTGGTTTTTGGTTTTTGGTTTTTGGTTTTTGGTTTTTGGTTTTTGGTTTTTGGTTTTTGGTTTTTGGTTTTTGGTTTGTGGTTTTTGGTTTTTAGTTTTCGGTTGTTGGTGTCTGGTTTTTGGTTTTTGCTTTTTGGTTTTGGTTTTTGGTTTTTGGTTTTTGGTTTTTGGTTTTTGGTTTTTGGTTTTTGGTTTTTGGTTTTTGGTTTTTGGTTTTTGGTTCTTGGTTTTTGGTTTTTGGTTTTTGGTTTTTGGTTTTTGGTTTTTGGTTTTTGGTTTTTGGTTTTTGGTTTTTGGTTTTTGGTTTTTGGTTTTTGGTTTTTGGTTTTTGG
This sequence comes from Odontomyia ornata, assembly GCA_963969285.1. Taxonomy (NCBI): domain Eukaryota; kingdom Metazoa; phylum Arthropoda; class Insecta; order Diptera; family Stratiomyidae; genus Odontomyia; species Odontomyia ornata. The sequence goes on along the minus strand of OZ017742.1, from coordinate 206,488,983 downwards.
TTTTTGGTTTTTGGTTTTTGGTTTTTGGTTTTTGGTTTTTGGTTTTTGGTTTTTGGTTTTTGGTTTTTGGTTTTGGTTTTTGGTTTTGGGTTTTTGGTTTTTGGTTTTTGGTTTTTGGTTTTTGGTTTTTGGTTTTTGGTTTTTGGTTCTTGGTTTTTGGTTTTTGGTTTTTGGTTTTTTGTTTTTGGTTTTTGGTTTTTGGTTTTTGGTTTTTGGTTTTTGGTTTTTGGTTTTTGGTTTTTGGTTTTTGGTTTTGGTTTTTGGTTTTTGGTTTTTGGTTTGTGGTTTTTGGTTTTTGGTTTTTGTTTTTTGGTTTTTGGTTCTTGGTTTTGGTTTTTGGTTTTTGGTTTTTGGTTTTTGGTTTTTGGTTTTTGGTTTTTGGTTTTTGGTTTTTGGTTTTTGGTTTTTGGTTTTTGGTGTTTGGTTTTTGGTTTTTGGTTTTTGGTTTTTGGTTCTTGGTTTTTGGTTTTTGGTTTTTGGTTTTTGGTTTTTGGTTTTTGGTTTTTGGTTTTTGGTTTTTGGTTTTTGGTTTTTGGTTTTTGGTTTTTGGTTTTTGGTTTTTGGTTTTTGGTTTTTGGTTTTTGGTTTTTGGTTTTTAGTTTTCGGTTTTTGGTTTTTGGTTTTTGGTTTTTGGTTTTTGGTTTTTGGTTTTTGGTTTTTGGTTTTTGGTTTTTGGTTTTTGGTTTTTGGTTTTTGGTTTTTGGTTTTTGGTTTTTGGTTTTTGGTTTTTGGTTTTTGGTTTTTGGTTTTTGGTTTTTGGTTTTTGGTTTTTGGTTTTTGGTTTTTGGTTTTTGGTTTTCGGTTTTTGGTTTTTGGTTTTTGGTTTTTGGTTTTTGGTTTTTGGTTTTTGGTTTTTGGTTTTTGGTTTTTGGTTTTTGGTTTTTGGTTTTTGGTTTTTGGTTTTGGTTTTTGGTTTTTGGTTTTTGGTTTGTGGTTTTTGGTTTTTAGTTTTCGGTTTTTGGTTTTTGGTTTTTGGTTTTTGGTTTTTGGTTTTTGGTTTTTGGTTTTTGGTTTTTGGTTTTTGGTTTTTGGTTTTTGGTTTTTGGTTTTTGGTTTTTGGTTTTTGGTTTTTGGTTTTTGGTTTTTGGTTTTTGGTTTTTGGTTTTTGGTTTTTGGTTTTTGGTTTTTGGTTTTTGGTTTTTGGTTTTTGGTTTTTGGTTTTTGGTTTTTGGTTTTTGGTTTTTGGTTTTTGGTTTTTGGTTTTTGGTTTTTGGTTTTTGGTTTTTGGTTTTTGGTTTTTGGTTTTTGGTTTTTGGTTTTTGGTTTTTGGTTTTTGGTTTTTGGTTTTTGGTTTTTGGTTTTTGGTTTTTGGTTTTTGGTTTTTGGTTTTTGGTTTTTGGTTTTTGGTTTTTGGTTTTTGGTTTTTGGTTTTTGGTTTTTGGTTTTTGGTTTTTGGTTTTGGTTTTTGGTTTTTGGTATTTGGTTTTTGGTTTTTGGTTTTTGGTTTTTGGTTTTTGGTTTTTGGTTTTTGGTTTTTGGTTTTTGGTTTTTGGTTTTGGTTTTTGGTTTTTGGTTTTTGGTTTTTGGTTTTTGGTTTTTGGTTTTTGGTTTTTGGTTTTTGGTTTTTGGTTTTTGGTTTTTGGTTTTTGGTTTTTGGTTTTTGGTTTTTGGTTTTTGGTTTTTGGTTTTTGGTTTTTGGTTTTTGGTTTTTGGTTTTTGGTTTTTGGTTTTTGGTTTTGGTTTTTGGTTTTTGGTATTTGGTTTTTGGTTTTTGGTTTTTGGTTTTTGGTTTTTGGTTTTTGGTTTTTGGTTCTTGGTTTTTGGTTTTTGGTTTTTGGTTTTTGGTTTTTGGTTTTTGGTTTTTGGGTTTTGGTTTTTGGTTTTTGGTTTTTGGTTTTTGGTTTTTGGTTTTTGGTTTTTGGTTTTTGGTTTTTGGTTTTTGGTTTTTGGTTTTTGGTTTTTGGTTTTTGGTTTTTGGTTTTTGGTTTTTGGTTTTTGGTTTTTGGTTTTTGGTTTTTGGTTTTTGGTTCTTGGTTTTTGGTTTTTGGTTTTTGGTTTTTGGTTCTTGGTTTTTGGTTTTTGGTTTTTGGTTTTTGGTTTTTGGTTTTTCGTTCTTGGTTTTTGGTTTTTGGTTTTAGTTTTTGGTTTTTGGTTTTTGGTTTTTGGTTTTTGGTTTTTGGTTTTTGGTTTTTGGTTTTTGGTTTTTGGTTTTTGGTTTTTGGTTTTTGGTTTTTGGTTTTTGGTTTTTGGTTTTTGGTTTTGGTTTTTGGTTTTTGGTTTTTGGTTTGTGGTTTTTGGTTTTTAGTTTTCGGTTTTTGGTTTTTGGTTTTTGGTTTTTGGTTTTTGGTTTTTGGTTTTTGGTTTTTGGTTTTTGGTTTTGGTTTTTGGTTTTTGGTTTTTGGTTTTTGGTTTTTGGTTTTTGGTTTTTGGTTTTTGGTTTTTGGTTTTTGGTTTTTGGTTTTTGGTTTTTGGTTTTTGGTTTTTGGTTTTTGGTTTTTGGTTTTTGGTTTTTGGTTTTTGGTTTTTGGTTTTTGGTTTTTGGTTTTTGGTTTTTGGTGTTTGGTTTTTGGTTTTTGGTTTTTGGTGTTTGGTTTTTGGTTTTTGGTTTTTGGTTTTTGGTTTTTGGTTTTTGGTTTTTGGTTTTTGGTTTTTGGTTTTTGGTTCTTGGTTTTTGGTTTTTGGTTTTTGGTTTTTGGTTTTTGGTTTTTGGTTTTTGGTTTTTGGTTTTTGGTTTTTGGTTTTTGGTTTTTGGTTTTTGGTTTTTGGTTTTTGGTTTTTGGTTTTTGGTTTTTGGTTTTTGGTTTTTGGTTTTTGGTTTTTGGTTTTTGGTTTTTGGTTTTTGGTTTTTGGTTTTTGGTTTTTGGTTTTTGGTTTTTGGTTTTTGGTTTTTGGTTTTTGGTTTTTGGTTTTTGGTTCTTGGTTTTTGGTTTTTGGTTTTTGGTTTTTGGTTCTTGGTTCTTGGTTTTTGGTTTTTGGTTTTTGGTTTTTGGTTTTTGGTTTTTGGTTTTTGGTTTTTGGTTTTTGGTTTTTGGTTTTTGGTTTTTGGTTTTTGGTTTTTGGTTTTTGGTTTTTGGTTTTTGGTTTTTGGTTTTTGGTTTTTGGTTTTTGGTTTTTGGTTTTTGGTTTTTGGTTTTTGGTTTTTGGTTTTTGGTTTTTGGTTTTTGGTTTTTGGTTTTTGGTTTTTGGTTTTTGGTTTTTGGTTTTTGGTTTTTGGTTTTTGGTTTTTGGTTTTTGGTTTTTGGTTTTTGGTTTTTGGTTTTTGGTTTTTGGTTTTTGGTTCTTGGTTCTTGGTTTTTGGTTTTTGGTTTTTGGTTTTTGGTTTTTGGTTTTTGGTTTTTGGTTTTTGGTTTTTGGTTTTTGGTTTTTGGTTTTTGGTTTTTGGTTTTTGGTTTTTGGTTTTTGGTTTTTGGTTTTTGGTTTTTGGGTTTTGGTTTTTGGTTTTTGGTTTTTGGTTTTTGGTTTTTGGTTTTTGGTTTTTTGGTTTTTGGTTTTTGGTTTTTTGGTTTTTGGTTTTTGGTTTTTGGTTTTTGGTTTTTGGTTTTTGGTTTTTGGTTTTTGGTTTTTGGTTTTTGGTTTTTGGTTTTTGGTTTTTGGTTTTTGGTTTTTGGTTTTTGGTTCTTGGTTTTTGGTTTTTGGTTTTTGGTTTTTGGTTTTTGGTTTTTGGTTTTTGGTTTTTGGTTTTTGGTTTTTGGTTTTTGGTTTTTGGTTTTTGGTTTTTGGTTTTTGGTTTTTGGTTTTTGGTTTTGGGTTTTTGGTTTTTGGTTTTTGGTTTTTGGTTTTTGGTTTTTGGTTTTTGGTTTTTGGTTTTTGGTTCTTGGTTTTTGGTTTTTGGTTTTTGGTTTTTGGTTTTTGGTTTTTGGTTTTTGGTTCTTGGTTTTTGGTTTTTGGTTTTTGGTTTTTGGTTCTTGGTTTTTGGTTTTTGGTTTTTGGTTTTTGGTTTTTGGTTTTTGGTTTTTGGTTTTTGTATCTTGGTTTTTGGTTTTTGGTTTTTGGTTTTTGGTTTTTGGTTTTTGGTTTTTGGTTCTTGGTTTTTGGTTTTTGGTTTTTGGTTTTTGGTTTTTGGTTTTTGGTTTTTGGTTTTTGGTTTTTGGTTTTTGGTTTTTGGTTTTTGGTTTTTGGTTTTTGGTTTTTGGTTTTTGGTTTTTGGTTTTTGGTTTTTGGTTTTTGGTTTTTGGTTCTTGGTTTTTGGTTTTTGGTTTTTGGTTTTTGGTTTTTGGTTTTTGGTTTTTGGTTTTTGGTTTTTGGATTTGGTTTTTGGTTTTTGGTTTTTGGTTTTTGGTTTTTGGTTTTTGGTTTTTGGTTTTTGGTTTTTGGTTTTTGGTTTTTGGTTTTTGGTTTTTGGTTTATGTTTTTTGGTTTTTGGTTTTTGGTTTTTGGTTTTTGGTTTTTGGTTTTTGGTTTTTGGTTTTTGGTTTTTGGTTTTTGGTTTTTGGTTTTTGGTTTTGGTTTTTGGTTTTTGGTTTTTGGTTTATGGTTTTTGGTTTTTAGTTTTCGGTTTTTGGTTTTTAGTTTTTGGTTTTTGGTTTTTGGTTTTTGGTTTTTGGTTTTTGGTTTTTGGTTTTTGGTTTTTGGTTTTTGGTTTTTTGTTTTTGGTTTTTGGTTTTTGGTTCTTGGTTTTTGGTTTTTGGTTTTTGGTTTTTGGTTTTTGGTTTTTGGTTTTTGGTTTTTGGTTTTTGGTTTTTGGTTTTTGGTTTTTTGTTTTTGGTTTTTGGTTTTTGGTTTTTGGTTTTTGGTTTTTGGTTTTTGGTTTTTGGTTTTTGGTTTTTGGTTTTTGGTTTTGGTTTTTGGTTTTTGGTTTTTGGTTTGTGGTTTTTGGTTTTTAGTTTTCGGTTTTTGGTTTTTAGTTTTTGGTTTTTGGTTTTTGGTTTTTGGTTTTTGGTTTTTGGTTTTTGGTTTTTGGTTTTTGGTTTTTGGTTTTTGGTTTTTGGTTTTTGGTTTTTGGTTTTTTGTTTTTGGTTTTTGGTTTTTGGTTCTTGGTTTTTGGTTTTTGGTTTTTGGTTTTTGGTTTTTGGTTTTTGGTTTTTGGTTTTTGGTTTTGGTTTTTGGTTTTTGGTTTTTGGTTTGTGGTTTTTGGTTTTTAGTTTTTGGTTTTTGGTTTTTGGTTTTTGGTTTTTGGTTTTTGGTTTTTGGTTTTTGGTTTTTGGTTTTTGGTTCTTGGTTCTTGGTTTTTGGTTTTTGGTTTTTGGTTTTTGGTTTTTGGTTTTTGGTTTTTGGTTTTTGGTTTTTGGTTTTTGGTTTTTGGTTTTTGGTTTTTGGTTTTTGGTTTTTGGTTTTTGGTTTTTGGTTTTTGGTTTTTGGTTTTTGGTTTTTGGTTTTTGGTTCTTGGTTTTTGGTTTTAGTTTTTGGTTTTTGGTTTTTGGTTTTTGGTTTTTTGGTTTTTGGTTTTTGGTTTTTGGTTTTTGGTTTTTGGTTTTTGGTTTTTGGTTTTTGGTTTTTGGTTTTTGGTTTTTGGTTTTTGGTTTTTGGTTTTTGGTTTTTGGTTTTTGGTTTTGGTTTTTGGTTTTTGGTTTTTGGTTTTTGGTTTTTGGTTTTTGGTTTTTGGTTTTTGGTTTTTGGTTTTTGGTTTTTGGTTTTTGGTTTTTGGTTTTTGGTTTTTGGTTTTTGGTTTTTGGTTTTTGGTTTTTGGTTTTTGGTTTTTGGTTTTTGGTTTTTGGTTTTTGGTTTTTGGTTTTTGGTTTTTGGTTTTTGGTTTTTGGTATTTGGTTTTTGGTTTTTGGTTTTTGGTTTTTGGTTTTTGGTTTTTGGTTTTTGGTTTTTGGTTCTTGGTTTTTGGTTTTTGGTTTTTGGTTTTTGGTTTTTGGTTTTTGGTTTTTGGTTTTTGGTTTTGGTTTTTGGTTTTTGGTTTTTGGTTTTTGGTTTTTGGTTTTTGGTTTTTGGTTTTTGGTTTTTGGTTTTTGGTTTTTGGTTTTTGGTTTTTGGTTTTTGGTTTTTGGTTTTTGGTTTTTGGTTTTTGGTTTTTGGTTTTTGGTTTTTGGTTTTTGGTTTTTGGTTTTTGGTTTTTGGTTTTTGGTTCTTGGTTTTTGGTTTTTTTTTGTTTTTGGTTTTTTGTTTTTGGTTTTTGGTTTTTGGTTTTTGGTTTTTGGTTTTTGGTTTTTGGTTTTTGGTTTTTGGTTTTTGGTTTTTGGTTTTGGTTTTTGGTTTTTGGTTTTTGATTTGTGGTTTTTGGTTTTTAGTTTTCGGTTTTTGGTTTTTGGTTTTTGGTTTTTGATTTTTGGTTTTTGGTTTTTGGTTTTTGGTTTTTGGTTTTTGGTTTTTGGTTTTTGGTTTTTGGTTTTTGGTTTTTGGTTTTTGGTTTTTGGTTTTTGGTTCTTGGTTTTTGGTTATTGGTTTTTGGTTTTTGGTTTTTGGTTTTTGGTTTTTGGTTTTTGGTTTTTGGTTTTTGGTTTTTGGTTTTTGGTTTTTGGTTTTTGGTTTTTGGTTTTTGGTTTTTGGTTTTTGGTTTTTGGTTTTTGGTTTTTGGTTCTTGGTTTTTGGTTTTTGGTTTTTGGTTTTTGGTTTTTGGTTTTTGGTTTTTGGTTTTTGGTTTTTGGTTTTTGGTTTTTGGTTTTTGGTTTTTGGTTTTTGGTTTTTGGTTTTTGGTTTTTGGTTTTTGGTTTTTGGTTTTTGGTTTTTGGTTTTTGGTTTTTGGTTTTTGGTTTTTGGTTTTTGGTTTTTGGTTTTTGGTTTTTGGTTTTTGGTTTTTGGTTTTTGGTTTTTGGTTTTTGGTTTTTGGTTTTTGGTTCTTGGTTTTTGGTTTTTGGTTTTTGTTTATTGGTTTTTGGTTCTTGGTTTTTGGTTTTTGGTTTTTGGTTTTTGGTTTTTGGTTTTTGGTTTTTGGTTTTTGGTTTTGGTTTTTGGTTTTTGGTTTTTGGTTTTTGGTTTTTGGTTTTTGGTTTTTGGTTTTGGTTTTTGGTTTTTGGTTTTTGGTTTGTGGTTTTTGGTTTTTAGTTTTCGGTTTTTGGTTTTTGGTTTTTGGTTTTTGGTTTTTGGTTTTTGGTTTTTGGTTTTTGGTTTTTGGTTTTTGGTTCTTGGTTTTTGGTTTTTGGTTTTTGGTTTTTGGTTTTCTGTTTTTGGTTTTTGGTTTTTGGTTTTTGGTTTCTGGTTTTTGGTTTTTGGTTTTTGGTTTTTGGTTTTTGGTTTTTGTTTTTGGTTTTTGGTTTTGGTTTTTGGTTTTGGTTTTTGGTTTTTGGTTTTTGGTTTTTGGTTTTTGGTTTTTGGTTTTTGGTTTTTGGTTTTTGGTTTTTGGTTTTTGGTTTTTTGGTTTTTGGTTTTTGGTTCTTGGTTTTTGGTTTTTGGTTTTTGGTTTTTGGTTTTTGGTTTTTGGTTTTTGGGTTTCTGTTTTTGGTTTTTGGTTTTTGGTTTTTGGTTTTTGGTTTTTGGTTTTTGGTTTTTGGTTTTTGGTTTTTGGTTTTTGGTTTTTGGTTTTTGGTTTTTGGTTTTTGGTTCTTGGTTTTTTGGTTTTGGTTTTTGGTTTTTGGTTTTTGGTTTTTGGTTTTTGGTTTTTGGTTTTTGGTTTTGGTTTTGGTTTTTGGTTTTTGGTTTTTGGTTTTTGGTTTTTGGTTTTTGGTTTTTGGTTTTTGTTTTTTGGTTTTTTGTTTTTGGTTTTTGGTTTTTGGTTTTTGGTTTTTGTTTTTGGTTTTTGGTTTTTGGTTTTTGGTTTTTGGTTTTTGGTTTTTGGTTTTTGGTTTTTGGTTTTTGGTTTTTGGTTTTTGGTTTTTGGTTTTTTGGTTTTTGGTTTTTGGTTTTTGGTTTTTGGTTTTTGGTTTTTGGTTTTTGGTTTTTGGTTTTTGGTTTTTGGTTTTTGGTTTTTGGTTTTTGGTTTTTGGTTTTTGGTTTTTGGTTTTTGGTTTTTGGTTTTTGGTTTTTGGTTTTTGGTTTTTTGGTTTTTGGTTTTTGGTTTTTGGTTTTTGGTTTTTGGTTTTTGGTTTTTGGTTTTTGGTTTTTGGTTTTTGGTTTTTGGTTTTTGGTTTTTGGTTTTTGGTTTTTGGTTTTTGGTTTTTGGCTTTTGGTTTTTGGTTTTTGGTTTTTGGTTTTTGGTTTTTGGTTTTTGGTTTTTGGTTTTTGGTTTTTGGTTTTTGATTCTTGGTTTTTGGTTCTTGGTTTTTGGTTTTTGGTTTTTGGTTTTTGGTTTTTGGTTTTTGGTTTTTGGTTTTTGGTTTTTGGTTTTTGGTTTTTGGTTTTTGGTTTTTGGTTTTTGGTTTTTGGTTTTTGGTTTTTGGTTTTTGGTTTTTGGTTTTTGGTTTTTGGTTTTGGTTTTTGGTTTTTGGTTTTTGGTTTTTGGTTTTTGGTTTTTGGTTTTTGGTTTTTGGTTTTGGTTTTTGGTTTTGGTTTTTGGTTTTTGGTTTTTGGTTTTTGGTTTTTGGTTTTTGGTTTTTGGTTTTTGGTTTTTGGTTTTTGGTTTTTTGGTTTTTGGTTTTGGTTTTTGGTTTTTGGTTTTTGGTTTTTGGTTTTTGGTTTTTGGTTTTATGGTTTGATGGTTTGATGGTTTGATGGTTTTTGGTTTTTTGGTTTTTGGTTTTTGGTTTTAGGTTTTTTGGTTTTTGGTTTTGGTTTTTGGTTTTTGGTTTTTGGTTTTTGGTTTTTGGTTTTTGGTTTTATGGTTTGATGGTTTGATGGTTTGATGGTTTTTGGTTTTTTGGTTTTTGGTTTTTGGTTTTAGGTTTTTTGGTTTTTGGTTTTGGTTTTTGGTTTTTGGTTTTTGGTTTTTGGTTTTTGGTTTTATGGTTTGATGGTTTGATGGTTTGATGGTTTTTGGTTTTTTGGTTTTTAGTTTTCGGTTTTTGGTTTTTGGTTTTTGGTTTTTGGTTTTTGGTTTTTGGTTTTTGGTATTGGTTTTTGGTTTTTGGTTTTTGGTTTTTGGTTTTTGGTTTTTGGTTTTTGGTTTTTGGTTTTTGGTTTTTGGTTTTTGGTTTTTGGTTTTTGGTTTTTGGTCTTTGGTTTTTGGTTTTTGGTTTTTGGTTTTTGATTTTTGGTTTTTGGTTTTTGGTTTTGGTTTTTGGTTTTTGGTTTTTGGTTTTTGGTTTTTGGTTTTTGGTTTTTGGTTTTTGGTTTTTGGGTTTTTGGTTTTTGGTTTTTGGTTTTTGGTTTTTGGTTTTTGGTTTTTGGTTTTTGGTTTTTGGTTTTTGGTTTTTGGTTTTTGGTTTTTGGTTTTTGGTTTTTGGTTTTTGGTTTTTGGTTTTTGGTTTTTGGTTTTTGGTTTTTGGTTTTTGGTTTTTGGTTTTTGGTTTTTGGTTTTTGGTTTTTGGGTTTTTGGTTTTTGGTTTTTGGTTTTTGGTTTTTGGTTTTTGGTTTTTGGTTTTTGGTTTTTGTTTTTATGGTTTGATGGTTTGATGGTTTGATGGTTTTTGGTTTTTTGGTTTTTAGTTTTCGGTTTTTGGTTTTTGGTTTTTGGTTTTTGGTTTTGGTTTTTGGTTTTTGGTTTTTGGTTTTCGGTTTTTGGTTTTATGGTTTGATGGTTTGATGGTTTGATGGTTTTTGGTTTTTTGGTTTTTAGTTTTCGGTTTTTGGTTTTTGGTTTTTGGTTTTTGGTTTTTGGTTTTTGGTTTTTGGTTTTTGGTTTTTGGTTTTTGGTTTTTGGTTTTTGGTTTTTTGTTTTTGGTTTTTGGTTTTTGGTTTTTGGTTTTTCGTTTTAGGTTTTTGGTTTTTGGTTGTTGGTTGTTGGGTTTTTGGTTTTTGGTTTTTGGTTTTTGGTTTTCGGTTTTTGGTTTTATGGTTTGATGGTTTGATGGTTTGATGGTTTTTGGTTTTTTGGTTTTTAGTTTTCGGTTTTTGGTTTTTGGTTTTTGGTTTTTGGTTTTTGGTTTTTGGTTTTTGGTTTTTTGTTTTTGGTTTTTGGTTTTTTGTTTTTGGTTTTTGGTTTTTTGTTTTTGGTTTTTGGTTTTTGGTTTTTGGTTTTTCGTTTTAGGTTTTTGGTTTTTGGTTGTTGGTTGTTGGGTTTTTGGTTTTTGGTTTTTGGTTTTTGGTTTTTGGTTTTTGGTTTTTGGTTTTTGATTTTTTGTTTTTGGTTTTTGGTTTTTGGTTTTTGGTTTTTGGTTTTTGGTTTTTGGTTTTTGGTTTTGGTTTTTGGTTTTTGTTTTTGGTTTTTGGTTTTTGGTTTTTGGTTTTTGGTTTTTGGTTTTTGGTTTTTGGTTTTTGGTTTTTGGTTTTTGGTTTTTGGTTTTTGGTTTTTGGTTTTTGGGTTTTTGGTTTTTGGTTTTTGGTTTTTGGTTTTTGGTTTTTGGTTTTTGGTTTTATGGTTTTTGGTTTTTGGTTTTTGGTTTTTGGTTTTTGGTTTTTGGTTTTTGGTTTTTGGTTTTTGGTTTTTGGTTTTTGGTTTTTGGTTTTTGGTTTTTGGTTTTTGGTTTTTGGTTTTTGGTTTTAGGTTTTTGGTTTTTGGTTGTTGGTTGTTGGGTTTTTGGTTTTTGGTTTTTGGTTTTTGATTTTTGGTTTTTGGTTTTTGGCTTTCTGGTTTTTGGTTTTTGGTTTCTAGTTTCTGGTTTCTGGTTTTTGGTTTTGGGTTTTTGGTTTTTTGGTTTTCGGTTTTTGGTTTTTGGTTTTTGGTTTTTGGTTTTTGGTTTTTGGTTTTGGGTTTCGGTTTTTTTTTTCGCTTTTGGTTTTTGACTTTTGGTTTTTGGTGTTTGGTTTTTGGTTTTTGGTTTTTGGTTTTTGGTTTTTGGTTTTTGGTTTTTGGTTTTTGGTTTTTGGTTTTTGATTTTTGGTTTTTGGTTTTTGGTTTTTGGTTTTTGGTTTTTGGTTTTTGGTTTTTGGTTTTTGGTTTTTGGTTTTTGGTTTTTGGTTTCTGGTTTTTGGTTTTTGCTTTTGGTTTTTGGTTTTTGGTCTTTTGGTGTTTTGGTTTTTGGTTTTTGGTTTTTGGTTTTTGGTTTTTGGTTTTTGGTTTTTAGTTTTTGGTTTTTGGTTTTTGGTTTTTGGTTTTTGGTTTTTGGTTTTTGGTTTTTGGTTTTTGGTTTTTGGTTTTTGGTTTTTGGTTTTTGTTTTTTGGTTTTTGGTTTTTGGTTTTTGGTTGTTGGTTTTTGGTTTTTGGTTTTTGGTTTTTGGGTTTTTGGGTTTTTGGTTTTTGCTTTTTGCTTTTTGGTTTTTGGTTTTTGGTTTTTGGTTTTTGGTTTTTGGTTTTTGGTTTTTGGTTTTTGGTTTTTGGTTTTTGGTTTTTGGTTTTTGGGTTTTTGGTTTTTGGTTTTTGCTTTTTGCTTTTTGGTTTTTGGTTTTTGGTTTTTGGTTTTTGGTTTTTGGTTTTTGGGTTTTGGTTTTTGGTTTTTGGTTTTATGGTTTTTGGTTTTTGGTTTTTGGTTTTTGTTTTTGGTTTTTGGTTTTTGGTTTTTGGTTTTGGGTTTTTGGTTTTGAGTTTCTGGTTTCTGGTTTTTGATTTCTGGTTTCTGGTTTTTGGTTTTTGGTTTATGGTTTTTTGGTTTTTGGTTTTCCGTTTTTGGTTTTTGCTTTTGGGTTTTTGGTTATTGTTTTCCAGGTTTTTGGTTTTTGGCTTTCTGGTTTTTGGTTTTTGGTTTCTAGTTTCTGGTTTCTGGTTTTTGGTTTTGGGTTTTTGGTTTTTTGGTTTTCGGTTTTTGGTTTTTGGTTTTTGGTTTTTGGTTTTTGGTGTTTGGTTTTTGGTTTTTGGTTTTTGGTTTTTGGTTTTTGGTTTTTGGTTTTTTGTTTTTGGTTTTTGGTTTTTGATTTTTGGTTTTTGGTTTTTGGTTTTTGGCTTTTTGGTTTTTGGTTTTGGTTTTTGGTTTTTGGTTTTTGGTTTTTGGTTTTTGGTTTTATGGTTTGATGGTTTGATGGTTTAATGGTTTTTGGTTTTTTGGTTTTTGGTTTTTGGTTTTAGGTTTTTTGGTTTTTGGTTTTGGTTTTTGGTTTTTGGTTTTTGGTTTTTGGTTTTTGGTTTTATGGTTTGATGGTTTGATGGTTTGATGGTTTTTGGTTTTTTGGTTTTTGGTTTTTGGTTTAGGTTTTTTGGTTTTGGTTTTGGTTTTTGGTTTTTGGTTTTTGGTTTTTGGTTTTTGGTTTTTGGTTTTTGGTTTTTGGTTTTTGGTTTTTGGCTTTTGGTTTTTGGTTTTTGGTTTTTGTTTTTGGTTTTTGGTTTTTTGTTTTTGGTTTTTGGTTTTTGGTTTTTGGTTTTTTGGTTTTTGGTTTTTGGTTTTTGGTTTTTGGTTTTAGGTTTTTGGTTTTGGGTTGTTGGTTGTTGGGTTTTTGGTTTTTGGTTTTTGGTTTTTGGTTTTTGGTTTTTGGTTTTTGGTTTTTGGTTTTTGGTTTTTGTTTTTTGGTTTTTGGTTTTTGGTTTTTGGTTTTTGGTTTTTCGTTTTTTGTTTTTGGTTTTTGGTTTTTTGTTTTTGGTTTTTGGTTTTTTGTTTTTGGTTTTTGGTTTTTGGTTTTTGGTTTTTGGTTTTAGGTTTTTGGTTTTTGGTTGTTGGTTGTTGGGTTTTTGGTTTTCGGTTTTTGGTTTTTGGTTTTTGGTTTTTGGTTTTTGGTTTTTGGTTTTTTGTTTTTGGTTTTTGGTTTTTTGTTTTTGGTTTTTGGTTTTTGGTTTTTGGTTTTTGGTTTTTGGTTTTTGGTTTTTGGTTTTTGGTTTTGGTTTTTGGTTTTTGTTTTTGGTTTTTGGTTTTTGGTTTTTGGTTTTTGGTTTTTGGTTTTTGGTTTTTGGTTTTTGGTTTTTGGTTTTTGGTTTTTGGTTTTTGGTTTTTGGTTTTTGGTTTTTGGGTTTTTGGTTTTTGGTGTTTGGTTTTTGGTTTTTGGTTTTTGGTTTTTGGTTTTATGGTTTTTGGTTTCTGGTTTTTGGTTTTTGTTTTTGGTTTTTGGTTTTTGGTTTTTGGTTTTGGGTTTGTGGTTTTTGATTTATGGTTTCTGGTTTTTGGTTTTTGGTTTATGGTTTTTTGGTTTTTGGTTTTCCGTTTTTGGTTTTTGCTTTTGGGTTTTTGGTTGTTTTCCAGGTTTTGGTTTTTGGCTTTCTGGTTTTTGGTTTTTGGTTTCTAGTTTCTGGTTTCTGGTTTTTGGTTTTGGGTTTTTGGTTTTTTGGTTTTCGGTTTTTGGTTTTTGGTTTTTGGTTTTTGGTTTTTGGTTTTTGGTTTTTGGTTTTTGGTTTTGGGTTTCGGTTTTTTTTTCGCTTTTGGTTTTTGACTTTTGTTTTTTGGTGTTTGGTTTTTGGTTTTTGGTTTTTGGTTTATGGTTTTTGGTTTTTGGTTTTTGGTTTTTGGTTTATGGTTTTTGATTTTTGGTTTTTGGTTTTTGGTTTTTGGTTTTTGGTTTTTGGTTTTTGGTTTTTGGTTTTTGGTTTTTGGTTTTTGGTTTTTGGTTTCTGGTTTTTGGTTTTTGCTTTTGGTTTTTGGTTTTTGGTCTTTTGGTCTTTTGGTTTTTGGTTTTTGGTTTTTGGTTTTTGGTTTTTGGTTTTTGGTTTTTGGTTTTTGGTTTTTGGTTTTTGGTTTTTGGTTTTTGGTTTTTGGTTTTTGGTTTTTGGTTTTTGGTTTTTGGTTTTTGGTTTTTGCTTTTTGCTTTTTGGTTTTTGGTTTTTGGTTTTTGGTTTTTGGTTTTTGGTTTTTGGTTTTTGGTTTTTGGTTTTTGGTTTTTGGTTTTTGGTTTTTGGTTTTTGGTTTTTGGTTTTTGGTTTTTGGTTTTTGGTTTTTGGTTTTTGGTTTTTGGGTTTTTGGTTTTTGGTTTTTGCTTTTTGCTTTTTGGTTTTTGGTTTTTGGTTTTTGGTTTTTGGTTTTTGGTTTTTGGTTTTTGGTTTTTGGTTTTTGGTTTTTAGTTTTTGGTTTTGGTTTTTGGTTTTTGGTTTTTGGTTTTTGGTTTTTGGTTTTTGTTTTATGTTTTTGGTTTTTGGTTTTTGGTTTTGGGTTTTTGGTTTTGAGTTTCTGGTTTCTGGTTTTTGATTTCTGGTTTCTGGTTTTTGGTTTTTGGTTTATGGTTTTTTGGTTTTTGGTTTTCCGTTTTTGGTTTTTGCTTTTGGGTTTTTGGTTATTGTTTTCCAGGTTTTTGGTTTTTGGTTTTTGGTTTTTGGTTTTTGGTTTTTGGTTTTTGGTTTTTGGTTTTTGGTTTTTGGTTTTTGGTTTTTGGTTTTTGGTTTTTGGTTTTTGGTTTTTGGTTTTTGGTTTTTGGTTTTTGGTTTTTGGTTTTTGGTTTTTGGTTTTTGGTTTTTGGTTTTTGGTTTTTGGTGTTTGGTTTTTGGTTTTTGGTTTTTGGTTTTTGGTTTTTGGTTTTTGGTTTTTGGTTTTTGGTTTTTGGTTTTTGGTTTTTGGTTTTTGGTTTTTGGTTTTTGGTTTTTGGTTTTTGGTTTTTGGTTTTTGGTTTTTGGTTTTTGGTTTTTGGTTTTTGGTTTTTGGTTTTTGGTTTTTGGTTTTTGGTTTTTGGTTTTTGGTTTTTGGTTTTTGGTTTTTGGTTTTTGGTTTTTGTTTTTGGTTTTTGGTTTTTGGTTTTTTGGTTTTTGGTTTTTGGTTTTTGGTTTTTGGTTTTGGTTTTTGGTTTTTTGGTTTTTGGTTTTGGTTTTTGGTTTTTGGTTTTTGGTTTTTGGTTTTTGGTTTTTGGTTTTGGTTTTTGGTTTTTGGTTTTTGGTTTTTGGTTTGTTGGTTTTGGGTTTTTGGTTTTTGGTTTTGGTTTTTGGTTTTTGGTTTTTGGTTTTTGGTTTTTGGTTTTTGGTTTTTGGTTTTTGGTTTTTGGTTCTTGGTTTTTGGTTTTTGGTTTTTGGTTTTTGGTTTTTGGTTTTTGGTTTTTGGTTTTTGGTTTTTGGTTTTTGGTTTTTGGTTTTTGGTTTTTGGTTTTTGGTTTTTGGTTTTTGGTTTTTGGTTTTTGGTTTTTGGTTTTTGGTTTTTGGTTTTTCGTTTTTGGCTTTTGGTTTTTGGTTTTTGGTTTTTGGTTTTTGGTTTTTGGTTTTTGGTTTTTGGTTTTTGGTTTTTGGTTTTTGGTTTTTGGTTTTTGGTTTTTGGTTTTTGGTTTTTGGTTTTTTGGTTTTTGGTTTTTGGTTTTTGGTTTTTGGTTTTTGGTTTTTGGTTTTTGGTTTTTGGTTTTTGGTTTTTGGTTTTTGGTTTTTGGTTTTTGGTTTTTGGTTTTTGGTTTTTGGTTTTTGGTTTTTGGTTTTTGGTTTTTGGTTTTTGGTTTTTGGTTTTGGTTTTTGGTTTTTGGTTTTTTGGTTTTTAGTTTTCGGTTTTTGGTTTTTGGTTTTTGGTTTTTGGTTTTTAGTTTTTGGTTTTTGGTTTATGGTATTGGTTTTTGGTTTTTGGTTTTTGGTTTTTGGTTTTTGGTTCTTGGTTTTTGGTTTTTGATTTTGGTTTTTGGTTTTTGGTTTTTGGTTTTTGGTTATTGGTTATTGGTTTTTGGTTTTTGGTTTTTGGTTTTTGGTTTTTGGTTTTTGGTTTTTGGTTTTTGGTTTTTGGTTTTTGGTTTTTGGTTTTTGGTTTTTGGTTTTTGGTTTTTGGTTTTTTGGTTTTTGCTTTTTGGTTTTTGGTTTTTGGTTTTTGGTTTTTGGTTTTTGGTTTTTGGTTTTGGTTTTTGGTTTTTGGTTTTCGGTTTTTTGGTTTTTGGTTTTTGGTTTTTGGTTTTTTTGTTTTTGGTTTTTGGTTTTTGGTTTTTGGTTTTTGGTTTTTGGTTTTTGGTTTTGGTTTTTGGTTTTTGGTTTTTGGTTTTTAGTTTTCGGTATTGGTTTTTGGTTTTTGGTTTTTGGTTTTTGGTTTTGGTTTTTGGTTTTTGGTTTTCGGTTTTTGTTTTTTAGTTTTCGGTTTTTGGTTTTTGGTTTTTGGTTTTTGGTTTTTGGTTTTTGGTTTTTGGTATTGGTTTTTGATTTTTGGTTTTTGGTTTTTGGTTTTTGGTTTTTGGTTTTTGGTTTTTGGTTTTTGGTTTTTGGTTTTTGGTTTTTGGTTTTTGGTTTTCGGTTTTTGGTTTTTGGTTTTTGGTTTTTGGTTTTTGGTTTTTGGTTTTTGGTTTTTGATTTTTGGTTTTTGGTTTTTGGTTTTTGGTTTTTGGTTTTTGGTTTTTGGTTTTTGGTTTTTGGTTTTTGGTTTTTGGTTTTTGGTTTTTGGTTTTTGGTTTTTGGTTTTTGGTTTTTGGTTTTTGGTTTTTGGTTTTTGGTTTTTGGTTTTTGGTTTTTGGTTTTTGGTTTTTGGTTTTTGGTTTTTGGTTTTTGGTTTTTGGTTTTTGGTTTTTGGTTTTTGGTTTTTGGTTTTTGGTTTTTGGTTTTTGGTTTTTGGTTTTTGGTATTGGTTTTTGGTTTTTGATTTTTGGTTTTTGGTTTTTGGTTTTTGGTTTTTGGTTTTTGGTTTTTGGTTTTTGGTTTTTGGGTTTTGGTTTTTGGTTTTTGGTTTTTGGTCTTTGGTTTTTGGTTTTTGGTTTTTGATTTTTGGTTTTTGGTTTTTGGTTTTTGGTTTTTGGTTTTTGGTTTTTGGTTTTTGGTTTTTGGTTTTTGGTTTTTGGTTTTTGGTTTTTGGTTTTTGGTTTTTGTTTTTGGTTTTTGGTTTTTGGTTTTTGGTTTTTGGTTTTTGGTTTTTGGTTTTTGGTTTTTGGTTTTTGGTTTTTGGTTTTTGGTTTTTGGTTTTTGGTTTTTGGTTTTTGGTTTTGGTTTTTGGTTTTTGGTTTTTGGTTTTTGGTTTTTGGTTTTTCGTTTTTGGTTTTTGGTTTTTGGTTTTTGGTTTTTGGTTTTTGGTTTTTGGTTTTTGGTTTTTGGTTTTTGGTTTTTGGTTTTTGGTTTTTGGTTTTTGGTCTTTGGTTTTTGGTTTTTGGTTTTTGGTTTTTGATTTTTGGTTTTTGATTTTTAGTTTTTGGTTTTTGGTTTTTGGTTTTTGGTTTTTGGTTTTTGGTTTTTGGTTTTTGGTTTTTGGTTTTTGGTTTTTGGTTTTTGGTTTTTGGTTTTTGGTTTTTGGTTTTTGGTTTTTGGTTTTTGGTTTTTGGTTTTTGGTTTTTTGGTTTTTGGTTTTTGGTTTTTGGTTTTTGGTTTTTGGTTTTTGGTTTTTGGTTTTTGGTTTTTGGTTTTTGGTTTTTGGTTTTTGGTTTTTGGTTTTTGGTTTTTGGTTTTTGGTTTTTGGTTTTTGGTTTTTGGTTTTTGGTTTTTGGTTTTTGGTTTTTGGTTTTTGGTTTTTGGTTTTTGGTTTTTGGTTTTTGGTTTTTGGTTTTTGGTTTTTGGTTTTTGGTTTTTGGTTTTTGGTTTTTGGTTTTTGGTTTTTGGTTTTTGGTTTTTGGTTTGGTTTTTGGTTTTTGGTTTTTGGTTTTTGGTTTTTGGTTTTGGTTTTTGGTTTTTGGTTTCTGGTTTTTGGTTTTTGGTTTTTGGTTTTTGGTTTTTGGTTTTTGGTTTTTGGTTTTTGGTTTTTGGTTTTTGGTTTTTGGTTTTTGGTCTTTGGTTTTTGGTTTTTGGTTTTTGGTTTTTGATTTTTGGTTTTTGGTTTTTTGGTTTTTGGTTTTTGGTTTTTGGTTTTTGGTTTTTGGTTTTTGGTTTTTGGTTTTTGGGTTCTGGTTTTTGGTTTTTGGTTTTTGGTTTTTGGTTTTTGGTTTTTGGTTTTTGGTTTTTGGTTTTTTGGTTTTTGGTTTTTGGTTTTTGGTTTTTGGTTTTTGGTTTTTGGTTTTTGGTTTTTGGTTTTTGGTTTTTGGTTTTTGGTTTTTGGTTTTTGGTTTTGGTTTTTGGTTTTTGGTTTTTGGTTTTTGGTTTTTGGTTTTTGGTTTTTGGTTTTTGGTTTTTGGTTTTTGGTTTTTGGTTTTTGGTTTTTGGTTTTTGGTTTTTGGTTTTTGGTTTTTGGTTTTTGGTTTTTGGTTTTTGGTTTTTGGTTTTTGGTTTTGGTTTTTGGTTTTTGGTTTTTGGTTTTTGGTTTTTGGTTTTTGGTTTTTGGTTTTCGGTTTTCGGTTTTTGGTTTTTGGTTTTTGGTTTTTGGTTTTTGGTTTTTGGTTTTTGGTTTTTGGTTTTTGGTTTTTGGTTTTTGGTTTTTGGTTTTTGGTTTTTGGTTTTTGGTTTTTGGTTTTTGGTTTTTGGTTTTTGGTTTTTGGTTTTTGGTTTTTGGTTTTTGGTTTTTGGTTTTTGGTTTTTGGTTTTTGGTTTTTGGTTTTTGGTTTTTGGTTTTTGGTTTTTGGTTTTTGGTTTTTGGTTTTTGGTTTTTGGTTTTTGGTTTTTGGTTTTTGGTTTTTGGTTTTTGGTTTTTGGTTTTTGGTTTTTGGTTTTTGGTTTTTGGTTTTTGGTTTTTGGTTTTTGGTTTTTGGTTTTTGGTTTTTGGTTTTTGGTTTTGGTTTTTGGTTTTTGGTTTTTGGTTTTTGTTTTTTAGTTTTCGGTTTTTGGTTTTTGGTTTTTGGTTTTTGGTTTTTGGTTTTTGGTTTTTGGTTTTTGGTATTGGTTTTTGGTTTTTGGTTTTTGGTTTTTGGTTTTTGGTTTTTGGTTTTTGGTTTTTGGTTTTTGGTTTTTGGTTTTTGGTTTTTGGTTTTTGGTTTTTGGTTTTTGGTTTTTGGTTTTTGGTTTTTGGTTTTTGGTCTTTGGTTTTTGGTTTTTGGTTTTTGGTTTTTGATTTTTGGTTTTTGGTTTTTGGTTTTTGGTTTTTGGTTTTTGGTTTTTGGTTTTTGGGTTTTGGTTTTTGGTTTTTGGTTTTTGGTTTTTGGTTTTTGGTTTTTGGTTTTTGGTTTTTGGTTTTTGGTTTTTGGTTTTTGGTTTTTGGTTTTTGGTTTTTGGTTTTTGGTTTTTGGTTTTTGGTTTTTGGTTTTTGGTTTTTGGTTTTTGGTTTTTGGTTTTTGGTTTTTGGTTTTTGGTTTTTGGTTTTTGGTTTTTGGTTTTTGGTTTTTGGTTTTTGGTTTTTGGTTTTTGGTTTTTGGTTTTTGGTTTTTGGTTTTTGGTTTTTGGTTTTTGGTTTTTGGTTTTTGGTTTTTGGTTTTTGGTTTTTGGTTTTTGGTTTTTGGTTTTTGGTTTTTGGTTTTTGGTTTTTGGTTTTTGGTTTTTGGTTTTTGGTTTTTGGTTTTTGGTTTTTGGTTTTTGGTTTTTGGTTTTTGGTTTTTGGTTTTTGGTTTTTGGTTTTTGGTTTTTGGTTTTTGGTTTTTGGTTTTTGGTTTTTGGTTTTTGGTTTTTGGTTTTTGGTTTTTGGTTTTTGGTTTTTGGTTTTTGGTTATTGGTTATTGGTTTTTGGTTTTTGCTTTTTGCTTTTTGGTTTTTGGTTTTTGGTTTTTGGTTTTTGGTTTTTGGTTGTTGGTTTTTGGTTTTTGGTTTTTGGTTTTTGGTTTTTGGTTTTATGTTTTTGGTTTTTGGTTTTTGGTTTTTGGTTTTTGGTTTTTGGTTTTTGGTTTTTGGTTTTTGGTTTTTGGTTTTTGGTTTTTGGTTTTTGGTTTTTGGTTTTTGGTTTTTGGTTTTTGGTTTTCGGTTTTTGGTTTTTGGTTTTTGGTTTTTGGTTTTTGGTGTTTGGTTTTTGGTTTTTGGTTTTTGGTTTTTGGTTTTTGGTTTTTGGTTTTTGGTTTTTGGTTTTTGGTTTTTGGTTTTTGGTTTTGGTTTTTGGTATTGGTTTTTGGTTTTTGGTTTTTGGTTTTTGGTTTTTGGTTTTTGGTTTTTGGTTTTTGGTCCTTGTTTTTATGGTTTGATGGTTTGATGGTTTGATGGTTTTTGGTTTTTTGGTTTTTGGTTTTTGGTTTTAGGTTTTTTGGTTTTTGGTTTTGGTTTTTGGTTTTTGGTTTTTGGTTTTTGGTTTTTGGTTTTATGGTTTGATGGTTTGATGGTTTGATGGTTTTTGGTTTTTTGGTTTTTAGTTTTCGGTTTTTGGTTTTTGGTTTTTGGTTTTTGGTTTTTGGTTTTTGGTTTTTGGTATTGGTTTTTGGTTTTTGGTTTTTGGTTTTTGGTTTTTGGTTTTTGGTTTTTGGTTTTTGGTTTTTGGTTTTTGGTTTTTGGTTTTTGGTTTTTGGTCTTTGGTTTTTGGTTTTTGGTTTTTGGTTTTTGATTTTTGGTTTTTGGTTTTTGGTTTTTGGTTTTTGGTTTTGGTTTTTGGTTTTTGGTTTTTGGTTTTTGGTTTTTGGTTTTTGGTTTTTGGGTTTTTGGTTTTTGGTTTTTTGGTTTTTGGGTTTTTGGTTTTTGGTTTTTGGTTTTTGGTTTTTGGTTTTTGGTTTTTGGTTTTTGGTTTTTGGTTTTATGGTTTGATGGTTTGATGGTTTGATGGTTTTTGGTTTTTTGGTTTTTGGTTTTTGGTTTTTGGTTTTTGGTTTTTGGTTTTTGGTTTTTGGTTTTTGGTTTTTGGTTTTTGGTTTTTGGTTTTTGGTTTTTGGTTTTTGGTTTTTGGTTTTTGGTTTTTGGTTTTTGGTTTTTGGTTTTTGGTTTTTGGTTTTTGGTTTTTGGTTTTTGGTTTTTGGTTTTTGGTTTTTGGTTTTTGGTTTTTGGTTTTTGGTTTTGGTTTTTGGTTTTTGGTTTTTGGTTTTTGTTTTTTAGTTTTCGGTTTTTGGTTTTTGGTTTTTTGGTTTTTGGTTTTTGGTTTTTGGTTTTTGGTATTGGTTTTTGGTTTTTGGTTTTTGGTTTTTGGTTTTTGGTTTTTGGTTTTTGGTTTTTGGTTTTTGGTTTTTGGTTTTTGGTTTTTGGTTTTTGGTTTTTGGTTTTTGGTTTTTGGTTTTTGGTCTTTGGTTTTTGGTTTTTGGTTTTTGGTTTTTGATTTTTGGTTTTTGGTTTTTGGTTTTTGGTTTTTGGTTTTTGGTTTTTGGTTTTTGGGTTTTGGTTTTTGGTTTTTGGTTTTTGGTTTTTGGTTTTTGGTTTTTGGTTTTTGGTTTTTGGTTTTTGGTTTTTGGTTTTTGGTTTTTGGTTTTTGGTTTTTGGTTTTTGGTTTTTGGTTTTTGGTTTTTGGTTTTTGGTTTTTGGTTTTTGGTTTTTGGTTTTTGGTTTTTGGTTTTTGGTTTTTGGTTTTTGGTTTTTGGTTTTTGGTTTTTGGTTTTTGGTTTTTGGTTTTTGGTTTTTGGTTTTTGGTTTTTGGTTTTTGGTTTTTGGTTTTTGGTTTTTGGTTTTTGGTTTTTGGTTTTTGGTTTTTGGTTTTTGGTTTTTGGTTTTTGGTTTTTGGTTTTTGGTTTTTGGTTTTTGGTTTTTGGTTTTTGGTTTTTGGTTTTTGGTTTTTGGTTTTTGGTTTTTGGTTTTTGGTTTTTGGTTTTTGGTTTTTGGTTTTTGGTTTTTGGTTTTTGGTTATTGGTTATTGGTTTTTGGTTTTTGCTTTTTGCTTTTTGGTTTTTGGTTTTTGGTTTTTGGTTTTTGGTTGTTGGTTTTTGGTTTTTGGTTTTTGGTTTTTGGTTTTTGGTTTTTGGTTTTATGTTTTTGGTTTTTGGTTTTTGGTTTTTGGTTTTTGGTTTTTGGTTTTTGGTTTTTGGTTTTTGGTTTTTGGTTTTTGGTTTTTGGTTTTTGGTTTTTGGTTTTTGGTTTTTGGTTTTTGGTTTTTGGTTTTCGGTTTTTGGTTTTTGGTTTTTGGTTTTTGGTTTTTGGTGTTTGGTTTTTGGTTTTTGGTTTTTGGTTTTTGGTTTTTGGTTTTTGGTTTTTGGTTTTTGGTTTTTGGTTTTTGGTTTTTGGTTTTTGGTTTTGGTTTTTGGTATTGGTTTTTGGTTTTTGGTTTTTGGTTTTTGGTTTTTGGTTTTTGGTTTTTGGTTTTTGGTCCTTGTTTTTATGGTTTGATGGTTTGATGGTTTGATGGTTTTTGGTTTTTTGGTTTTTGGTTTTTGGTTTTAGGTTTTTTGGTTTTTGGTTTTGGTTTTTGGTTTTTGGTTTTTGGTTTTTGGTTTTTGGTTTTATGGTTTGATGGTTTGATGGTTTGATGGTTTTTGGTTTTTTGGTTTTTAGTTTTCGGTTTTTGGTTTTTGGTTTTTGGTTTTTGGTTTTTGGTTTTTGGTTTTTGGTATTGGTTTTTGGTTTTTGGTTTTTGGTTTTTGGTTTTTGGTTTTTGGTTTTTGGTTTTTGGTTTTTGGTTTTTGGTTTTTGGTTTTTGGTTTTTGGTCTTTGGTTTTTGGTTTTTGGTTTTTGGTTTTTGATTTTTGGTTTTTGGTTTTTGGTTTTTGGTTTTTGGTTTTGGTTTTTGGTTTTTGGTTTTTGGTTTTTGGTTTTTGGTTTTTGGTTTTTGGGTGTTTTTGGTTTTTGGTTTTTGGTTTTTGGTTTTTGGTTTTTGGTTTATGGTTTTTGGTTTTTGGTTTTATGGTTTGATGGTTTGATGGTTTGATGGTTTTTGGTTTTTTGGTTTTTGGTTTTTGGTTTTAGGTTTTTTGGTTTTTGGTTTTGGTTTTTGGTTTTTGGTTTTTGGTTTTTGGTTTTTGGTTTTATGGTTTGATGGTTTGATGGTTTGATGGTTTTTGGTTTTTTGGTTTTTAGTTTTCGGTTTTTGGTTTTTGGTTTTTGGTTTTTGGTTTTTGGTTTTTGGTTTTTGGTATTGGTTTTTGGTTTTTGGTTTTTGGTTTTTGGTTTTTGGTTTTTGGTTTTTGGTTTTTGGTTTTTGGTTTTTGGTTTTTGGTTTTTGGTTTTTGGTTTTTGGTTTTTGGTCTTTGGTTTTTGGTTTTTGGTTTTTGATTTTTGATTTTTGGTTTTTGGTTTTTGGTTTTTGGTTTTTGGTTTTGGTTTTTGGTTTTTGGTTTTTGGTTTTTGGTTTTTGGTTTTTGGTTTTTGGTTTTTGGGTTTTTGGTTTTTGGTTTTTGGTTTTTGGTTTTTGGTTTTTGGTTTTTGGTTTTTGGTTTTTGGTTTTTGGTTTTTGGTTTTTGGTTTTTGGTTTTTGGTTTTTGGTTTTTGGTTTTTGGTTTTTGGTTTTTGGTTTTTGGTTTTTGGTTTTTGGTTTTTGGTTTTTGGTTTTTGGTTTTTGGTTTTTGGTTTTTGGTTTTTGGTTTTTGGTTTTTGGTTTTTGGTTTTTGGTTTTTGGTTTTTGGTTTTTGGTTTTTGGTTTTTGGTTTTTGGTTTTTGGTTTTTGGTTTTTGGTTTTTGGTTTTTGGTTTTTGGTTTTTGGTTTTTGGTTTTTGGTTTTTGGTTTTTGGTTTTTGGTTTTTGGTTTTTGGGTTTTTGGTTTTTGGTTTTTGGTTTTTGGTTTTTGGTTTTTGGTTTTTGGTTTTTGGTTTTTGGTTTTTGGTTTTTGGTTTTTGGTTTTTGGTTTTTGGTTTTTGGTTTTTGGTCTTTGGTTTTTGGTTTTTGGTTTTTGGTTTTTGATTTTTGGTTTTTGGTTTTTGGTTTTTGGTTTTTGGTTTTGGTTTTTGGTTTTTGGTTTTTGGTTTTTGGTTTTTGGTTTTTGGTTTTTGGTTTTTGGGTTTTTGGTTTTTGGTTTTTGGTTTTTGGTTTTTGGTTTTTGGTTTTTGGTTTTTGGTTTTTGGTTTTTGGTTTTTGGTTTTTGGTTTTTGGTTTTTGGTTTTTGGTTTTTGGTTTTTGGGTTTTTGGTTTTTGGTTTTTGGTTTTTGGTTTTTGATTTTTGGTTTTTGGTTTTTGGTTTTTGGTTTTTGGTTTTGGTTTTTGGTTTTTGGTTTTTGGTTTTTGGTTTTTGGTTTTTGGTTTTTGGGTTTTTGGTTTTTGGTTTTTGGTTTTTGGTTTTTGGTTTTTGGTTTTTGGTTTTTGGTTTTTGGTTTTTGGTTTTTGGTTTTTGGTTTTTGGTTTTTGGTTTTTGGTTTTTGGTTTTTGGTTTTTGGTTTTTGGTTTTTGGTTTTTGGTTTTTGGTTTTTGGTTTTTGGTTTTTGGTTTTTGGTTTTTGGTTTTTGGGTTTTTGGGTTTTGGTTTTTGGTTTTTGGTTTTTGGTTTTTGGTTTTTGGTTTTTGGTTTTTGGGTTTTTGGTTTTTGGTTTTTGGTTTTTGGTTTTTGGTTTTTGGTTTTTGGTTTTTGGTTTTTGGTTTTTGGTTTTTGGTTTTTGGTTTTTGGTTTTTGGTTTTTGGTTTTTGGTTTTTGGTTTTTGGTTGTTGGTTTTTGGTTTTTGGTTTTTGGTTTTTGGTTTTTGGTTTTTGGTTTTTGGGTTTTTGGTTTTTGGTTTTTGGTTTTTGGTTTTTGGTTTTTGGTTTTATGGTTTGATGGTTTGATGGTTTGATGGTTTTTGGTTTTTTGGTTTTTAGTTTTCGGTTTTTGGTTTTTGGTTTTTGGTTTTTGGTTTTTGGTTTTTGGTTTTTGGTTTTTGGTATTGGTTTTTGGTTTTTGGTTTTTGGTTTTTGGTTTTTGGTTTTTGGTTTTTGGTTTTTGGTTTTTGGTTTTTGGTTTTTGGTTTTTGGTTTTTGGTTTTTGGTCTTTGGTTTTTGGTTTTTGGTTTTTGGTTTTTGATTTTTGGTTTTTGGTTTTTGGTTTTTGGTTTTTGGTTTTGGTTTTTGGTTTTTGGTTTTTGGTTTTTGGTTTTTGGTTTTTGGGTTTTTGGTTTTTGGTTTTTGGTTTTTGGTTTTTGGTTTTTGGTTTTTGGTTTTTGGTTTTTGGTTTTTGGTTTTTGGTTTTTGGTTTTTGGTTTTTGGTTTTTGGTTTTTGGTTTTTGGTTTTTGGTTTTTGGTTTTTGGTTTTTGGTTTTTGGTTTTTGGTTTTTGGGTTTTTGGTTTTTGGTTTTTGGTTTTTTGGTTTTTGGTTTTTGGTTTTTGGTTTTTGGGTTTTTGGTTTTTGGTTTTTGGTTTTTGGTTTTTGGTTTTTGGTTTTTGGGTTTTTGGTTTTTGGTTTTTGGTATTGGTTTTTGGTTTTTGGTTTTTGGTTTTTGGTTTTTGGTTTTTGGTTTTTGGTTTTTGGTTTTTGGTTTTTGGTTTTTGGTTTTTGGTTTTTGGTTTTTGGTTTTTGGTTTTTGGTTTTTGGTTTTTGGTCTTTGGTTTTTGGTTTTTGGTTTTTGGTTTTTGTTTTTGGTTTTTGGTTTTTGGTTTTTGGTTTTATGGTTTGATGGTTTGATGGTTTGATGGTTTTTGGTTTTTTGGTTTTTAGTTTTCGGTTTTTGGTTTTTGGTTTTTGGTTTTTGGTTTTTGGTTTTTGGTTTTGGTTTTTGGTTTTTGGTTTTTGGTTTTCGGTTTTTGGTTTTATGGTTTGATGGTTTGATGGTTTGATGGTTTTTGGTTTTTTGGTTTTTAGTTTTCGGTTTTTGGTTTTTGGTTTTTGGTTTTTGGTTTTTGGTTTTTGGTTTTTGGTTTTTGGTTTTTGGTTTTTGGTCTTTGGTTTTTGGTTTTTGGTTTTTGGTTTTTGGTTTTTGGTTTTTGGTTTTTGGTTTTTGGTTTTTGGTTTTTGGTTTTTGGTTTTTGGTTTTTGGTTTTTGGTTTTTGGTTTTTGGTTCTTGGTTTTTGGTTTTTGGTTTTTGGTTTTTGATTTTTGGTTTTTGGTTTTTGGTTTTTGGTTTTTGGTTTTTGGTTTTTGGTTTTTGGTTTTTGGTTTTTGGTTTTTGGTTTTTGGTTTTTGGTTTTTGGTTTTTGGTTTTTGGGTTTTTGGTTTTTGGTTTTTGGTTTTTGGTTTTTGGTTTTTGGTTTTTGGTTTTTGGTTTTTGGTTTTTGGTTTTTGGTTTTTGGTTTTTGGTTTTTGGTTTTTGGTTTTTGGTTTTTGGTTTTTGGTTTTTGGTTTTTGGTTTTTGGTTTTTGGTTTTTGGTTTTTGGTTTTTGGTTTTTGGTTTTTGGTTTTTGGTTTTTGCTTTTTGGTTTTTGCTTTTTGCTTTTTGGTTTTTGGTTTTTGGTTTTTGGTTTTTGGTTTTTGGTTTTTGGTTTTTGGTTTTTGGTTTTTGGTTTTTGGTTTTTGGTTTTTGTTTTTGGTTTTTGGTTTTTGGTTTTTGGTTTTTGGTTTTTGGGTTTTTGGTTTTTGCTTTTTGCTTTTTGCTTTTTGGTTTTTGGTTTTTGGTTTTTGGTTTTTGGTTTTTGGTTTTTGGTTTTTGGTTTTTGGTTTTTGGTTTTTGGTTTTTGGTTTTTGGTTTTTGGTTTTAGGTTTTTTGGTTTTGGTTTTGGTTTTTGGTTTTTGGTTTTTGGTTTTTGGTTTTTGGTTTTTGGTTTTTGGTTTTTGGTTTTTGGTTTTTGGTTTCTGGTTTTTGGTTTTTGGTTTTTGGCTTTTGGTTTTTGGTTTTTGGTTTTTGGTTTTTGGTTTTTGGTTTTTGGTTTTTGGTTTTTGGTTTTTGGTTTTTGGTTTTTGGTTTTTGGTTTTTGGTTTTTGGTTTTTGGTTTTTGGTTTTTTGTTTTTGGTTTTTGGTTTTTTGTTTTTGGTTTTTGGTTTTTTGTTTTTGGTTTTTGGTTTTTGGTTTTTGGTTTTTCGTTTTAGGTTTTTGGTTTTTGGTTGTTGGTTGTTGGGTTTTTGGTTTTTGGTTTTTGGTTTTTGGTTTTTGGTTTTAGGTTTTTTGGTTTTTGGTTTTGGTTTTTGGTTTTTGGTTTTTGGTTTTTGGTTTTTGGTTTTATGGTTTGATGGTTTGATGGTTTGATGGTTTTTGGTTTTTTGGTTTTTAGTTTTCGGTTTTTGGTTTTTGGTTTTTGGTTTTTGGTTTTTGGTTTTTGGTTTTTGGTATTGGTTTTTGGTTTTTGGTTTTTGGTTTTTGGTTTTTGGTTTTTGGTTTTTGGTTTTTGGTTTTTGGTTTTTGGTTTTTGGTTTTTGGTTTTTGGTTTTTGGTTTTTGGTCTTTGGTTTTTGGTTTTTGGTTTTTGATTTTTGATTTTTGGTTTTTGGT
Organism: Odontomyia ornata; assembly: GCA_963969285.1. NCBI lineage: Eukaryota > Metazoa > Arthropoda > Insecta > Diptera > Stratiomyidae > Odontomyia > Odontomyia ornata. The sequence continues at coordinate 206,462,585 of OZ017742.1, read as the reverse complement.
TTTTGGTTTTTGGTTTTTGGTTTTGGTTTTTGGTTTTTGGTTTTTGGTTTTTGGTTTTTGGTTTTTGGTTTTTGGTTTTTGGGTTTTTGGTTTTTGGTTTTTGGTTTTTGGTTTTTGGTTTTTGGTTTTTGGTTTTTGGTTTTTGGTTTTTGGTTTTTGGTTTTTGGTTTTTGGTTTTTGGTTTTTGGGTTTTGGTTTTTGGTTTTTGGTTTTTGGTTTTTGGTTTTTGGTTTTTGGTTTTTGGTTTTTGGTTTTTGGTTTTTGGTTTTTGGTTTTTGGGTTTTTGGTTTTTGGTTTTTGGTTTTTGGTTTTTGGTTTTTCGTTTTTGGTTTTTGGTTTTTGGTTTTTGGTTTTTGGTTTTTGGTTTTTGGTTTTTGGTTTTTGGTTTTTGGTTTTTGGTTTTTGGTTTTTGGTTTTTGGTTTTTGGTTTTTGGTTTTTGGGTTTTTGGTTTTTGGTTTTTGGTTTTTGGTTTTTGGTTTTTGGTTTTTGGTTTTTGGTTTTTGGTTTTTGGTTTTTGGTTTTTGGTTTTTGGTTTTTGGTTTTTGGTTTTTGGTCTTTGGTTTTTGGTTTTTGGTTTTTGGTTTTTGATTTTTGGTTTTTGGTTTTTGGTTTTTGGTTTTTGGTTTTGGTTTTTGGTTTTTGGTTTTTGGTTTTTGGTTTTTGGTTTTATGGTTTGATGGTTTGATGGTTTGATGGTTTTTGGTTTTTTGGTTTTTAGTTTTCGGTTTTTGGTTTTTGGTTTTTGGTTTTTGGTTTTTGGTTTTTGGTTTTTGGTTTTTGGTATTGGTTTTTGGTTTTTGGTTTTTGGTTTTTGGTTTTTGGTTTTTGGTTTTTGGTTTTTGGTTTTTGGTTTTTGGTTTTTGGTTTTTGGTTTTTGGTTTTTGGTTTTTGGTCTTTGGTTTTTGGTTTTTGGTTTTTGGTTTTTGATTTTTGGTTTTTGGTTTTTGGTTTTTGGTTTTTGGTTTTGGTTTTTGGTTTTTGGTTTTTGGTTTTTGGTTTTTGGTTTTTGGTTTTTGGTTTTTGGGTTTTTGGTTTTTGGTTTTTGGTTTTTGGTTTTTGGTTTTTGGTTTTTGGTTTTTGGTTTTTGGTTTTTGGTTTTTGGTTTTTGGTTTTTGGTTTTTGGTTTTTGGTTTTTGGTTTTTGGTTTTTGGTTTTTGGTTTTTGGTTTTTGGTTTTTGGTTTTTGGGTTTTTGGTTTTTGGTTTTTGGTTTTTGGTTTTTGGTTTTTGGTTTTTGGTTTTTGGGTTTTTGGTTTTTGGTTTTTGGTTTTTGGTTTTTGGTTTTTGGTTTTTGGGTTTTTGGTTTTTGGTTTTTGGTATTGGTTTTTGGTTTTTGGTTTTTGGTTTTTGGTTTTTGGTTTTTGGTTTTTGGTTTTTGGTTTTTGGTTTTTGGTTTTTGGTTTTTGGTTTTTGGTTTTTGGTTTTTGGTTTTTGGTTTTTGGTCTTTGGTTTTTGGTTTTTGGTTTTTGGTTTTTGGTTTTTGGTTTTTGGTTTTTGGTTTTTGGTTTTTGGTTTTTGGTTTTATGGTTTGATGGTTTGATGGTTTGATGGTTTTTGGTTTTTTGGTTTTTAGTTTTCGGTTTTTGGTTTTTGGTTTTTGGTTTTTGGTTTTTGGTTTTTGGTTTTGGTTTTTGGTTTTTGGTTTTTGGTTTTCGGTTTTTGGTTTTATGGTTTGATGGTTTGATGGTTTGATGGTTTTTGGTTTTTTGGTTTTTAGTTTTCGGTTTTTGGTTTTTGGTTTTTGGTTTTTGGTTTTTGGTTTTTGGTTTTTGGTTTTTGGTTTTTGGTTTTTGGTCTTTGGTTTTTGGTTTTTGGTTTTTGGTTTTTGGTTTTTGGTTTTTGGTTTTTGGTTTTTGGTTTTTGGTTTTTGGTTTTTGGTTTTTGGTTTTTGGTTTTTGGTTTTTGGTTTTTGGTTCTTGGTTTTTGGTTTTTGGTTTTTGGTTTTTGATTTTTGGTTTTTGGTTTTTGGTTTTTGGTTTTTGGTTTTTGGTTTTTGGTTTTTGGTTTTTGGTTTTTGGTTTTTGGTTTTTGGTTTTTGGTTTTTGGTTTTTGGGTTTTTGGTTTTTGGTTTTTGGTTTTTGGTTTTTGGTTTTTGGTTTTTGGTTTTTGGTTTTTGGTTTTTGGTTTTTGGTTTTTGGTTTTTGGTTTTTGGTTTTTGGTTTTTGGTTTTTGGTTTTTGGTTTTTGGTTTTTGGTTTTTGGTTTTTGGTTTTTGGTTTTTGGTTTTTGGTTTTTGGTTTTTGGGTTTTTGCTTTTTGGTTTTTGCTTTTTGCTTTTTGGTTTTTGGTTTTTGGTTTTTGGTTTTTGGTTTTTGGTTTTTGGTTTTTGGTGTTTGGTTTTTGGTTTTTGGTTTTTGGTTTTTGGTTTTTGGTTTTTGTTTTTGGTTTTTGGTTTTTGGTTTTTGGTTTTTGGTTTTTGGGTTTTTGGTTTTTGCTTTTTGCTTTTTGCTTTTTGGTTTTTGGTTTTTGGTTTTTGGTTTTTGGTTTTTGGTTTTTGGTTTTTGGTTTTTGGTTTTTGGTTTTTGGTTTTTGGTTTTTGGTTTTTGGTTTTAGGTTTTTTGGTTTTGGTTTTGGTTTTTGGTTTTTGGTTTTTGGTTTTTGGTTTTTGGTTTTTGGTTTTTGGTTTTTGGTTTTTGGTTTTTGGTTTTTGGTTTTTGGTTTTTGGTTTTTGGCTTTTGGTTTTTGGTTTTTGGTTTTTGGTTTTTGGTTTTTGGTTTTTGGTTTTTGGTTTTTGGTTTTTGGTTTTTGGTTTTTGGTTTTTGGTTTTTGGTTTTTGGTTTTTGGTTTTTGGTTTTTGGTTTTTTGTTTTTGGTTTTTGGTTTTTTGTTTTTGGTTTTTGGTTTTTTGTTTTTGGTTTTTGGTTTTTGGTTTTTGGTTTTTCGTTTTAGGTTTTTGGTTTTTGGTTGTTGGTTGTTGGGTTTTTGGTTTTTGGTTTTTGGTTTTTGGTTTTTGGTTTTTGGTTTTTGGTTTTTGATTTTTTGTTTTTGGTTTTTGGTTTTTGGTTTTTGGTTTTTGGTTTTTGGTTTTTGGTTTTTGGTTTTTGGTTTTGGTTTTTGGTTTTTGTTTTTGGTTTTTGGTTTTTGGTTTTTGGTTTTTGGTTTTTGGTTTTTGGTTTTTGGTTTTTGGTTTTTGGTTTTTGGGTTTTTGGTTTTTGGTTTTTGGTTTTTGGTTTTTGGTTTTTGGTTTTTGGTTTTTGGTTTTTGGTTTTTGGTTTTTGGTTTTTGGTTTTTGGTTTTTGGTTTTTGGTTTTTGGTTTTTGGTTTTTGGTTTTTGGTTTTTGGTTTTTGGTTTTTGGTTTTTGGTTTTTGGTTTTTGGTTTTTGGTTTTTGGTTTTTGGTTTTTGGTTTTTGGTTTTTGGTTTTTGGTTTTTGGTTTTTGGTTTTTGGTTTTTGGTTTTTGGTTTTTGGTTTTTGGTTTTTGGTTTTTGGTTTTTGGTTTTTGGTTTTTGGTTTTTGGTTTTTGGTTTTTGGTTTTTGGTTTTTGGTTTTTGGTTTTTGGTTTTTGGTTTTTGGTTTTTGGTTTTTGGTCTTTGTTTTTATGGTTTGATGGTTTGATGGTTTGATGGTTTTTGGTTTTTTGGTTTTTGGTTTTTGGTTTTTGGTTTTATGGTTTGATGGTTTGATGGTTTGATGGTTTTTGGTTTTTTGGTTTTTGGTTTTTGGTTTTAGGTTTTTTGGTTTTTGGTTTTGGTTTTTGGTTTTTGGTTTTTGGTTTTTGGTTTTTGGTTTTATGGTTTGATGGTTTGATGGTTTGATGGTTTTTGGTTTTTTGGTTTTTGGTTTTTGGTTTTAGGTTTTTTGGTTTTTGGTTTTGGTTTTTGGTTTTTGGTTTTTGGTTTTTGGTTTTTGGTTTTATGGTTTGATGGTTTGATGGTTTGATGGTTTTTGGTTTTTTGGTTTATGGTTTTTGGTTTTAGGTTTTTTGGTTTTGGTTTTGGTTTTTGGTTTTTGGTTTTTGGTTTTTGGTTTTTGGTTTTTGGTTTTTGGTTTTTGGTTTTTGGTTTTTGGTTTTTGGTTTTTGGCTTTTGGTTTTTGGTTTTTGGTTTTGGTTTTTGATTTTGGTTTTTTGTTTTTGGTTTTTGGTTTTTGGTTTTTGGTTTTTGGTTTTTGGTTTTTGGTTTTTGGTTGTTGGTTGTTGGGTTTTTGGTTTTTGGTTTTTGGTTTTTGGTTTTTGGTTTTTGGTTTTTGGTTTTTGGTTTTTGTTTTTTGGTTTTTGGTTTTTGGTTTTTGGTTTTTGGTTTTTGGTTTTTGGTTTTTGGTTTTTGGTTTTTGGGTTTTTGGTTTTTGGTTTTTGGTTTTTGGTTTTTGGTTTTTGGTTTTTGGTTTTTGGTTTTTGTTTTTTGGTTTTTGGTTTTTGGTTTTTGGTTTTTGGTTTTTGGTTTTTGGTTTTTGGTTTTTGGTTTTTGGTTTTTGGTTTTTGGTTTTTGGTGTTTGGTTTTTGGTTTTTGGTTTTTGGTTTTTGGTTTTTTGTTTTTGGTTTTTGGTTTTTTGTTTTTGGTTTTTGGTTTTTGGTTTTTGGTTTTAGGTTTTTGGTTTTTGGTTGTTGGTTGTTGGGTTTTTGGTTTTTGGTTTTTGGTTTTTGGTTTTTGGTTTTTGGTTTTTTGTTTTTGGTTTTTGGTTTTTTGTTTTTGGTTTTTGGTTTTTGGTTTTTGGTTTTTGGTTTTTGGTTTTTGGTTTTTGGTTTTTGGTTTTTGGTTTTGGTTTTTGGTTTTTGTTTTTGGTTTTTGGTTTTTGGTTTTTGGTTTTTGGTTTTTGGTTTTTGGTTTTTGGTTTTTGGTTTTTGGTTTTTGGTTTTTGGTTTTTGGTTTTTGGTTTTTGGTTTTTGGGTTTTTGGTTTTTGGTTTTTGGTTTTTGGTTTTTGGTTTTTGGTTTTTGGTTTTATGGTTTTTGGTTTTTGGTTTTTGGTTTTTGTTTTTGGTTTTTGGTTTTTGGTTTTTGGTTTTTGGTTTTGGGTTTTTGGTTTTGAGTTTCTGGTTTCTGGTTTTTGATTTCTGGTTTCTGGTTTTTGGTTTTTGGTTTCGGTTTTTTTTTCGCTTTTCGTTTTTGACTTTTGGTTTTTGGTGTTTGGTTTTTGGTTTTTGGTTTTTGGTTTTTGGTTTTTGGTTTTTGGGTTTTGGTTTTTGGTTTTTGGTTTTTGATTTTTGGTTTTTGGTTTTTGGTTTTTGGTTTTTGGTTTTTGGTTTTTGGTTTTTGGTTTTTGGTTTTTGGTTTTTGGTTTCTGGTTTTTGGTTTTTGCTTTTGGTTTTTGGTTTTTGGTCTTTTGGTCTTTTGGTTTTTGGTTTTTGGTTTTTGGTTTTTGGTTTTTGGTTTTTGGTTTTTGGTTTTTGGTTTTTAGTTTTTGGTTTTTGGTTTTTGGTTTTTGGTTTTTGGTTTTTGGTTTTTGGTTTTTGGTTTTTGGTTTTTGGTTTTGGGTTTTTGGTTTTTGGTTTTTGGTTTTTGGTTTTTGGTTTTTGGTTTTTGGTCTTTTGGTCTTTTGGTTTTTAGTTTTTGGTTTTTGGTTTTTGGTTTTTGGTTTTTGGTTTTGGGTTTCGGTTTTTGTTTTTGGTTTTTGGTTTTTGGCTTTTGGTTTTTGGTTTTTGGTGTTTGGTTTTTGGTTTTTGGTTTTTGGTTTTTGGTTTTTGGTTTTTGGTTTTTGGTTTTTGGTTTTGGTTTTTGGTTTTTGCTTTTGGTTTTGGGTTTTTGGTTTTTGGTTTTTGGTTTTTGGTTTTAGGTTTTTGGTTTTGGGTTTCGGTTTTTGTTTTTGGTTTTTGGTTTTTGGCTTTTGGTTTTTGGTGTTTGGTTTTTGGTTTTTGGTTTTTGGTTTTTGGTTTTTGGTTTTTGGTTTTTGGTTTTAGGCTTTTGGTTTTTGGTTTTTGGGTTTTGGTTTTTGGTTTTTGGTTTTTGGTTTTTGGTTTTTGGTTTTTGGTTTTTGGTTTTTGGTTTTTCGTTTTTGGTTTTTGGTTTTTGGTTTTGGGTTTCGGTTTTTGTTTTTCGTTTTTGTTTTTGGCTTTTGGTTTTTGGTGTTTGGTTTTTGGTTTTTGGTTTTTGGTTTTTGGCTTTTGGCTTTTGTTTTTGGTTTTTGGTTTTTGGTTTTCGGTTATTGTTTTTTAGGTTTTTGGTTTTTGGCTTTCTGATTTTTGGTTTTTGGTTTCTAGTTTCGGGTTTTTGGTTTTTGGTTTTTTGGTTTTCGGTTTTTGGTTTTTGGCTTTTGGTTTTTGGTTTTTGGTTTTTGGTTTTTGGTTTTTGGTTTTTGGTTTCTGGTTTCTGGTTTCTGGTTTTTGGTTTTTAGTTTTGGGGTTTTTAGGGTTTTGTACTAAAATACAAAACCCTATTGCAATCACGACCTGTGTCCGTCTGTCCGTCCGTCCGTCCGTCCGTCTGTATGTCACAGCACTTTTTCTCCGAAACTATAGAAGCTACAGCCATGAAACTTTGTGGAAAGGTCAGAAGTGGTGACCTCTTGAAATTTCAATGATGGGAAAAATTTTCAAAGGGGTTTAAGGGGGTCTCCCCATATAGGGAAGTGATCCCCCTAAAAAAATTTTCACCATTTGTAGTCGAGTAGGGTGTCATTGGAAAGGTCTCAACAAGATCTTTTCAAAACAAGTCTTAAAATTGCCTTACGAGTACCGAGGGGGGCAGGGGAAGGGGAACTGTACGAACTTTTCGCGTACCCCCCCCTCGCGATTGGACACCTATAATCCGAAAAATCTTAAAAAAATCATGGATGTAGGCCTTAATGAGTACAACAACAACAAATACATGAGAAGTCGAAATTCACTCAACTTTGTTAGTAATAGTATGATTTATTGATTTTATGTTTTCTTTAATAAAATCTAGACGGTACCCTTAAATTCAATAAAATTTAGCACACAGATGACTATTTATAAGATTGACCTTCTCTGCAAGTTTCATAAAGATCGAATAATATTTAACGAAGTTATAGCGATTTGAATTTTCCTGCATTACTATAGAACAATATGCCCTGTATTACTATGTATTACTATGGAAACATATGGCTATGGAGCCATATGCGCTTTTTACCGACGTTGAAACTACAGCTTTGCTAGGATTTGCATGAAAATTTCAGGAATGATGGGTATCATGAAGATGAGTATATACAATTGAAACAAGTCGGAAAGGCAGGAGAGAGCTTCTAGCAAAAGGGCTTTGTAACCATTCTAAGATTCTAAAAAACAGGCCATGAATCGATGATTACAGTAGAGAGGAGTGGCCCCTGAAAAAAAATTTCATGAAAGGTAGTCGATATGAGTATCAACTGAAAGTTCTCTATGAGAGCTTTTCAAAACAGTTCTTAAACTGACAGTTTTTGCTTCTGTGGGGGCATAGGTGGGGGGAAATGCATGAAAAATGTGTTTCCTCCCTCGCGAATGGACGCCCGTGATCTTAAAAAATCTGAAATAATTATCAAGGGAGATATTTGTGGGTATAACTATAACAAATACCTCAGAAGTCAAAATTCTTTCAACTCTGCTAATAATAGTATGATACTCGAGCATTACATGTTTCTTGATTTTAATCGTTACTGGTTACTGCATTTTGTAATTAGGGTACAAAACCCTTCTGACATGAGCATAGGTCTGTCTACCCAACTTGTTGGTTTTTTGTTTTTGGTTTTTCGTTTCTGGGTTATTGGGTTTTGGTTTTCGTTTTTCGTTTTTCGTTTTTGGTTTTTGGTTTTTGGTTTTTGGGTTTTTGGTTTTATGTTTTTTGGTTTTCGGTTGACGGTTAAAAACAATAACCAAAAACCAAAACCCAAAAACGAAAAACCAAAAACGAAAAGCCAGAAACCAAAAACCAAAAACCAAAAACCAAAACCCAAAAACCAAAAATTAAAAACCAAAAACCAAAAACCAAAAACGAAAAACTAAAAACCAAAAACGAAAAACCAAAAACTAAAAGCGAAAAACCAAAAACCAAAAACCAAAAACCAGAAACGATAAACCAAAAACCCAAAAACCAAAAACCAAAAACTAAAAACCAAAAAACCAAAAAACCAAAAAACCAAAAACCAAAAACCACAACCCAAAAACACAAAATCGAAAACATAAAGACAAAAGACACAAAAACGAAAAACACAAAAACCTCAAACACAAAAACGAAAAACACAAAGACGAAAAACACAAAAACCTCAAACACAAAACCGAAAAACACAAAACGAAAAACATAAACGAAAAACTAAAAAACTAAAAACGAACAGCACAAAACACAAAACACAAAAACGAAAAACGCAAAACACAAAACACAAATACGAAAAACACACAAGAAATAAACACAAAAACGAAAAACGAAAAGCACAAAAACGAAAGACACAAAAACACAAAAACGAAAACACAAAAACACAAAAACGAAAAACACAAAAACACAAAATCGCAAAACACAAAAACGAAAAGCACAAAAACGAAAAACACAAAAACGAAAAACACAAAAACGAAAAACACAAAAACGAAAACACAAAAACACAAAAACTGAAAATAAACACGAATAATTTAGACATTCTCATTCAGCCACCAATACCTGGATTGTGGCATCTCAATTCAATCAGCTTCTCCGTTGGAATTGTTGGTCTCGTGAACTCAAATTTAGAGGATATTTTATCTTCTTATCAGTGACCCGTCGACTTAGAGGAACAAGATATTAGAGGGGCTGTAACCGTATAAATTCCTGTCCGTGAGCGTCCCAACAATTTGATTTGACCAGTTTTTCCCGTCATTGGCTGTTACCACCTTCGGCTCATTTCGTGGGGATTGTAGATTGGTATATACTAAACCAGCCTGGTCATTTATGACTTTTTGTAGATTTATGAGTGCGGACAGCACTTATAGCGTTCAAAATTCTAATGACTCATTACCTAGAAATCTAATGCAAATCTTTAGCGCAAGAAATTTTCTAATTTTCGTCAGGAAACTTAAAAAATCGTTAAAAAATTTATTGTATTTCACTTTCAAATGCGCATTGATAAAGTTTTTATTAAATAAATCGTAAGGGATTAATATTCGTTACATCAGCTTCATACACATATTTTACAAGTTACAAATTCATATTCTCGGATGAAAATCAATTTTTTAATTCATAAATATCAAATTCAAACTAATATTTACATTTGTGCACATTTTCGGGCACACTCGGGCTAGAAACTGTCACTCAGCTTACATTGCCGTTAGGAAGGTATTTGGTGTTAAGGTATGGTCACGCTTTTGCTCAGTTTTATTAACTTTCATTATAGTTTTACGACAAAACTGATAAAAGTACATTAACTGCAAACGAAAATTGCCGCATATTATAGATAGCGTTAACTCTGATTCATTCAATTCATATTTAACCAGTTAGGACGGAACTCATTAACCAACCTTTGATGGTATGAGATCACTCACTTAGCGTGAACAAGTCATTACTTAAAAATTCGTTTTCCCATCCGTAGCAACTGAGCTAATTCGTGTCTCTTAAATTGAACCCGAAGTTGCACTTCTGTCAAATCGACTGATAGACGTGAGTGAAAATTTTACGCGTCGGGATTTCCGTCGAATTTGATCAAATAATTTCATATCGAAAGTGTTGATTTGATTTTAATATCGTGTAATACGTGAGGTGAGGTTTAAAGAACATAGTGAAGTGATTACGTGATAGTGACACAAGTTACAAACATAGCAAACTAATAATGAAGTGCATAGTGCTTACGTGCGGAAATGATACGAAATGCCGGTTGCCAGGAACATCTTTTCACAGGTAAGTTGGCAATTACTGCTTTATTTTTTGAATGCGCGTGTATTTTTTGAACATTGCGTACGTTTTCTTGATAATTAGTCAGTACTTCATCCGTTTGTTTACGTGGGCGTGGCTCAATTCTTCGTGCTATTTTCTTCGTGCCCAGCTTACATTCCCGTTTAGTTTGTTCCCCAAGAGTCAGTGAAATAGTCAAATGAAAATATTAATGGGGGTAATTGAATTTTTAAAATATGAAATATTTTGCTTCCTAATTTTCGAAGTTCTGCACGCCGCAAGTAATTTTTAATTTTAATTTTTCTGTACGTTATTATACATAATTTTTAGCTTGGATTTGTATATGCTAGTAATTTTTTGTGAAATGATTGATCATCAATATCATCAATATCAGTAATGCAAAAAAACTAATGTATAGAAATTGGATGCTTTTATTTTAGTCTGAAATTTTATAACATTAAAAACTTGTTAAATTATTTGGCCTCAGCAAAATAAATTGTAAAATATTGATTTTAATGAAACAATCCACATTAAATTTATTATGTGTTACTGCAATGAAAATGCATGAATTATTGCCCCTACTTTTCGTCATCTCTGAACAAATTTGTTTGGTGGTTGTAAATTTATATAAGTATTAGTAAATTAAGGGGAGATTCGGACAAAAAAGTAGTTTATTGTCCTCTCTACAGTCTTGTATCTCTATGTGTATCTCTATGAGTGCATTACACGCTGAATGCATTTGACTGACAGTTTGAACTGTCAGTAATGCTTATTTACATCACGACGCGAGATGAGGATTGTAAACCTCGCTTTTCCTTTTTTCCCAGTTTTTCCTATCCCCGCCCCCCCTTTCACATTGATTCCTGCAATGACTTCATTCTGACTTCATGTTGTGAGCTCAGAAACCTTTTTATTTGAATCTGTTTGTAACGCCTCCAGATTTTGTCATCTTTGTAAGATAATTTAGGCTTCCGGTCTCATTTTACTAATATATAGTCGAGCCCCTGTGAATTCCTCTTCAACCATACATCAGGTGTACTCGTTTTCATATCACTGGTGCTATCCATGCATAAGGCTTGTCCAACTTCCGACAGATCACGTAAAAGATTTGAGAGCATTTCATAAATTCGTTGCAATTCCGATGCAACAATATTCAATATTTTTGTTTTTTGATCTCGATTTCTTGTGGTTTTTGATCGTAGTTAACTGCCAATTCTTCTAGTGCTTGAAATACTTCTTTCGCCTCCTCCTTAGCACTTTCATTTTCTTGTTGCTACTACTTTTAACTTGCGTTCCGCCTCGAGTTCGCGCTTTACTTGTACTTCACTTGCCACTAATGAAGTATTAAATTTGCGAGTGTCTTCCTTCGGTATGTGTGTCATTGTTGCCTCAGCAGCATCTCTGGCTTCGTTACTCGGGTTGCTCCTCTTTCGTGGCATGTTTACATCGCTGCTGGATCTGCGTGAATGTGAAAATGTTTGCGGCGGCAGATCATTAAGTTTTTGTCCTTTGCCGGAAGCTCAGTGGCAGCACATCTGAAAGGAATGTCGGCTTTAACGATGGCCTCACTTTTAGATCCGCACTCAAAATCATTTCCCTGTAAGTTTCGACAGCACTCAGGCTCGAATTCAAAATTTTCGAATTATATACTGCATCAAAATTCATTGGGAGTCTATGTTACAAAGTAGAGTCAATGAAAACACAGGCAGTATGAAACCTTGATTTGGGGAAAAGATGTAAATGCCCGCAAATTATCGCTTATATCACGAACACCTCTTGTCGCATGGCGGGAATAATGATTCAAATTCGGGTTTCCTCCCAAAGTTGCGTGTCATTCGTTCGAGGGGTTATATGTTTTATGCTGCCGCATATGTTGATTGAATCCCGAAAGTTTCCACTACCGTGTGATCTAGCCATTGTGCCGGGAATTAGCGTTTCGCTCGCGTTCGTTCTTGATACTTTCGGCGCTTGTTACTGCTCTCGTTGCCCATAATGTGGCGTGTAAATCGGAAGCGGCCTAGCTACTTAAGTTTAATTACATGACGTTAAAAGGGAAAAATATATTATGGGGCTTGCTTTCCGTAATCTAATAAGTGGTCGTTTTATGAATAAAAATTTAAATTAGTTGCAGATGGTTACATTATTAGATCATCAAAAAAAGTTAATAAAGTGCGGCTCGGTATGGCGTAAGTTTAAATTTTATGAAATCGCGTATGGTAGTGTTCGGGGAGAGTAACACTATGAAATCTCAATGTTCACCCGTAACAGCATAGAATGTGGCATGTATTGCCCACTGTTGTTCATTTCTAACCTTGCAGCATCACGAAACACCCGCCCACCCTTTTGTAAACACGACAATTTCTACAGTAAATTAATATGATTTTTTGTAATAACAGTATTGAGTAAACAGTCATTGTATGGTGAAGATGACAGTTTTCAATTTCTCCGTATTCATTATTTTCGACGCTTTATAAGATTTTGTTTTGAGTCGTGTTTATTCTTTCTTTTATCACTAGTTTAACAAAGGCTTTCTTCGAGCTTTATGTAAATACTCCCGATACTCCGGAGTAATATCGGAAGGGGATCTGTCATCCCTAAATGAGTTGCAAACAATTTGACGAAATATCAATAAACGCACTCATGTGGATGACAGATATCATCCGAGTTATCGTTCCAGAAGCGGGTAGTTGAAGTTGAAGTCAGAACTCAATGTCAAGTCAGGGCAAGTTCAGGTGGAACGAAAAGCGATGAAACAATCGAAAATCCTCCAACATCGATACCGTGAGCCGGATTCTGTCTGAGGAGTACTATGCACGTGAGTGCAGAAAAGAAGCAGGAGAAAAATCTGAAGTGATTTCGGGAAATGGATGATAGTTTTGGGGGCAAGTGAATGCTTAACCAGATTTTTATGCATGAGGCCGACGACCCAATCCTTCCTTTCCTGAAATCCATTCATCTCGCATGATGCTTCAGTCCCACGAGTACAAATTAGTGAATCGTCTTTTATTCTCTGATTAATTTCTACGTTGTCCCAGGTTCAAATCTCGTTGGGAGCGACGTGATTTAGTTCAGGGGATTTTTCGGCTAGACTACGAGTGTTCACTCAGTGGTAATATGTACTGATTTAATCAGATCATATCATAGCTGAGCAGGCACACGAGAGCATGGTACTGACCAAACCAACTTCCGAAAAAAATCAATACGGTCATGAAAATAAGATACTCTAACTATCTCTAAGCGAAGGCCCAAGAGGGGCTGTAGTGCTACAAAGAAGAAGAATTTCTACGTTTCTACAGAAAATTTATTGCCTCGCCTAGGCAGTTACACGCCAGATCACTAAACTCGGGGTAACGAAATGCGAAGGATAGTCAATCGCTCAGAGAGCTCCTCTGACTGCAGTAAAAATAAACAAACCCAAGTACCCAGGTAGGACCTGCACCCAGGTACGGCTCATTGTCAGTGTAGTTAGCGGTGGATGAGCTACAATTACGGATCACCCTCGTTCAGGCGTACCCATCAATTCAAACACCACCCCATATTAAATATCCTCGCGGCATTGATTCTTAATCGGAAATTGAAGCTTGGCTCGCGAGGTGGAGCATGGGTTCAAAAATAACGGGATGGAAACAAACCAGAATACCTTAAAGGCTTAGTTCCAAGGGCGCTTCTTGAAGTGATAGATGATGCAAACGTTTACGAATGTTGCAAAAGTGATTAATTACATTATGGTAAAATCTTATGGAACTGGTCTCTGGAATACATTTAAAACACTATATAGGCGTGAATAATCTTAAAAGCAGATTATGTCATCTATTCAAAGGTTTTATTAAAAGCTGTAGTTTGGGAAATTCCAATGTTCCTTGTTATAATGAAAAGCTTATTAGCTGAACTATAGTAGTTAAGAATGTAACAGTGCAAAAATTTAATTCATATAAGTGACTTAGTTTCTTAATAGTTGGGTACTACGAGAATATTTGTGAAGCTTCTTCTTCTTCGTAGCACTACAGCCCCTCTCAGGCCTTCGCTTCCTGCAAATAGCACCTCCAACTGTCTCGGTCCATTGACCCTGTCTTCCGATTTTGAAATCCGAGCAGCGATGAACTGTCTTCGTCGACCGAGTCATACCAGCATTTCCTCGGCATCCCTACTGGTCGCCGGCCTTCAGTTCACCCAATGAATACCTTTTTGGGTATCCGTTGTTCACCCATACGATTCATGTAATCAGCTCATTGCAGCTTCCACAGTCTTACAATCGTTGAGACCTCCGGTTCGTCAAAAATTTCATTCAGCTCGTGGTCGTATCGAATTCGCCATTGGTCCCCGTCTAGCTTCGATCCAATCATTCGCCTCAGGACCCGTCGCTCAAAGGCGTTCAATATATTTGCAGATGCTTGGGTGAGGGAAGAGTGAAGAGTTCTTTGGCAGTTGTATTTGACCGTGACAGAATGTTGATGTCGTCCGCATAGGCTACTACTTGGCTCGACTTGTATAGTAATATATCTCGTGTATCGACAAGTAGCTTCCTTATGACGTATACCAGAGCCAAATTGAATAGCAATGGGGCCAGCCCATCTCCCTGCTTTAGTCCGATATTTATGTCAACGGCGGCGGTGAGTTGGTTATTGATGCGGACTTGGGAGGACGTCATTATCATTTGGTAAGATGAACTAATTTGGTTGGGGTGCCAAAGCAAAGCATTATTTGGTCAGTACGTTACGATCAATACTGTCGTATGCCTGTTTAAAGTCAACGAAAATTTAGTGTACGTCTATCTTGAACTCCCAGTATTTTTCAAGTGAAGTGAAGCTTTTCAAGTTCCATTCGATCATTAGATATTCCGGAATATTTATAAACAATGATAGAATGAAAGAGGCTTGAAAATAATTTTAGAAAACTATGTACAGGTATTCATCACAAACATTCCCGTCATTTCAGAGCAAATATCTTCATATAAAGCCAATTACTTAAAAGAAACTTTTCACAGAACATAATTACATCACAACGAATTACGGATAAGGGAACAAAAAAATTCGTGGTAATACTCATTGAAAATTAATATTTTATAGAAGTGTTTAATCTATACATATAAGATAAAACGAACAACTTCCAATAGTATAGATGTTATCTAATTACTTTCCGATGATATTATCATACTTATAATACTTCCTCGTCATTCTCTTCCAATATCCGTGAGATTTTAAACAACTATCGGAATTTCTCCGATAGAACTTTTAGCTCATCATTACATTTACTATAATTCGGTAAATTACCATACGACCTTAAATAAAACAAATTCTTCAAATCTTTGATCTATACGTTCTTCTACATAATAAGTGAACAAAACATAAAGTGCAGTAAACGTGGCTTGTTAAATCTGTCGGGGTGTCAAAAATAATAACTTTATTCACTGATTATAAAAGTAACAAAACAAACAAGATGGCTGATGCCATTTATGTTAATAAGATTAGGGACTACATTTCCAGACTCGACTAGATGTAGATGAAGAGTGAGTTGACTTTGACAGCTTTGCTGTGGTCAGTGAAACCTACTTGTCGTGTATGTCGTGACTGCCACAGCACTCCCCCCTGAGTGATATCGTCGTGGAAATATATAATCACGAACAAACTCACGATACGGTATGACAGCACGTGATGACGTTTGTGGATGCATGCGGTTGGGATAATGGCGGGTTGATGCTGTGGTGTTGGCTGTTGATTGGATGCGGGTTGGGTCGATGACAGGTTATTGCACCGTAAATGTCGCTGATCGGGCATGCGGCCTAGTGTGAGGTCGGGCATGCAAATGCAACAGCACTATCGGGCACGTGATGCGACATTATCGGGTATTCAATGCTGATGAAATTTTGCGTGTCATTGCACTCGGGGTCACCGATTTTGGGGTTCTTAAATAACAACTTTTTCACTGATTATAAAGGTAACAAAACTTGATAGAAATTCAAGATGGCTGGCGCCATTTATGTTAATAGATTATGGAGTACATTCGGTACGTCCGCACTCGACCAGATGTAGATGAAGAGTGAGTTGATTTTGACATCAATTCTGCTACACCGTTGCTGTGGTCAGTGACATCTACTTATCGTATATGTCGTGACCTCCATAAATCAATTGTACTTCCCAATTTATTTTTGTTTCTAGGAAGTATACAAAAATTTTCCTTGATTTGCCATCAACAAATGTTATAAAATAACGACTTCCACCAAGCGAACTGTATTCCATGGGTCACGTATGTTAGCGAGCCCTAATTCAAGCAGCACATAAGCTCTGCTGCTGCACTTACTGAATCGCAATCTTTGTTGTCTGCCAATTGCGCATACCGTGCAGTCTTTGTCAATTTTGTTGGTAAAATATATTCCAGTTGCCAGCCCACTGCATAGTTTGTCTAAACTTTCATTATTCAGGTGGCCAATTCGACGATGCCAAAGGTCTTTAGTGCATTTTGAACTACACTTAAATGCAACATTCTTTGACGATTTCGTGTCTAATTTAAACAAGTCATTAACGATTGTGTCTGTTGCAAATACTTTTTTTTTGAGTTTATAACTTTGACACATTTGTTGCTGAACTTTACGGTGTGTCATTGTTTTACGATTTGACCAACAGAAAAAAGATTGACGGCTAAATCAGGCATAAACTTTACATCACACTTTTTTTTTGTGATAGGGAGGTGATTGCTATTTATGCACAGAGTGTGGGACTCCCATGCGCGCCTGGACTACCCACTAAACACCTCCCCTGTCAACTTGAGAACCTAGCCTGGGACCGTTTGACATATTATTTCGGGCCAGGTGTCGTTTTGTTACGCCGTGGGGCGCCTTCAAGCTGGGGAGTCCCTTTCCTAGCGGGGTCAGAGAGGGGAAGAGGAAATGCCAGAAGAGCGATCCCCCAGCCCCAGCATCTCCGGCTGCTGCGAGTCCCTTTTATCTTTTAGGACTGCCCGAGCATAATGTGCCACTTGGTTCCATTTGTCAACCGATTCGAGCATCACCGCAACTATATTATCCGGGGTGAGCTCTCCCGTCTCCCTGTAGAGTTTCCTTTACAGCCTGACCCATTTGGTACACGCAAAAAATGTGTGACAGGGCATTGTCCTCCTCTCCTGAGCAAAAGCGACAATCGAGGGACCGTGACTTACCAATCTTATGCAGGTAAGACTGAAAACACCCATGCCTGCCTAAAAAGCTGGGTCAGATAGAAGTCAGTCTCACCATGCCTTCGATTTAGCCACGGTCTCATCCGGGATGAGGCGCACAGTCCACCTTCCCTTCGTGCAATTCACCCAAGACTGCTGCCAATCGTTGAGCGAGCGCTGTCCCTTCTCGCGGACAACTATCTCCCTTGCATCCTCGTTTCAGCGCAGGTAAATAGCGCGGCGCTCTCTTGCAAGGCGGGCGACAGGTATCACGCCTGCAATAAGTCTCACCGCCGAGTCGGAGACTGTTGGGTACAAAGATGCAATTCTCAGTGCTCCTCTTCTCTGTATACCTCCTTGCTGAGAGCGTCGCCCCATACTTCTGCTCCGTACAGTAGCACTGACCCTACAGCACTCATCAAGAGGCGTCTTCTAGATGGGCTGGGTCCCCCTACGTTGGCCATAAGTCGACTCAGAGCCGATATTCCCGAAGAAGCCTTCGCAGCCGTTGCCCTGATTTGCTCAGAGAAACTCATCTTCGAGTCGACCAGTAGCCCCAGGTACTTGATGATTAGAATTGACGATTCGTAATTCGCCAATACTGATCATCCTTACTCTAGTGATTTTTTTTTGTCAAGATGACCACTTCGGTTTTCTCCAGTGCTAAGCTCAGCCCGCGAGTAGTCATCCAGTCCCTCACTCGGCGCATTAGCATACCTAGCCTAAGTTGGGCTTGTTTAACGGTGCGTCTAGCGACCAGAGCCGCAACATCATCCGCATAGCCGATCAAGCGCGATTCATCTGGCATCTCAAGTCTCAGTAGCCTGTCGTAAGATACGTTCCACAGGATAGATCCCTGGGCAATACCCGATGTAACTTCCATCCCTCGTTGGCCCTGTTTCGTGTCGTAGAGCAGGCTTCGGTCCTTTAGGTAGTTCCTCAAAAGCCGCATTAGATATTCTGGAACTTGAAAAGAGTTTTCCATCGTATGCAGAATATCCACCCATCTAGCGGAGTTGAAGGCATTCCTGACGTCGAGTGTCAGCAACAGGACGATCCGACGCTTGATGTGACTATATGCCTCTGCCTTGTGGACCACATTCACCACCTCTGCAATCGCGTCAATGGTAGAACGTCCTGCTCTAAAGGCGTACCGTCAGTGAGTCTTGCCTTGATGAGTTTCTCTAGCACTTTCCCAGCCGTGTCTAGCATGCGTAATTGGCGGTATGCAGACGGTGATTCGGGATTTCCCTTCCCCTTACTGATCAGTACGAGCCTCGCCACCTTCCATCGTACCGGGAAAACCCCGTCCCGTAGGCAAGCGTTGAATGTGCTGAGCAGCGAGTCAGGACAATGGTGATAGACGAGGCACAACACCTCAGCCGGAACACCATCTGGACTTGGAGCCTTCCTCGTTTTCAATGAGAGGACTGCCTCCTCCAGTTCCGGCTGTGTAAAGAGTGGTCACTCGACTGCTGTTTCACCATGGACAGCGTCAACACAGACGGGATGGGCGGGGAAGAGTCACCGCACTATCGCATCCATCTTTTCCGCGTCATATATACAAGGCTTCCGTAGGGCACCAAGCTTCCGCATGACCAGCTTGTAGCCAAGGCTCCACGGATCCTTGTTCACATTGTCCACTAGGTCTTGCCAGCAGCGAGCCTTGCTACTGTTGATCAGTTTGCGAAGGCATTTCCTGGCCGGCTTATATGCTACCACCTGGTTGCATGCCTCGTCACCGTTCTGCGCCCGTTGAGCCTCACGTCAAAGCTTGTGACACTCCCTTCGCTTTTCAGCGATTTCAGTTGACCATCAGTACACTGGGGGCTGCCCGTTCTTCCGTCCCCTCCGAAGCTCCCTGCAGCGGCTCACCTGCTGTGAGCACCTCGATGAACCCCTCGGCGTCCATCCTTTCGATGTTCCATCCAGTTGTAGAAAGCCGAGAGCACGGATGTCGGGAGACAGCATCACTGATTTCAACCAGAGTGCACTGATGATCACTGGCTGAGTTGTCCTCTAATACTTTCCAGCTGTGTATCCTCCGTACTAAGGACTCCGAGGTGAATGTCACGTCCGGTATGGTTCCATCACAGCCAATACCGCGGAAAGCCGGCGTATTTCCGGAGTTTAGTACGACGAGGGCCGTCCTGGCTGCCATTTCCAGAATTCGTTTTCCCCGCGGATCCATCTGAGGCATGCCCCATTTGATTGCTTTAGCGTTGAAGTCACCCCCAACGAGCACTTTGCCCCTGCGTTCGAGACAGCGCCCTCCAGAGCATTAAGCTTGGCTTGGAAAGATGATATCGATTCGCTAGGCGTTTTTTTTTTGTGGTAGGGAGGTGAAGGCATTTACACCCGCCGAGTCTGGCAGTGTGGGACTCCCATGGAGAAAACCCTTGGACTACCCACTAAACACCTCCCCTGTCAATCTGAGAACCTAGCCTGGAACCGTTTGACACATTACTTCAGGCCAGGTCTCGTTTTGTTACGCCGTGGGGTGCCTTCAAGCTGGGGAGTCTCTTTCCTAGCGGAAGGGGAGAGGGGAAGAGGAAATGCCAGAAGAGCGATCCCCCAGCCCCAGCACCTCCGGCTGCTATGAGTCCCTTTTATCTTTTAGGACTGCCCGAGCATAATGTGCCACCTGGTTCCATTCGTCAACCGATTCGAGCATCACCGCAACTATATTACCCGGGGTGAGCTCTCCCGTCTCCCTGTAGAGTTCCCTTCGCAGCCTGGCCCATTTGGTACACGCAAAAAATGTGTGACAGGCATTGTCCTCCTCTCCTGGGCAAAACCGACAATCGGGAGACCGTGACTTACCGATCTTGTGCAGGTAAGACTGAAAACACCCGTACCCGCTCAAAAGCTGGGTCAGATAGAAGTCAGTCTCACCATGCCTTCGGTTTAGCCACGGTCTCACATCCGGGATGAGGCGCGCAGTCCACCTTCCCTTCATGCAATTCCTCCAAGACTGCTGCCAATCGTTGAGCGAGTGTTGTCTCTCCTCGCGGACAACCATCACCCTCGCATCCTCGTTTCGGCGCAGGTAAATAGCGCGGCACTCTCTAGCAAGGAGGGCGATAGGTATCACGCCTGCAATCGCTCTCACCGCCGAGTCGGAGACTGTTGGATACGAAGATGCAATTCTCAGTGCTCCTCTTCTCTGTACCTGTGCCAAGCGTTTTCGGTATACCTCCTTGTTGAGAGCGTCGCCCCATACTTCTGCTCCATACAGTAGCACTGACTCTACAGCACTCATCAAGAGGCGTCATCTGGATGGGCTGGGTCCCCCTACGTTGGCCATAAGTCGACTCAGAGCCGATATTCCCGAAGCAGCCTTCTCAGCCGTTGCTCTGATTTGCTCAGAGAAACTCATCTTCGAGTCGATCAGTAGCCCCAGGTACTTCACCGCTGGCTTCGATTCGATTTGTGTATCTCCAATACTGATCATCCTTACTCTAGGGATTCTCTTTTTTGTCAAGATGACCACTTCGGTTTTCTCCAGTGCTAAACTCAGCCCGCGAGCAGTCATCCAGTCCCTCACTCGGCGCATTAGCATACCTAGCCTAAGTTCCGCTTGTTCAACGGTGCGTCCGGCGACCAAAGCCGCAACATCATCCGCATAGCCGACCAAGCGTGACTCATCTGGCATCTCAAGTCTCAGTAGCCCGTCGTAAGACACGTTCCACAGGTCCGGACCAAGGATAGATCCCTGGGCAACACCCGATGTAATTTCCATCCTTCGTTGGCCCTGTGTCGTGTCGTAGAGCAGGCTTCGGTCCTTTAGGTAGTTCCTCAAAAGCCGCATTAGATATTCTGGAACTTGAAAAGAGTTTTCCAGCGTGTCCAGAATATCCACCCATCTAGCGGAGTTGAAGGCGTTAGGTACACACTGAAGAAGGTGGTCCCTGCGCACCAAACCCACACGAAACCATTCCCCCGTCTCCGCTTGAAAATCACTATTTCGAACCCAGATGGCTGCAGTGCCAGTTTCATCAGAATACCTTAATGCAGGACTTTTATTATGGTGTTGCTCACTCAGCAGCAAAAAGTCGGCTTTCATGTCCCTCGCAAACTGCTCAAGCAGATTTTGGGCGGTTGAACTGCGGTGTAGGTTCAGCTGCAGGATGCGGGTCATCGGAGTTCTGATTTTGCCTTGGCTAGGGCTTTCTGGAGCACCCGACATTTTCCTGATCCCAAGACGTGTCCAAAATCAAGTTTTGGATCAGCATCCTTGCAAAGAATACAGTTTGCCTCTTTCGTACACTCTTTTCTTTGATGTCCCATTTCACCGCATTTTTAACATAGGGAACTCCTATCGGGTCCTTTGCATACTTGTGTGGTGTGACCATAACCAAGGCATTTGAAAATTGAAGAGGCGCTACTCTTCGCCGTATCCTATAGACAATCCACCCTATTCGTACTTTGCCCTTGTTCAGGAATTGTTCGGCGTCCCTTTCGGTCAAGTCGACTATAGCCATGCGTTATCCCCTGTTGTTTTCTGGTGTCAATCTCGTTTTGATCCTTCCCACGCTAGGGAACTCCCTTTTGATGGCGTCTTCTACCTCGGCCAGATCCGTCACGCTGTCAATGTCTCATATTTCGATCGTTGCCATTGGTTCGAGCGGGGCTATAGTTGCGTTTTTGCCGAGAACTTTCTGTACTGCCGGCCTCTGCTCCGAATTCGACCAGTATGTGGCCTGACCGCGTTGGTCGTACTACTTTAATGGTAGTGTTGGTTTCTTCGGGCCTTAAGTTTCCCCTGATGTCCTGCAGTACCTCCGCGTAGGATTGGCCATCTTGCGGCTTTGCGAGCAGTGCCTGCTGCCGGAGTCTTCGTCGGGGCTTCTGCCTCTCTTGTTTTGCATCAGGTCCTTTTTTTAATTGGGCGTCCGTGCGAACTTTACTTTCTGGCTTTTTTTGAAGGAGTTTCTTAGCGGCTTTCTTCGCTCCTTTTGTAAGCACTGTCTGGAACCCGTGATCTGGTGCTTCACGCCCATCAAGTGCTTATTCCTTCCTTCTTCTATCCCGATCTCCTACGATTGGGATAGACGCCATTCTTTTATTGACTTTTGGTGGTGGATCTATCTGCATGTCGCCTTTGGATTTCGGCGCAAGAGCCTCTTTAGTCTTATCTTCGTCTTCGGCCCTTGACCAGCTCCTCCGATAGTGCCCTATACGATCTAGGAGCTCCTCTAGTTCAAGGAGCCCCACCTTTGCTGCTTTGCTGATTTTTGGGGAGTCGCATGCAGATTGTATTCTTTTCAGAACATCTCCAACTTTTCGGAGTAGCCTTTCTTCTTCGTATCGCTGGGCCGCAATTGTACCTTGCAACCATCCTTGGGAGAGGTTATCGCGTTCCGTTTCCGAGTGCAGCACTTCCGCCACATTTTCGACGTTGGCGATGCATTCACGCGGTGTCTGATCACTCTTTGCTTTTCGTGCCGTAATCTCCTCGTTGGCTTCTGGATTTTTCGTTGCAATGTCGGGATTTGCGACCCTTGCGTCGGTCGCTTCGGTAACGATCGCAGCAGTGACAATCGAATTTTTGGTGCCCTTTATATTATCTTCTTCCGAGGCTCGAACACCTGAAGCGTCGTGCAGAGTTTCCCGCTTTTCCTTCATAGGACGCTCTGGCGTTCGCATCATTTTTTTGCTGCACCCGAACGCCGCAGGAATCTTAGTCTGAACCAGACTGTCTGCTATTCTCCGTTTTCCGTCTGCCTTAACTGTCATTGTGTAATATTTCGCTTTTGTCGTGGTTAGTACCGCTTTCCATGTACTGTTAACATCGTGGCTGAAACCGCTGGTTGCGTCGTTGTTATTATTTTTTGTTTCTTTTTTTGGATGTTTTTGATCTTTTGATTTTGTTTGCTCCAGTTTTTTTGGGTCCCCCCTCGGAGCCGCTATCTCCGTTCGTGTGTGTAGTCGCCTTTTTGGTCCCATGGTTATCTTTGCAGAGCAGGGAGGCCATGCAAGGGTTGGCACAAGCCCTTATGGGGAAAAGTGCTCAGAGCCAGACCAGCGCTAATCGGGAGTCCGTCTCAACCGAACCTACACCACCAACCCAATGGTGCGAACTTCGAACGTACTCCGAGGCCTGCCGAGGTTTCACCGGGATGGAGACGGTATGATAGTTGAATTGGAGCCGTTTGCACACGAGTGTTACCTTGGCGCTACTGTGCGAAGCAACTAGGTCCAAACCATCACATCCGCCAGCCTAAAGCGCCAATTCCCGTTCATTGTCCAAAGCGTAGTCCATATCCAATCAGAGTCATTATCTGTCATCCCAGGAGGAAACCTCACGGCGCCCCCCATATCCTCGGGTCCGTGGGGGTGGCGCTCCCCAAAGAATGCTAGCCTCCAAGAGTGCTCTTGTCGACCGGCATTCCCCCTGCGTGAATTTCGTCGGGTACGTGGGGGCGGAACTCCCCAAAGAATGCTAGCCTCCAAGAGTGCTCTTGTCGACCGCCTGCGGGGGTTACATCGCACTTTAAGTGCAGTCGTATTATTTACCTGCAACTTGCCTTTGTATGCAGCAATCACTGTGCCAACATCTTTAAATAAACAATCCAGCATGTTTTCGTTAAAACTCATGTGCGATGTGGCCCCTGAGTAATTATCTTTTGTAGACAAAACACAACCGAGCGCATCAACATTTATTTGTGTTCCTGTAACTTCTTGAGCGGCATTTTTTCGTGATATAGCCAAAGTTGTTATATATTCTGCACATGGGTACTTTTCGTTATTTTTGAATGACGTTTGGCGTGTGTTTGTGTGGAAAGCTGAACCATCACTGTCAGGACATACCTCTTGCAATAACTTTGTTTTTATGACATCACCATTAATTCTTGTGCATGGAATCTCTAAAGCCACTATCATAGGGCGGTGAGCATCTGGAAGTCCAGCAAGCAGTGAGGAGCCAACCCATTCCTCATTTATAGGAAATCCAATTCTGTTTAGAGATTGAGCTGTGGTAATGATTTCTTTTATATATATGTTCATGGAACCGCAATTTGCAATTAACGTTGTAACGAGACTACGCAAAAGTGTTACTCAACGTGTTAACCCACTATCTTCGTACGCATTTAATAGCTGCTGCCACAACTCCTTGGCTTACTTTGCAACCTGTATATGGACGTACCACGTAGGATCAACCATTTAAGCCGACAGCGGTTTTGGGATTTCCTTCTTCATCGAGTTCATAATCAATTGTTGTTGTCCAAAGATTATCTAAACCTAAGGACGCTTGCGCAGCAATCTTCCATGTTATGTAGTTTTCCCTACCGAGCAGTCTATCAATTGAAATGCTGCTATCACTGTTTTTGAACTTAAACATTTTTTAACTTTTATGAAAATTCGAAAAGTGAAACGTTTTCAGAACTTCTAATTTTTCGCGAGGGGCCCATAACCTATTAGAAGAGAAGAAGAAAAATACGTGTGGTCGGCTTGGAGACTATGACAGAAGTGAAATTTTATTTAAAATAGGTTATACGGTAACTCTAACAAATTAATTTTTCTACAATAGATGCTTAGATGACTTAGCCAAATTTATGTCCAATCGATCATTCAGACAAGCTTCCTTTAAGTTATCATGAAATTGATCTGCTGAGTTCAATCCTCTCCTTTTCCCACTCTTTGCCACTCATTTATTCTGAAACTATAATTTTAAATTTCATTAAATGCTAAGCTGCTATTTTTTCGTACAGATTTATTCAAAATTTATTCATTTAAATTCATACTTACTCAGAATTTTCACCTGGAATTGAATCCTTTCATCTCAGATCACCAAGCAAAAGCGCTCGCATTGAGCTGCGGGGCTTCTCTTTTAACCCTATGCTAAATCACTTACACAAGACACGTTTGAAGGTTCAATTGCTGAGGAATTTATTTTATGCAATTTTTTGATCACCTTATTAACTTAGTATAATTTACACATGTTCTTAGTACATTTGGCATAGACTGGTCTAATGCAGTTTGGCAATATTATGTGCGATTTTGCTTAATGTTACATATAATTTGTCCTTAAAAGTATGGCGAATGCAGCAACGTCTTTCAATATGTTCTGTTTGGTAGCCTATGGACAGGAAACATTTACTGGCGAAGTATGTAACTTTTTTTTTTAAGTGCATATGCCCGTCACTGTTAGAAATTATAAAATGTACAAAACTTTAAAATGAGCTCGTATGAATTTACATAGAATCCTTGTTAATCGTCCGATCATGAGTGAATACTATCAAAATATTGGAGCAAAACATTGAAAGTCTTGAATCTATTAATGGCATACAATGTAACTAACGTAGCATAACCTGATTGGATCGTAGCAGTCTTTGCGTATAGACGTCTTTTAAATCGCTCCTGTCAAAAGTTTTCAAAAATTAAATTAATTTTTTAAAAACGTTAGTCCGAAGTTAATTTTTATCGGAAAAAATCTTATATTGTCGAAGTAATCGACTCAGGACATTTATATCGAATATTTTTACTTCGATTGGTAACGAAAAACAAATTCACAAAGAAAATTTCGCCGCTAGTATGGAGGAGCCCGACGGCCTCCCACCGTTGGGGCAACCTGGGGAAACAACGAATACGAAACTGGCGACAATCACTAAAAGAAAACATAACGAAGAAAACTCCGTAGATGGAGGGTGCAAGCTGCAAATAATAGCGGATAATCAACAAATGGCCAAATTGCAGAAAGAAAATGATGAACTAAGGCAAGAGATACAGTCTCTCAAGGATCTTTTCAAGCAAGGGATGAAGCCTCAAAAGACGCAGCCACAAAATCAATGCCAACAGGTAACAAAGCCGAAGAAAAGTGCAAAGCAAGTAAATCCAGAGGAAGTTCTAAGTGCTGGTGGCACCAACGAGAGCCAAAATTATTTTGCATCGCTGGAGGGATTAACCGAAGATATGGAAATCGAAGAAAACATCAGAGGTAATTTTAATCAAGATAATGACGTTAAAGCCAAAAGAAAAATTATACTGCGTTAACTGCGGTGTTTTTGGTCACCCAGCATCATATCGAGGATGCTCCCGATATCAAGATGCAAAAGTTAAATTTGCTCCAAAGCAAACACAAGTACACCGTAATATCATACCTTCCAACTTCGTCAAGCCCGGAGTATCATTTGCACTCGCCGCTAGAGGACCAGCAGAAAATGCTGGAAATAATGTAAATAATGTAAGTGGCAATAATGAGCTGCTTCTCAAAATTTACCAGCAACTTAATTCTTTATCGGAGAGAATCGACAAACAAGATTCAAATTAAATTCAGCGTTTAGGTCTTTCAAATGCCTTATAATAACTTGTCATCCAGTCATATTCCCATGGATAGGCTTCGCCTCATATCGATCAACGTCAACTCTATCGTTGCTATACATCGACGTGATTATCTCCTTGAATTTGTTGTTAAGCAAAAGCCTGACATCATACTTCTCACTGAAACCCACCTCAATTCATGGCATTCCATGGAATTCAAAGATTTTGCATTCGTAAGAAACGATAGGGTAATAGGTGATGGGGGAGGTGGCACCGGGATATTGGTTAGAAGACCCTATTGTTTCCAAAGTATTGCAAAAGTCGAATTCAAAAACTTTGAATTTCTTGAAGTGTCCGTCATCAAAATTTCACTGCCAGGTGGAGATAACCTCTTCGTTATCTCTGCCTATGCAACTGGTCAAAATGTTCTCAAGTTCAAGGAGGAACTCAATTCCTTGTTTGAAATACTCGAATTGAACAGGCTGCATAGTTATTATATTTTTGCTGGTGACCTGACTGCCAAGCATACATCATGGCTAAATGCCACCAATAATCCAAGAGGTGTATTCCTGAAATCATGGATAACAGAGAACCAAATTGAATATAGGTGCAACCTATATGGGTCGGAGTTCCCAACATACCCTAGGACAAATTCATATTTGGACCTCTGCATTGCTGACGCAAGACTTGAATTCAGCTTTAATAGTCCTCAACGGAAACTGCAGGGGCTTCCTTACGATAGTGACCATAACGCAATCGTAATGGAAATCAATCATCAAAGGGATGATTTCTTCCTCATTCCAGTTCAACATGAAAACCATCGATTGAATTTAAAAAAAAACAGACTGGGGAAAGTTTCAAAAGAAGTTTAATCGGGAGTACCAGAAGCAATGTCCCTCTTCTGATGATGGCAACGCTTGCTCAATGGTTCCTAATAACAGAAATCTAACTGACGATGAAATAGATCTCTATTTGTCGAAGTTAGAGAAGCTGACGTTGGAAACGATTGAGAGCCTTCTTCTCACACGCGTCAACAATATTTATCGACGATTTTTGAACTACAACCATCCCTCGTTGGCTTTGTTGAAATTACACCTGAAGAATGTCCGGAACTTAATCTCTTCATACTTCAGGAGTGAGGTCAGCAATCAATGGGCGGAAAAACTGAGGGGTATTAGCCCACAGGATCCAGATGGCGTTTTCGCGAAAGTGAATAGCTTATTCCGCAAGAAGTCTCGAGTGAAGGTATCGAATCTTGAAGTCGCTAGTGATGAGATAAATCTTCTCGATAGAGCTGGTATCGAAATTGATAGTACGACTCCGGATAGAAATGGAAACAGGATTATATGTGATGGATTGCAGAAACTTGCCCTGATTGGAACACATTTTGAATTGGTTCATCTGCCAAACCCAGAGAGAAGGAATGAAATATTTTCGGAGGTCGTTGAAGCAAAAGTTTCCGACTTCAAATCAAGCCTGAACGGCCAATCAATTCTTCATTTCAATGAAACATTAACATCTGACCTCATACCGAGCTTGAATATTATTGATTATTTTGTCAGCTATGAAGACTTGTGTTTCATATTTCGCAGGATAAACAACAAGGAATCATGCGGTACTGATGGTATTCCAAATATAGTTCTCCGACATTTGCCTGAGGTTGCTATTAGGAATTATTGCATATTGTTCAACAACATGTTCAACAATTCATATTTCCCAAATGAGTGGAAAAAGGTTAAGGTATTTCCGATCTTGAAGAAAGGAAAAGAATCTTCATGCCCTAAAAGCTATCGCCCAATCAGCTTGCTGCCTAACATCAGCAAGGTGTTTGAAGTGATACTCAACAGAGCATTAAACGCCCACATTGAGGAAAATGAGTTGATGCCGAATTGCCAATTTGGTTTTCGTGCCAGGCATTCGACCACACATGCAATAACGAAAGTAACCTCAGACATCTGTTGGAAACTAAATGATAGACAATGTGTTGGAGCATGTCTCATTGATATGGAGAAAGCCTTCGATACGGTGTGGTTAGATGGACTAGTTTTCAAACTTCTTCAGGACAGGTTCCCCAGACACCTTGTCGCCATGATGTGTAATATGTTATACGGGAAATCATTTATTTTAACTGATGGAAATCTGACAACAATGCGTGAATTCAAGGTCTTGAATGGTCTACAGCAGGGAACAGTTACTGCGCCCCTGCTTTTCTCAATATTCATTCGCAAGCTATTGAACAGCTTTGATTTTAATGTCTCGCCAACGCGACCATTGGTAGCGTTTGCTGATGATCTGATCATCTATACGGCAGACCGAAAAGCTACAATAGTTCAGAGCAATCTTCAAAAAATTTTTAATGATGTGCAGCTCTACACCGACAATTGGCGAATGAAAATCAATGCACAGAAGTGCGAAACAATTTTGTTTCGGACAACGCTGCAGGGGGCCAGTCAAGACCTGAAACGTAATTGGAAGGATTTCCACATCATGGCTGGTGAGGGTAGTTCAGAACGGGTTCCACATAAATCCTGTGTTCGATACCTCGGTGTTCATCTCGATCAGTATCTGTACTATACTGAACATGTCAAAATCATGCTCAGCAAGGCACTAAAAGTAGTCATGGCCCTTCGGCGACTCTTTCATTCCAGATACATTGATCAAAAAGTCAAAGTTATTTGTTGCAAGACCCTGGTTAGACCAGTTTTGACATACGGATGCCAGATCTGGTACAACCAGAGTGCTAGTACAATGGAAAGATTAAGAGTTTTCGAAAGGAAATGTCTTCGTGCGTGTACTGGTTTGTACAGAAAGCCTGAGACGGATTGGAAGCACTATATATCGAATAGAAAAATTTATCAAACCGCTCAAGTGACAAGAATCGATATCTTCATATTGAAACTTCTTCGGAATCATATCGCAAGATCTGTAACTGTGAGTGAAAACCCATGGATTTCACAACCGTTCCACCCTACAGACGGGTATATTGTGACTTGCCTCACTACTGGCTTCGTTCCTCCAGAAGCATTCGTGTATTTGGACATGAATCGATATGTTTTTGATTCTGACGGCGTCCCAATCATATATCACATATATCGACGGGCCACCGATAAGAAGATAAAATATCCTCCGAATCTGAGTTCACGAGACCAACAATTCCCATGGAGATACTCATTTGCTAGATTCGTTGAGGCTGGTCGAGCTGAGATGGAACTATCTAGGTATTGGTGGCTGAATGACAATGTCTAAATTATTCGTGTTTATTTTCTGTTTTTGTGCTTTTTCTCGTTACTTAGTTTTCTAGATTCATCTCATTATTGCTGCATCTTGTATTGTTGTTTATTTGTATTATAAATTAGGTATAGGTTTCAATATAAGGTAACGTTTTTTTTTTTTTTGATTGAACTTATTTAGAATTAGGGTGTAACATATTAGGTTTAGAATATAAGTTTATTGTTGTGTTAGTAGTATAAGTAATTTTTGAATAATGCTGGTTGGTTTTTTCTCCTTTTTCCAATTGAATCAAAAAATATCTAATAATCTTAATTAATTAAATTTGCAAGTGTATTTTTTTCATTGAATGTGTCAACTGATAACGTATAAATTTAGAGAGCCATTCGGGCCATTAAGTTTTTTCTAGTTTTATTGTTTGGAATTTGCTTTATGTTCTTTTACAAATTTATAACGATTGGTATTAAATAAAGCGCTTTTGACTTTGACTTTGACTTTCACGTAGCATAACCTTTCCTGTTGGGTGAGCTGGAATCGATGTTAATTAGGTTTCCTTGGATTTTTGATTTATTATAAAGTAATGATTAGGTTTTCGTAGATATTTTTGCAATTTAGTGGTTTGAGTCAACACGTGCATGTAGCTCGTTAAGTGATTCAAATTGTACTTATTAGCACAGCCAATAATGATTTATGGTGTGCAAAGAATGGTGGTTACTTGGACGCGAAACGTGATGCTCAAGATATTCACCAAGCTGTATAAATTCTTTGTTAGGTTGGTTGAGACTCAAGAGCAATTACATTTGTGCCGAGTATTTTCACCACATATATGTTCTTCTTATTACATTTGATAATATTTAAACTTCGATAAATATGCTTTTCTTTGAATTGATGAAAACTTTAATTGGTTGTTTCTTAAGGAGATTTATTTTTCAACTAAATTTTTATTTTATAAAAATTTGAATATCAAGAAAAATATTTCCTAAGGTTACTCCTTGTTGCAATAAAAAATATTCAACTGAATTAATGCTGTTTTTAAATTCAACAATACTAAACTAGATTAATTAAAATTTATATTAAATTTATATAATATTAAAAATGAGAAAGTGTAACGGTTTCCTACTCCGTCTCGTTCGATCGCAATCAGAACCGACCTATCATCGGTTCGAGACGTGCAGTCTTGGAAATGACAACGGACTGTACCCTTCAGGTCAACAAGTCCGGTCACACTTAGTCTACTCCGTGGTGGCTGCTTGTAGGCTAGCTAGTTCGGAGAGGAGTTTCGGTCGCGGGTCTTACGCGAGCAGACTAAGTCCGAGTTACGTAACTCAGCCACCGATTCACATGCCCGATTTATAAACGCGTCAACAACTACTCATCCAGAACAGGAAACCTACGTTACGTTAGTTCTGGATGTGATCTCTCCACAGATCTCAAATCAAAACACTACAAAATCATCATAGGCGCGTTACCGAATCCCCGACGCGGTACCAGAAAATAAGCCAAGCTACCTCAAGTCCAACATAACCTACTCTAAAAAAAAACGAGCGCAAACAAGGGTACCGCGGACCGTAACCGACTAGAAATCAATCATCCGCAGATTATGAAAACCTAACCCTCTTCAAGACATACTTACCCTCGGTCATCACTTCCGCTGCAAAAGAAAGAGCATGCGGAACGGTAAGGCTTGGGGCTTCTTTAATAATTCATTTTATTCCTACCATAACTTGGTTTCATTTTAAATTTACATTAAATTTCTTCTCTTCACTTTTTGAACTTAATCTTAAACATTCATTTTGCAATTACACTTTACAAAATAATCATCTCATAATTTGCATGACATCTCTAGAAATTTGATGAGACGTGATTGGTTTTAATTTTGTTTTTAATAATTATTTATGATTTGTTTAAATTTAATTAATAAATAACACAATATTAAACCGAGATACCATATATATACTAAAATGATTAATAAAGGTCTAAACCTTTGCTAATTATCCAGTAAAAACGGGAGCGAAGGCAGGAATACTTGTAATTTTAGGGAGTAGACGGGAAATCGGATTAACTACGAAAGAAAGATTTACGAATCTCAATTAAGATCGGAAATATTTTGTTACTGCTCTATAAAAAGTGTTGTGTACTATCTCTGTAGGCATAATAGCGCAATATGCAAAAAAATAGCATTTAAAGTAAAAAAACCACTAAATTTTGATGTTCAAGCTACACATTAATAATAAATTCTGATTACATTCGTATTTGTGTGTTATTTATTTTTGACCGCAACTTAGTCCATAAGAAGAAAAATCTCACTTTTTTATGCAAAACAAATTACTATCTAGTAGGTACATTATCCAATTTTCATTTCGAAGCTACTGTGACAGATACGAGTTTTCGTTAAATGGTTTAATATTACAGAAATTTTATTAGGTTCAATTATCATCCATGTTTAACTTTAAATGTGGAAAATTCAAAATTTAGCCCATCGGACTAATACATGAATGGAAAGTGCACAATTAAGTCCATAACTTCAAGTATCACATTACAAATTTTATGAACGCTAGCTTTTATTAAATTCTAGAGGTACAAAAATATCCATTTGACGATTCATTGGATATAAGAAATATATCTTTTTTTTTTTAAATGCCCAAACGTACGTATTACAATTGAAATTCGGATTGTATGTCGTTAGGTAAATCACATAAATTCTGGAGCAGTAAGCTGACTTCTTAAAATTACATTTCGATACCTTCCCAAAATTAATTGAAGGAGCCGTTACGCGATTTTTGTTCAAATAAGGATCGCTTGGATACACACACCGTATACGCCAACACAACGTATGTTTTGCGTTACTATTCTGACTTACTATCTCGTCTTATAACTTCACCGTCGAGCATAGGAAGGCGATAGGATTGTGAACTCAGCTTATCGAAAACTCGTTTACATTCACTTAATATCCGACAAACGACGTTTTGCTTGGCATGCGTGTGTCCTTTTATTGGTTGAACAGCAACACTCAAATCACATAACCGAACTTTTCTATGGATTTTCGCATGTCATTCCATCAGATAATTTATGCAAAGTTCATCAACATCAGCTGACGATTAACTCCATATTTTCAGGATATCCTGAAGGTTTATCAAATCCACTAAACCATACACTTGTGTACAGTCTTTTTGCAGAGGTCCAGTTGGGATATTCCAATGAATTGGTTTCCTTTTTGCAAGCTCATTTATATTACACCACAGGATAACTAACAAAATGTGATTCCGACGCACTTGGGTGCGTGGAAAACGCCCAGTTATAGAGGATAACGTTTCAAGGTGAAAAATCACTGTTAACAGCAATGTATTATTAGCGATATGTCCTCTGGTGGCTTTATTAAGTTAAAAGCAAATGCTTATGAATTGCATGTAGAAGCCGTATTCTAAGAACTGCTGAAAAAGCACTTCTCGTACCATTTCGTAGGAATTTTTAATATGTAATTTGTTAATGCTTTGAAAACTTAATTTAAACACATTTCAAACTATGCGATCACTTCAATTCACTCCTTTAAGGTGAAGATTTTTTTGCTGGTAACCTATTTTCGAGGGTCAATTTCATCCGCACCATGCATTCACTTCCAATTTCTAGGAACCCGATGTCAGAATATTCGTGTAGTTGTTGTTCAATGGCCGAAAGTAAAATTCCAAAAAACTAGGTGAAATATTTCAAAGCAATGTGCATTTGGTTCACGGGAGGAAGAATTAAACGGACGAATCAAACTTTTATTACTGCCCCCAAACCATTTCAACTCCCAGGTACACTATCCCACACAAATCTAGGAGCCGGCCTCGCTCTGATCCTGATTCCCTCGTTCTTTGTTTTTATATCCCAGAACAACAAAACCTACATACCTCGAGATCGCTTTACCTTCCCTCCTTTTTGTCCAAATCCTAAAACATAGACCGCAATGCCAGGTCTATTATATTGATGTGGAGTTGCGTGATGATCCAAATGATACAAATTGTTTGCCGATGGATCCCCGCCAAACAGCTGATTGGAAATGAAGATCTGTTTTGAAATCTCGAGCAATTTCACGAACCAAACGTGGAACGGTAATTTACGGATCAACAATTCTGTGGACTCCTGGTAACGACGAAGTTCTCGAAGAGCAACCGTACCGGGACGATAACGATGTGGTTTCTTTACACCTCCTGTCAATGGCGCACTTTTGCGCGCTGCTTTTGTTGCCAATTGTTTACGTGGGGCTTTTCCTCCTGTTGATAAATTCATATTTGTTATCTATTCCCGCCACGCTAATTTTTTTTCTGACTTACCGCTAATCCTCGCGAAACTTTTCACTTAACGCGAAGCACCGCGCGCTTTATGCGTTAGGAATCACCAGTTTGCTACCGAATAAAATTAGCCAACCACTAGGTTGTATGTACTACCGTTTTGCAAGTAGCCTAAATTCTGACCTTTAGTCGAAATTTTGTTGCTTGAAATTATCGTTGTCAATTCCCGAAATACCGCTTTTTCTTTCGGCGACGATCTGGTATACAAGTGATGCTTATGTATTCACTCGCCCGACAGTTAACCGCGAACCTTCTGCCTCGTTGACAGTTGGATGACAACTGTGGGAGGCATTGCCAGATAGATATGCTTCGAAATGTATCAGTATTTTACTACCGAAAATATTTCTCCACAAATATAAATATTTGAAGAAAAATATTTTCGGCGCAATGATATCGGCACGAAAGATGAAGTCTGCTTGCATTTCGAGGTCATACCCATCTGGCCGAGTGCAAGGGTTCGGGATCGGAATCACTTCGATTCCCGGGCGTAGGCGTCACATTACAAAAGTTCCACCGCATTACTTCCCCCTTAGTTAATGCTGGTCATTAACGATTTACCTTAGTATTTTCTAAAAGAGTTATTTTAACTCCCTTGTCATGTTATATATTTAATTTTGTTGTTCTACTCGTCGAAAGATACTTTTTTTTATCATTTTTAACCGTGTCATGGTTTGGAATGCAGGAGAAAAAAGGTTTCAATCTATCTATTGAAATATTACATGATTTGTTTTTGATTTGAATGCTATAATATTTTTCATATTTTTTTAAAACTTTATAAGGTCCATGATAAGGTGGTTGTAAAGATTTGCGCACTGCATCTGTTCTAATCAGCACTTGATTGCAACTATTTAGATTTTTAATTTCTCTTGGTTTTACGTTACTATGATTTGAAGCTGGAATAGGTTTAATGTTTAACATAACTGCCTTGAAATCTTGAACGAAATCTGATTGAGGTTTCTGATCGAGACAAATCTTGTGTAAATCACTCGGCAAACGTATGTTCTCTCCGTAAACTAATTGAGCCGGAGATGCTTTCAGTTCTTCTTTAAATGCTGTCCTCAAACCCAAAAGAATGAATGGTAATGTTTTTGACCATGATGGATTTTTATTAGCCATTACAGAAGCCTTCAATGTACGATGCCAATTCTCTATCATTCCGTTTGCTTGCGGATGATAGGCTGTAGTACGATTTCTTTTGAATCCAAGGATTTTTCCCAGCTCACTGAACAATTGGGATTCGAACTGTCTACCCTGATCTGTTACTATAACTTCTGGAACTCCGAAACGTGCAATCCAAAAAGTACATAATGCTTCTGCACAATTTGCAGCCGTAATATTAGTTAAAGGTATTGCTTCAGGCCATCTCGAAAATCTATCTATTATTGTTAAGCAATACGTGAAACCTTGTGAGTAAGGCAATGGCCCGACTTTATCCATATGTATTATTTTAAAACGTTTTGATGTAAGGGGGAATGCTATATGTTCACTTCTATTGTATCTCGTAATTTTTGAACGTTGACAATCCAAACAAGTGCGAGACCAATCAGCAACGTTTTTGTTGAGAAATGGCCAAAAGTATTTATCTGATACAAGGCGTCTTGAAGTTCGGATACTTGGATGCGCTAAATTATGTACTGAAGTGAAAATTTGCTTCCGAAATGCTTCCGGAATATATGGCCTAATATTTTCATTTGTAATTTCGCAAAAAATTTTGAAATTTGTGTCTGGAAAAGTTATTTGTTTAAACGAAAATTTTGGATTTGATTTTAATTTCTCAAAAGATTCGTCTATAAGTTGAGCTTCAGCAATTGCTTTAAAATCTATAGAGCTAGGAATTTCAATTTCAGAAATTCTAGATAGAGAATCTGCAACAATATTCTCTTTTCCAAAAATGTGTCTAAAATCTGTGGTAAATTCACTGCTGAAGTTAAGTTGACGAAGTTGTCTTGGAGAAGCTTTTGTAGGGTTCTGACGAAATAAAAATATTAAAGGTTTATGATCTGTAAACAATGTGAATGTGCGACCTTCAATGTAATATCTAAAATGTTTTACTGCTTGATAGGTCTCAAGTAATTCACGATCATATGTACTATAATTTCTTTGAGCTTCGTTCAATTTTTTTGAAAAGAACCCCAAAGGTTTCCAACAATCGTTTACCTATTGTTGAAGCGCTGCTCCAATGGCAATATCAGAAGCATCTACAAAAATTGCTAATGGAGCATTTAGTTCTGGAAAAGCCAGAATAGTTGCATCGAAGAGCTGTTGTTTGGAAGTTTCAAAAGATTTAATAGCCTCCGGTGTCCAATTTATTTTTCTCTTGTCTGATTTCTTAGAACCCACCAAGAAACTATTAAGTAAAGCGTGGTGTTTAGCGTCATTTGGTAAGAAGCGACGATAAAAATGTATCATTCGCAGAAATCGCCTCAATTCTACAATTGTTTCTGGTAATTTGAAACTTAAAATATCCTTACATTTATCTGGTGAAAGTTTAATTCCTTCAGATGAAATAAAATGACCTAAGAATTTAATTTCTTTTTGTAAGAATTTACATTTATCCAGATTAATGATTAGTCCGTTATCATTTAACCTTTCGAAAATTATTGATAAATGCGTTAAATGATCTGAGGCAGATTTTGAAGCAATAAGAATATCGTCTAAATATACAAAACAAAAATTTAGATCTTTTAGTAATGAATTAATGAAGCGTTGAAAAGTCTGCGCAGCATTGCATAAACCAAAAGTCATGCGAGTGAACTCACAGAGTCCGAACGGTGTACAAATTGCAGTTTTCGGAATATCTTCTGGTTCTACTGGAATTTGATGATACGCTTTAACAAGATCTAAAGTTGAGAAGGTTTTGCAATCAGTTAAAAAATGTGTGATATCCTGAATGTTCGGAATAGGATAGCGATCTGGTGTTGTAATGGCATTAAGACGTCTGTAGTCACCACAAGGACGCCAATCACCATTGCTTTTTAGTACCATGTGTAATGGTGAATACAATTGACTATCAGAGAAACAACAGATTCCTTGTTCGAGCAGGAAATTAAATTCTTTCTTAGCTGCAGTTAATTTATCTGGCGATAAACGTCTGGGTTTCGAAACTATTGGTGATCCAGAAGTTGTAATTTTATGTTTTATGCTATGTGTAGGATGTTTTGTAAAGTCGGACTCTTAGGTAATTGATTTAAATTTATTTAATAAGTCTTTTACTTGTGGATCAATTTCTGGTTTAATTAAAATGGACAAGTTTGAAGAATTTTCGGATGTAATAGTTGCTATTGAACGAAGGTTTGTAGTTGGGTCAATCATTGCTTTGTTAGCGATATCAACTAAAATTC
Source organism: Odontomyia ornata (assembly GCA_963969285.1). Taxonomy (NCBI): domain Eukaryota; kingdom Metazoa; phylum Arthropoda; class Insecta; order Diptera; family Stratiomyidae; genus Odontomyia; species Odontomyia ornata. The sequence continues at coordinate 206,425,559 of OZ017742.1, read as the reverse complement.
CAAAGTGACCCAAAAAATCTGCACCTATAATAGTAAAATGCCATGAAAATTCTTTTCTTAGACCCAGATCTAATTTTAGTAGTTTTCTGCCGTATGTATCAATAGAAGATGCATTAGCAGCAGAAAGTTTAAAACCTGAAGCAATTAGATGACGATATTTTGGTTTTGGAATAACTGAAATTTCTGCACCAGTATAGTTTAAAAATTTCTTTTCTGTGGAATGATCATAAAGTAAAAGACGGCTTGAAGCAATACTACTTAAATTTACCGTGGGAAATTTAAGTTTATCTAGTTTTTTGAATTTTCCTTAACCCGGCGCCAATGACGTGAAAAAAATTACATCGTCAATGACACTGGGTCAAAATGACCCGATTGGTTTTATTAACGAATTTTTATAAAATTCTAATAAATTATCTAATTTTAATTTAATTTATTAAATCTTCTCGCTTTGTCAATAAAATAAAATGATGAAAATACTAACATACTTTGTAAATAACTTTTTTATTAATTATTTCTTTATCACATGCAAATTCAACTTAAAAAATATTTTTCGAGTTTTTTTTACAACAATTGTCGGAAAACTATTTGGAATAATGAACATTGTGAATTCAGGAAGAGATCATATAAACTGCCTATATCAATAAAAAAAATTAGTCTTCTGTTTCATCAATCAGTGACATGGAATTACTACAGTTTTCACAGTACGAAATTACGTGATCGGGGCATATGTAAATGTTACATGAATTACAGGTGTGAATTGTTTTTTTATCCTTTTTGGATGGACATATTTGACATCTTCTGCGAGTGCCGGAGACCTTTTGGGAGGGTTCGCCTTGTTCTATACCTGTGAAATCCGCAATTCTTTTGCGCATCTGTCGAGGCAAGTTAGTAAGATTTTTGCGCCAGAGCAAATGTTCCTGAACCATACAAAGACCTAGATTTTTCAAGAAGTGTCGTCTTTTCGTATGCATGTCATTATTATTAGCGTGATAAATTATATTTGCATTTATTCCTGCTATATTTAACATAGCAAAAAAGAGTGTCAAAGGCCATCTTTTTGAGTTTCTGCTAACATTGTACGTTGCACATAGTTCATCAGCCACATCTACTTCACCTTTGGTTGAGTTATAAAAAGTTATAATCTCTGGTTTCTGCTTATCATCTGTGCAGTCATCAATATGATCATCGTGATGTAAACTTGACATCAAAAGGACAACTTTGTTTTTCTTTGGGATATACGAGACTAGAGTTATCTCTTTTCGATGCCCGAAAGTTGATGAGTTTTCAGGTTTTCCTCTTGTTGTTATAAATTCAGACGGAATTTGCTTTTTATTTTTGCGTAAAGTACCCACAGAAGTAAGTTTGTGTTTGCACAGAAGATGAGATATCAATTCGTAGCTGGTAAACCAATTGTCAAATGTTACATTACGGCAAGACTTAGAAATTGGCAATACAATACGATCAACCACATCGAATGGTTTGTTGCTGACTGAATATCGGCCACTGGGCTGCTTGCCAGCATAAATTTCCAAATTAACCACGTAGAACGTTTTCGCATCAACTAAAGCAAATATTTTGAGACCATATCTAGCTGGTTTAGACGGTTTGTACTGTCTAAATTTACAGCGACCTCTAAATGCTACTAACATTTCATCAATGGTGCAGTTCTCTCCTGGCGCATACATTTTATTGCACTGTTCGACAAACGTCTCAAAAAGTTCCCGTATGTGCGCTAAATTATCCAGCTTTTGTCTTTCATCACGTGTAGACTTATCATCAAAACGTAAACAGCTCTGTATAAAGTAGAATCGTTGAATTGACATTGTGAGTCTAAAAATTTCTACGCCAGTGCCCTCTGTTTCCCACAAGTCATTCAAGTTTTGTCGATTAGAACGATAAAATCTGGCAATATATAGAAGTCCAATAAATGCTTTTAGCTCACTCATTCCAACTTCACTCATGTATCTATGTTTGCTCACATCTGCACATGCCGCTCTTCTTTTTTGGATATGAAAGTTGGTATATGCACAACATCGCACTATTCACAAATAAGTCCCAACATTCTGACACCGATTTGGCACTTTTAGCAGCTGGTTTTACACCAAGTGACTCCGTAATTATATTTTCTGATCTTGTACGTACATTTGGTCGTGCTGGTGCTCTTTCCCATCTTGTTCCATCTCTTCCTTTGAAGAACCGTTGTTGCAAAGTCAATAGATCACGATTATCCAACGAATCAGATTCTGTCTCACTCAAATCGCTGGCATCTTGCTCACTTACGCTGCTATCACTGCGTTCAGACAAGTGATCTTCGTTTTCGATGTCAGAAGCAGGAATCGGATCTTCATCTTGAGAATCTGACTCTTCTAATGCCGCCAAAATACGCTCCGGGTGGTTAGCGAGTGACATTTTTGTGAAAACAACTAAAAACAAACAAAAATCGTTAAAAAAAACACTGAACTCATAAATAAATGCATGTCACGAAAATACCACACTAACGATGACGCTGCGTCAAAAGTACCCACTTTGAGTTGTCGCACGTGTATCTCACTGGGCGGGTGGCATTGCATTGAATGCAGGGAAGTTGCAGGTAGAGATGGAATGTAACTTCAGCTACACAAGCATTCAAACGCATAATAATTGTAGAAAATAGACTATGACAGTTTAAAATCTCCTCGGGTCAATATGACCCAGCGTCATTGGCGCCGGGTTAAAATCGAATGAATTTTTCTTTTTGAAAGTACATGGTTCAATGCACTTGTATGCTCTAGTATCAAATTTAAAATGATACCAGCAAAATCCCTGTCCCTCAGGTCGTTTACTTGATGGAGAACGAGAGCGAAATCCTCTAAATCTGTTTGGGCTTCTACAAAATCTATTCATATTATTGAATGCTCGTGACAATTCAGCAACTTGGAGAGTAAGTTCAGAAAACTGCTTCTGTAATGTTGACTTGTGTTGCTTGACAGAGAAAGCAATGCTGGTTTATTTGATACTTCGTAAATTTTATCTGCACACGCAGCCAGATCCGTTAGGGAACTTGAAAGATTACATGTTAAAATTGCTTGCATATTTTCTGGCAATCATTGTAGCCAGATGTTCCTGAGCAAGTCTTTTCCTACTTTTTCCCCTCCAAGCTGTTGCATTTCCCTGAGCAGTTGTGATGGAAAACGATCTCCCAATGTAAGATTCGTTAATAAATTATTAAATTTTGAACTCTCCCTTGCAGATAACCTAGAAATTAATGCTTCCTTTAAGGCTGTATAAGGGTTTGTGCTAGGAGGGTTCCTGACAATATCTGACACGTTACGGATTGCATCTGCATCAAGAGCTACTAATATATGATAAAATTTTGTTTGCTCTGAGGTAATACCCGCCCGAGCAAATTGAGCTTCGGTTTTCTTAAACCAAATGTCAGGGAATTCCTTCCAAAAAGGAGGTAATTTAATTGCAACTGCGCTTAAATAAGGGATAGCATCCAAAAATTCCTCATTATTGACCGACATTGTGAAGAACAACAAAATTATGTATTTAAAATTCACTAACGCTATTATCAATTGATATCAATATAAATTTCAATTAATCCCTAAGTGTTTGAGGTGCCTTTTGGCGGATATATCCCCCCTGTCGCAGGCTATATCCTTCCTCTTTAGCAAACTAGAATAACTCACAAATTGAATAAGGAGTAACCCTTACAATTTGCTTGATAAATTTTCTTAAAAAATGTTAATTTTAAATTAAATATAGATATAATATATAATATTTGAATTAAAAATAAATGGTCCACTAATAATTGGGGTTCCGTTAAAATTACCTCAAAAAGGTTGCTTTGAATGAATATTAGAACATAAACGATATGTATTTTGATTCGTATTTTGTAAGCTTGGTGCAGTTGGACGTGACGGTATTTCCGTAGGCGAATAAAACTTTGGTAGTTCTAGTGGCTGCTCCGGTAATGCAGGTGTGCTGCAGCTGTAACGGTTTCCTACCTCCGTCTCGTTCGATCGCAATTAGAACTGACCTCTCATCGGGTCGAGACGTGCAGTCTTGGAAGTGACAACGGAATGTACCCTTTAGGTCAACAAGTCCGGTCACACTTAGTCTACTCCGTGGTGGCTGCTTGTAGGCTAGCTAGTTCGGAGAGGAGTTTCGGTCGCGGGTCTTACGCGAGCAGACTAAGTCCGAGTTACGTAACTCAGCCACCGATTCACATGCCCGATTTACAAACGCGTCAACAACTACTCATCCAGAACAGGAAACCTACGTTACGTTAGTTCTGGATGTGATCTCTCCACAGATCTCAATTCAAAACACTACAAAATCTAAAACCATAGGCGCGTTACCGAATCACCGACGCGGTACCAAAAAATAAGCTAAACTACCTCAAGTCCAAAATAACCTACTCTAATAAAAAAAGACGAGCGCAAACAAGGGTACCGCGGACCGTAACCGACTCGAAATCAATCATCCGCAGATTATAAAAACCTAACCCTCTTCAAGACATACTTACCCTCGGTCATCACTTCCGCTGCAAAAGAAAGAGCATGCGGAACAGAAAGGCTTATGGCTTCTTTAGTACTTCATTTTTAATTTAAAATTATCTTTTCCTATGTACATAGCAACAAATGTAGAGAACATATTCGCTCAAAATAATTTTTTTGTTGATTTTTTTGCTTTTTATAAATGGGGTATTTTTTTGTAACAATAGAATATATATTTATACATACTATAAATTTGATTCGTTCATATTTTCTGTTGAATTAAACATACTTTAATAGTCTTACAATGACTTTCAATAAAATATCTTTCGTTTGTTTTTTATTTTATATTACAATACAATATTTAGAGACGTCTCTTTTTTTTTTTTGTTGGTGTGTATATAATTTAAATTTATATATAAGTGAGCTTTACATCAAGCTTTGATTTGGACTTTCTTTTTATATTAAAATTTACTAAAATATTGTTTTCGGACTTTTGATTTCTTTGTTGTTCAATTTATTTTTTTGTGCAAAATCCAAGTTGTATAAATTTACAGTATTTTATCACTATTGTTGTTTTAATTTTTATTAATTCATGCATGAATTTTACGGATCAAAATTTTAAAAAAAAACTGAGAGACTGATTTTATCTTATTTCATATTTAATGGCATTAAGGCAACATGTATGCAATTTGATTCCTTTAATTCTGAGACTTAAAAAAAAAAGTTATTTTGCGTTCTTCCTTTTTTGAAAGTTTTTTTAGTAGTAAGATCATTTATTGTACATTTCTTATTGATTTATTTCTCTTTTTTTTTTCAGTGTCTTTAGAGTGTTTTTATACCTTTTGAAAGAATTTACCTTAAAATTTTTTTTTTTCATACATAAATTTTTATGTATGAAATGATAAGTGATGAAATATATTTTTAATCTTTTTTGTTTATTATGAAAAAATGCACAGCCCAGTAATTTTCTTAAATTTCGTCTTCATTTCATTTTTGTTTTTTTTTTTTTTAAATTCTGTTCTTCAATATTTAACGAAAATGAGGTTGAATCGTGATAATTATTTGATATTTTGCATATTATTTTTATTTTTTTTAATAATTACAATCAAATTTATTTTATTTGTATAAAAATGGGAAAGTTGCATGGCACAAATTGTTTTACTTTTTAAGCTTTGTATTTTCTTTGACTATTTGAATGCAATCAGTGGATGCGGAAAGTTCGTTGTGGACAAGGCAAGTTTTGGGAGTTGTTTTTGATTTTTAAAAATAGTTACTTGCTCCAATAAACTTGGTATGATTTATCGACCGATTGCACTTTGAAAAAGGATTAGATAATTCAAATTATTTTTTTTAATTACAAATGATAATTCCATTTTTGTACTGTACATTATTTTACTTCAATGACTTAAGTTTAAAGGTCATTTACTTCAATCTAGATTCAACAGGAGTGGCTTCTGGGCTATTGTGATCTTGCTAAATTCAAAGAATTCAATCGGATTTCTGTCAGTTGAAGTGCAGTCCTTGTTTTTATTTAAATCATATCCTTGTTTTAATTCTGACAAATTGTTAATAACATTTACGCGCTAACTTGCTAAATTTCAACGACTTTTATTGAGTTTTGCAATCAAATTACTTTTCTTACAATAATAACGGAATGAGTTTAAATATCAATGAACGGAATCGCCATCAATTCAATTAATGCAATGAGAAAGCTCAATTTTATTTTAATTCGGAATTAAAATGCAATGAATTTATAAATATACAGATAAAACTCGATTCTTGTGGAAAACCACCATCAAAACTTTACAAACAACAATGAATCCTTTTGGAATTGATTAAAAAAGAAATCCGCTATATAAAAAAAACTTATTTAGAAAATTAATTTTGACTCAATGCAAAATTTAGTAAAAAGCAAAAAAAATAATTCAATTCGAAACCGTTAATTATAGTGTTAAAAGAGCTCTAAATTAAATTTAAGTTTAAGACTTCGTGGTCACAGGACTCGCAATCCTCTTATTATCCTTCCTTGCATCAAATTTTATACATCTTTACCTTCATCTCAAGAAGGTAGGAACTAGGATTTTATTCATCTCAAATATTCCTCCCCAAACCGTTCAATTCCCAATGTAACAAATGCTATGAATGCAATTTAAATTTAAGGATGCTCTTATAAAATTGTATTAAAGCTCCCAATCGAATTATCCTTCTTTCCAATCAAACTTTTCCCATCATCCAATTCATCCCGGGGTGAGAAAAATTATAAATTCACTCCTTTATTGTCATATTCCTCCCCCAAACCATTTCAACTCCCAGATAAACTATCCAACACAAATCTAGGAGCCGGCCTAGATCTGATCCTGATTCCCTCGTTCTTTTGTTATAGCCAAGAACAACAAGCTTTACATACCTCGAGATCGCTTTAACTTCACTCCTTTTTTTTGGTCAATAGTGACCACTTATCAGAATTGACTTTTTTCTTTCCGCCACCGCTGAAATTTCTAATATCGCTCGCTATGGGCGAAGTATTGTACTCCCTTTCTTGTCTGACATCTCCGACCCAGCTGCTATAGTTTGATTTCGGTTCAACTGTATAGAAGCATTAAAAGCCGAATAAGTCGATATTCCTAATTAAAATGACTTGAAATTCCAACAAGATTCACCCTCTCCTGGAAATAAATTTATATTGCGTTATATATTCACGCCACGCTAATTTTTTTCGGACTTACCGCTAATCCGCTAACCCTCGCGAGACTTCTCCCTCATAAAGTCCCATTAGTTGTCTAATCTACTTCATATCTAGAAAATTTTTTTATCTAAAACTCAATCTTTACTTATATTTTCTATCATACACAATTTCATTTATGATTTTTTTCAGTAGTCAAACTCGATTGTTTAATCATTATGTACGAATTCTAAAACCAGTGTCAAAATAAAACCATTTTAACACTTTAAGCATCATCGGACAGTTAACCGCGAACACCTTCTGCCTCTTTGACATTTGGATGGCAACTGTGGGAGGCATTGCCAGATAGATATGCTTCAAAATGTATCAGAGTTTTACTTCAGCGGCTCACATTGACAGAAAATATTTCTCCACAAATATAAATATTTGAAGAAAATATTTTCGGAGCAATGCTGGCTGCACGAAAGATAAAGTCTGCTTGCATTTCGAAGTCATACATCTCTGGCCGGGTGCCAGGGTTCGGGATCGGAATCACTCCGATTCCCAGGCGTAGGCGTCACATTACACAGCTCTCGTGTTGTTCCGGGGCATAAAAATGATCGAATGTCGAATTCACTTGGGGATCGGCGTACGAAACATTACTATCTTCAAGATGCTGGCTGGTTGGTGAATAATCTTTAATCACCTATGAAAAAGTTGACAGAACCGTTGAAGCCACAGATGGTAGCTGGGAGAATGATGATGGTGTTCCAGGTCGCAATTGAGTTCACTGTAAGTTCTACTCACTTAATTGCTCCTCGATTTCTTATGTCAATTGTCGATCTTCTTGATTTTCAGTGGTAGCACACGGAATAACTTCTTGGTCCTTTTTCAATTTTGTCAGCTTCAAACTCGCAAGACTG
>OZ017742.1:202239881-202514793 GCA_963969285.1 Odontomyia ornata | reverse complement strand
AACCAAAAACCAAAAACCAAAACCAGAAAACAAAAACCAAAAACCAAAAACCAAAAACCAAAAACCAAAAACCAAAAACCAAAAACCAAAACCAAAAACTAAAAACCAAAAACCAAAAACCAAAAACCAAAAATCAAAAACCAAAAACCAAAAACCAAAACCCAAAAACCAAAAACCAATAAAAAAAAACCAAAAACCAAAAACCAAAAACCAAAAACCAAAAACCAAAAACCAAAAACCAAAAACCAAAAACCAAAAACCAAAAACCAAAACCAGAAACCAAAAACCAAAAACCAAAAACCAAAAACCAAAAACCAAAAACCAAAAACCAAAAACCAAAAACCAAAAACCAAAAACCAAAAACCAAAAACCAAAAACCAAAAACCAAAAACCAAAAACCAAAAACCAAAACCAGAAACCAAAAACCAAAAACCAAAAACCAAAAACCAAAAACTAAAAACCAAAATCCAAAAACCAAAAACCAAAAACCAAAAATCAAAAACCAAAAACCAAAAACCAAAAACCAAAACCCAAAAACCAAAAATCAATAAAAAAAAACCAAAAACCAAAAACCAAAAACCAAAAACCAAAAACCAAAAACCAAAAACCAAAAACCAAAAACCACAAACCAAAAACCAAAACCAGAAACCAAAAACCAGAAACCAAAAACCAAAAACCAAAAACCAAAAACCAAAAACCAAAAACCAAAAACAAAAACCAAAAACCAAAAACCAAAAACCAAAAACCAAAAACCAAAAACCAAAAACCAAGACCAGAAACCAAGAACCAAAAACCAAAAACCAAAGACTAAAAACCAAAACCAGAAACCAAAAACCAAAAACCAAAAACCAAAAACCAAAACCAAAAACCAAAAACCAAAAATCAAAAACCAAAAACCAAAAACCAAAAACCAAAAACCAAAAACCAAAAACTAAAAACCAAAAACCAAAAACCAAAAACCAAAAACCAAAAATCAAAAACCAAAAACCAAAAACCAAAAACCAAAACCCAAAAACCAAAAATCAATAAAAAAAAACCAAAAACCAAAAACCAAAAACCAAAAACCAAAAACCAAAAACCAAAACCCAAAAACCAAAAACCAAAAACCAAAAACCAAAAACCAAAAACCAAAACCAAAAACTAAAAACCAAAAACCAAAAACCAAAAACCAAAAACCAAAAATCAAAAACCAAAAACCAAAAACCAAAACCCAAAAACCAATAAAAAAAAACCAAAAACCAAAAACCAAAAACCAAATACCAAAAACCAAAAACTAAAACCCAAAAACCAAAAACCAAAAACCAACAACCAAAAACCAAAAACCAAAAACCAAAAACCAAAAACCAAAAACCAAAAACCAAAAACCAAAAACCAAAAACCAAAAACCAAAACCAAAACCCATAAACCAAAAACCAAAAACCAAAAACCAAAAACCAAAAACCAAAAACCAAAAACCAAAAACCAAAAACCAAAAACCAAAAACCAAAAACCAAAGACCAAAAACAAAAAACTAAAAACCAAAATCAAAAAACCAAAAACCAAAAACCATAAACCAAAAACCAAAAACCAAAAACCAAAAACCAAAAACCGAAAACCAAAAACCAAAAACCAAAAACCAAAAACCAAAAACCAAAAACCAAAAACCAAAAACCGAATACCAAAAACCAAAAATCAAAAGCTAAAAACCAAAAACCAAAAACCAAAAACCAAAAACCAAAAACCAAAAACCAAAAACCAAAAACCGAATACCAAAAACCAAAAATCAAAAGCCAAAAACCAAAAAACCAAAAACCAAAAACCAAAAACCAAAAACCAAAAACCAAAAACCAAAAACCAAAAACCAAAAACCAAAAACCAAAAACCAAAAACCAAAAACCAAAAACCAAAAACCAAAAACCAAAAACCAAAACCAAAACCCATAAACCAAAAATCACAAAACCAAAAACCAAAAACCAAAACCAAAAACCAAAAACCAAAAACCAAAAACCAAAAACCAAAAACCAAAAACCAAAAACCAAAAACCAAAAACCAAAAACCAAAACCAAAAACTAAAAACCAAAAACCAAAAACCAAAAACCAAAAACCAAAAACCAAAAATCAAAAACCAAAAACCAAAAACCAAAACCCAAAAACCAATAAAAAAAAAACCAAAAACCAAAAACCAAAAACCAAATACCAAAAACCAAAAACCAAAACCCAAAAACCAAAAACCAAAAACCAACAACCAAAAACCAAAAACCAAAAACCAAAAACCAAAAACCAAAAACCAAAAACCAAAAACCAAAAACCAAAAACCAAAACATATAAACCAAAAACCAAAAAACAAAAACCAAAAACCAAAAACCAAAAACCAAAAACCAAAGACCAAAAACAAAAAACCAAAAACCAAAATCAAAAAACCAAAAACCAAAAACCATTAACCAAAAACCAAAAACCAAAAACCAAAAACCAAAAACCGAAAACCAAAAACCAAAAACCAAAAACCAAAAACCAAAAACCAAAAACCAAAAACCAAAAACCAAAAACCGAATACCAAAAACCAAAAATCAAAAGCCAAAAACCAAAAACCAAAAACCAAAAACCAAAAACCAAAAACCAAAACCCAAAAACCAAAAACCAAAAACCAAAAACCAAAAACCAAAAACCAAAAACCAAAAACCAAAAACCAAAAACCAAAACCAAAACCCATAAACCAAAAACCAAAAAACCAAAAACCAAAAACCAAAACCAAAAACCAAAAACCAAAAACTAAAAACCAAAAACCAAAAACCAAAAATCAAAAACCAAAAACCAAAAACCAAAAACCAAAAACCAAAAACCAAAAACCAAAAACCAAAAACCAAAAACCAAAAACCAAAAACCAAAAACCAAAAACCAAAAACCAAAAACCAAAAACCAAAAACCAAAAACCAAAAACCAAAAACCAAAAACCAAAAACCAAAAACCAAAAACCAAAAACCAAAAACCAAAAACCAAAAACCAAAAACCAAAAACCAAAAACCAAAAACCAAAAACCAAAAACCCAAAACCAAAAACCAAAAACCATGAACCAAAAACCAAAAACCAAAAACCAAAAACCAAAAACCAAAAACCAAAAACCAAAAACCAAAAACCAAAAACCAAAAACCAAAAACCAAAAACCAAAAACAAAAAACCAAAAACCAAAAACAAAAAACCAAAAACCAAAAACCAAAAACCAAAAACCAAAAAACCAAAAACCAAAAACAAAAAACCAAAAACCAAAAACCAAAAACCAAAAACCAAAAACCAAAAAAAAAACGAAAAACCAAAAACCAAAAACCAAAAACCAAAAACCAAAAACCAAAAACCAAAAACCAAAAACCAAAAACCAAAAACCAAAACGAAAACCACAAACCAAAAACCAAAAACCAAAAACCAAAAACCAAAAACCAAAAACCAAAAACCAAAAACCAAAAAACCAAAAACCAAAAACCAAAAACCAAAAACCAAAAACCAAAAACCAAAAACCAAAAACCAAAAACCAAAAAACCAAAAACCAAAAACCAAAAACCAAAAACCAAAAACCAAAAACCAAAAACCAAAAACCAAAAACCAAAAACCAAAAACCAAAAACCAAAAACCAAAAACCAAAAACCAAAAACCAAAAACCAAAAACCAAAAACCAAAACCAAAACCAAAACCAAAAACCAAAACCCAAAAACCAAAAACCAAAAACCAAAAAACAAAAAACCCAAAAACCAAAAACCAAAAACAGAAAACCAAAAACCAAAAACCAAAAACCAAAAACCAAAAACAAAAAACCAAAACCCAAAAAACCAAAAACCAAAAAACAAAAACCAAAAACCAAAAACAAAAAACGTAAGAACCAAAAACAAAAAACCAAAAACCAAAAACCAAAAACATAAAACCCAAAACCAAAAACCAAAAACCCAAAACCAAAAACCAAAAAACCAAAAACCTAAAACCAAAAACCAAAAACCAAAAACCAAAAAACCAAAAACCAAAAACAAAAAACCAAAAACCAAAAACCAAAAACCAAAAACCAAAAACCAAAAACCAAAAACCAAAAACCAAAACCAAAAACCCAAAAACCAAAAACCAAAAACCAAAAACCAAAAACCAAAAACCAAAAACCAAAAACCAACAACCAAAACCAAAAACCAAAAACCAAAAACCAAAAACCAAAAACCAAAAACCAAAAACCAAAAACCAAAAACCAAAAACCAAAAACCAAAAACCAAAAACCAAAAACCAAAAACCAAAAACCAAAAACCAAAAACCAAAAACCAAAAACCAAAAACCAAAAACCAAAAACCAAAAACCAAAAACCAAAAACCAAAAACCAAAAACCAAAAACCAAAAACCAAAAACCAAAAACCAAAAACCTAAAACCAAAAACCAAAAACCAAAAACCCAAAACCAAAAACCAAAAACCAAAAACCAAAAACCAAAAAACCAAAAACCAAAAACCAACAACCAACAACCAAAAACCAAAAACCAAAAACCAAAAAACCAAAACCAAAAACCAAAAACAAAAAACCAAAAACCAAAAACCAAAAACCAAAAACCAAAAACCAAAAACAAAAAAACCAAAAACCAAAAACCAAAAACCAAAAACCAAAAACCATAAAACCAAAAACCAAAAACCAAAAACCAAAAACCAAAAACCAAAAACCAAAAACCAAAAACCAAAAACCAAAAACCAAAAACCAAAAACCAAAAACCAAAAACCAAAAACCAAAAACCATAAATCAAAAACCAAAAACCAAAAACCAAAAACCAAAAACCAAAAACCAAAAACCAAAATCCAAAAACCAAACGCCAAAAACCAAAAACCAAAAACCAAAAACCAAAAACCAAAAACCAAAAACCAAAAACCAAAAACCAAAAACCAAAAACCAAAAACCAAAAACCAAAAACCAAAAACCAAAAACAAAAAACCAAAAACCAAAAACCAAAAACCAAAAACCAAAAACCAAAAACCAAAAACCCAAAACCAAAAACCAAAAACCAAAACCAAAAACCAAAAACCAAAAACCAAAAACCAAAAACCATGAACCAAAAACCAAAAACCAAAAACCAAAAACCAAAAACCAAAAACCAAAAACCAAAAACCAAAACCAAAAACCAAAAACCAAACACCAAAACCAAAAACCAAAAACCAAAACCAAAAAACCAAAAACCAAAAACCAAAAACAAAAAACCCAAAACCAAAAACCAAAAACCAAAGACAGAAAACCAAAAACCAAAAACCAAAAACCAAAAACCAAAAACCACAAACCAAAAACAAAAAACCAAAAACCAAAAACCAAAAACCAAAAAACAAAAACCAAAAACCAAAAACAAAAAACGTAAGAACCAAAAACAAAAAACCAAAAACCAAAAACCAAAAACCAAAAACCAAAAACCAAAAAACATAAAACCCAAAACCAAAAACCAAAAACCCAAAACCAAAACCAAAAACCAAAAACCTATAACCAAAAACCAAAAACCAAAAACCAAAAACCAAAACCAAAAACCAAAAACAAAAAACCAAAAACCAAAAACCATGAACCAAAAACCAAAAACCAAAAACCAAAAACCAAAACCCAAAAACCAAAAACCAACAACCAAAAACCAAAAATCCAAAAACCAAAAACCAAAAACCAAAAACCAAAAACCAAAAACTAAAAACCAAAAACCAAAAACCAAAAACCAAAAACCAAAAACCAAAAACCAAAAACCAAAAACCGAAAACCAAAAACCAAAAACCAAAAACCAAAAACCAAAAACCAAAAACCAAAAACCAAAAACCAAAAACCAAAAACCAAAAACCAAAAACCAAAAACCAAAAACCAAAAACCAAAAACCAAAAACCAAAAACCAAAAACCAAAAACCAAAAACCAAAAACCAAAAACCAAAAACCAAAAACCAAAACCCAAAAACCAAAAACCAACAACCAAAAACCAAAAACCAAAAACCAAAAACCAAAAACCAAAAACCAAAAACCAAAAACCAAAAACCAAAAACCAAAAACCAAAAACCAAAAACCAAAAACAAAAAACCAAAAACCAAAAACCAAAAACAAAAAACCCAAAACCAAAAACCATGAACCAAAAACCAAAAACCAAAAACCAAAAACCAAAAACCAAAACCAAAAACCAAAACCCAAAAACCAAAAACAAAAAACCCCAAAATCAAAAACCAAAAACCATAAACCAAAAACCAAAAACCAAAAACCAAAAACCAAAAACCAAAAACCAAAAACCAAGAACCAAAAACCAAAAACCAAAACCAAAAACCAAAAACCAAAAACCAAAAACCAAAAACCAAAACCAAAAACCAAAAACCAAAAACCAAAAACCAAAAACAAATAACCAAAAACCAAAAAACAAAAAACCAAAAACCAAAAACCAAAAACCAAAAACCAAAAACCAAAAACCAAAAACCAAAACCAAAAACCAAAAACCAAAAACAAAAAACCCAAAACCAAAAACCAAAAACCATGAACCAAAAACCAAAAACCAAAAACCAAAAAACCAAAAACCAAAAACCAAAAACCAAAAACCAAAAACCAAAAACCAAAAACCAAAAACCAAAACCCAAAACCAAAAACCAAAAACCAAAAACCAAAAACCAAAAACCAAAAACCAAAAACCAAAAACCAAAAACCAAAAACCAAAAACCCAAAAACCAAAAACCAAAAACCAAAAACCAAAAACCAAAAACAAAAACCAAAAAACAAAAACCAAAAACCAAAAACCAAAAACCCAAAAACCAAAAACCAAAAACCAAAAACCAAAAACCAAAAACCAAAAACCAAAACCAAAAACCAAAAAACCAAACACCAAAAACCAAAAACCAAAAACCAAAAACCAAAAACCAAAAACCAAAAACCAAAAACCAAAAACCAAAACCAAAAACCAAAAACCAAAAACCAAAAACCAAAAACCAAAACCAAAAACCAAAAACCAAAAACCAAAAACCAAAAACCAAAAACCAAAAACCAAAAACCAAAAACCAAAACCAAAAACCAAAAACCAAAAACCAAAAACCAAAAACCAAAAACCAAAAACCAAAAACCAAAAACCAAAAACCAAAAACCAAAAACCAAAAACCAAAAACCAAAAACCAAAAACCAAAAACCAAAAACCAAAAACCAAAACCAAAAACCAAAAACCAACACCCAAAAACCAAAAACCAACAACCAAAAACCAAAAACCAAAAACCAAAAACCAAAAACCAAAAACCAAAAACCAAAAACCAAAAACCAAAAACCAAAAACCAAAAACCAAAAACCAAAAACCAAAACCAAAACCAAAAACCAAAAACCAAAAACCAAAAACCAAAAACCAAAAACCAAAAACAAAAAACCCAAAACCAAAAACCAAAAACAGAAAACCAAAAACCAAAAACCAAAAACCAAAAACCAAAAACCAAAAACCAGAAACCAAAAACCAAAAAACCAAAAACCAAAAACCAAAAACCAAAAAACAAAAACCAAAAACCAAAAACAAAAAACGTAAGAACCAAAACCAAAAAACCAAAAACCAAAAACCAAAAACATAAAACCCAAAACCAAAAACCAAAAACCCAAAACCAAAAACCAAAAACCAAAACCCAAAACCAAAAACCAAAAACCAAAAACCAAAAACCAAAAACCAAAAACAAAAAACCAAAAACCAAAAACCAAAAACCAAAAACCAAAAACCAAAAACAAAAACCAAAAAACCAAAAACCAAAAACCAAAAACCCCAAAACCAAAAACCAAAAACCAAAAACCAAAAACCAAAAACCAAAAACCAAAAACCAACAACCAAAAACCAAAAACCAAAAACCAAAAACCAAAAACCAAAAACCAAAAACCAAAAACCAAAAACCGAAAACCAAAAACCAAAAACCAAAAACCAAAAACCAAAAACCAAAAACCAAAAACCAAAAACCAAAAACCAAAAACCAAAAACCAAAAACCAAAAACCAAAAACCAAAAACCAAAAACCAAAAACCAAAAACCAAAAACCAAAAACCAAAAACCAAAAACCAAAAACCAAAAACCAAAAACCAAAAACCAAAAACCAAAAACCAAAAACCCAAAACCAAAAACCAAAAACCAAAAACCAAAAACCAAAAAACCAAAAACCAAAAACCAAAAACCAACAACCAACAACCAAAAACCAAAAACCAAAAACCAAAAACCAAAAACCAAAAACCAAAAACAAAAAACCAAAAACCAAAAACCAAAAAACCAAAAACCAAAAACCAAAAACAAAAAAACCAAAAACCAAAAACCAAAAACCAAAACCTAAACCATAAAACCAAAAACCAAAAACCAAAAACCAAAAACCAAAAACCAAAAACCAAAAACCAAAAACCAAAGACCAAAAACCAAAAACCAAAAACCAAAAACCAAAAACCAAAAACCATAAATCAAAAACCAAAAACCAAAAACCAAAAACCAAAAACCAAAAACCAAAATCCAAAAACCAAACGCCAAAAACCAAAAACCAAAAACCAAAAACCAAAAACCAAAAACCAAAAACCAAAAACCAAAAACCAAAAACCAAAAACCAAAAACCAAAAACCAAAAACCAAAAACCAAAAACAAAAAACCAAAAACCAAAAACCAAAAACCAAAAACCAAAAACCAAAAACCAAAAACCCAAAACCAAAAACCAAAAACCAAAAACCAAAAACCCAAAACCAAAAACCAAAAACCATGAACCAAAAACCAAAAACCAAAAACCAAAAACCAAAAACCAAAAACCAAAAACCAAAAACCAAAAACCAAAAACCAAACACCAAAAACCAAAAACCAAAAACCAAAACCAAAAACCAAAAACCAAAAACCAAAAACCAAAAACAAAAAACCCAAAACCATAAACCAAAAACCAAAGACAGAAAACCAAAAACCAAAAACCAAAAACCAAAAACCAAAAACCACAAACCAAAAACAAAAAACCAAAAACCAAAAACCAAAAACCAAAAAACAAAAACCAAAAACCAAAAACAAAAAACGTAAGAACCAAAAACAAAAAACCAAAAACCAAAAACCAAAAACCAAAAACCAAAAACTAAAAACATAAAACCCAAAACCAAAAACCAAAAACCCAAAACCAAAAACCAAAAACCAAAAACCTAAAACCAAAAACCAAAAACCAAAAACCAAAAACCAAAAACCAAAAACCAAAAACCAAAAACAAAAAACCAAAAACCAAAAACCATGAACCAAAAACCAAAAACCAAAAACCAAAAACCAAAACCCAAAAACCAAAAACCAACAACCAAAAACCAAAAATCCAAAAACCAAAAACCAAAAACCAAAAACCAAAAACTAAAAACCAAAAACCAAAAACCAAAAACCAAAAACCAAAAACCAAAAACCAAAAACCAAAAACCGAAAACCAAAAACCAAAAACCAAAAACCAAAACCCAAAAACCAAAAACCAAAAACCAAAAACCAAAAACCAAAAACCAAAAACCAAAAACCAAAAACCAAAAACCAAAAACCAAAAACCAAAAACCAAAAACCAAAAACCAAAAACCAAAAACCCATAACCAAAAACCAAAAACCAAAAACCAAAAACCAAAAACCAAAAACCAAAAACCAAAAACCAAAACCCAAAAACCAAAAACCAACAACCAAAAACCAAAAACCAAAAACCAAAAACCAAAAACCAAAAACCAAAAACCAAAAACCAAAAACCAAAAACCAAAAACCAAAAACCAAAAACAAAAAACCAAAAACCAAAAACAAAAAACCCAAAACCAAAAACCAAAAACCATGAACCAAAAACCAAAAACCAAAAACCAAAAACCAAAATCCCAAAACCAAAAACCAAAACCCAAAAACCAAAAACAAAAAACCCCAAAATCAAAAACCAAAAACCATGAACCAAAAACCAAAAACCAAAAACCAAAAACCAAAAACCAAAAACCAAAAACCAAAAACCAAAAACCAAAAACCAAAAACCAAAACCAAAAACCAAAAACCAAAAACCAAAAACCAAAAACCAAAAACCAAAAACCAAAAACCAAAAACAAAAAACCAAAAACCAAAAACAAAAAACCAAAAACCGAAAACCAAAAACCAAAAACCCAAAACCAAAAACCAAAAACCAAAAACCAAAAACCAAAACCAAAAACCAAAAACCAAAAACAAAAAACCCAAAACCAAAAACCAAAAACCATGAACCAAAAACCAAAAACCAAAAACCAAAAACCAAAAACCAAAAACCAAAAACCAAAAACCAAAAACCAAAAACCAAAACCCAAAACCAAAAACCAAAAACCAAAAACCAAAAACCAAAAACCAAAAACCAAAAACCAAAAACCAAAAACCAAAAACCCAAAAACCAAAAACCAAAAACCAAAAACCAAAAACCAAAAACAAAAACCAAAAACCAAAAACCAAAAACCAAAAACCAAAAACCCAAAAACCAAAAACCAAAAACCAAAAACCAAAAACCAAAAACCAAAAACCAAAAACCAAAAACCAAAAACCAAAAACCAAAAACCAAAAACCAAAAACAAAAAACCAAAAACCAAAAACCAAAAACCAAAAACCAAAAACCAAAAACCAAAACCAAAACCAAAAACCAAAAACCAAAACCCAAAAACCAAAAACCAAAAACCAAAAACACAAAACCCAAAACCAAAAACCAAAAACCAAAAACCAAAAACCAAAAACCAAAAACCAAAAACCAAAAACCAAAAACCAAAAACCAAAAACCAAAACCAAAAACCAAAAACCAAAAACCAAAAACCAAAAACAAAAAACCCAAAACCAAAAACCAAAAACCAAAGACAGAAAACCAAAAACCAAAAACCAAAAACCAAAAACCAAAAACCACAAACCAAAAACAAAAAACCAAAAACCAAAAACCAAAAAACAAAAACCAAAAACCAAAAACAAAAAACGTAAGAACCAAAAACAAAAAACCAAAAACCAAAAACCAAAAACATAAAACCCAAAACCAAAAAAAACCAAAAACCAAAAACCAAAAACTAAAAACCAAAAACCAGAAACCAAAAACCAAAAACCAAAAACCAAAAACCAAAAACCAAAAACCAAAAACCAAAAACCAAAAACCAAAAACCAAAAACCAAAAACCAAAAACCAAAAACCAAAAACCAAAAACCAAAAACCAAAAACCAAAAACCAAAAACCAAAAACCAAAAACCAAAAACCAAAAACCAAAAACCAAAAACCAAAAACCAAAAACCAAAAACCAAAAACCAAAAACCAAAAACCAAAAACCAAAAACCAAAAACCAAAAACCAAAAACCAAAAACCAAAAACCAAAAACCAAAAACCAAAAACCAAAAACCAAAAACCAAAAACCAAAAACCAAAAACCAAAAACCAAAAACCAAAAACCAAAAACAAAAAACCAAAAACCAAAAACCAAAAACAAAAAACCCAAAACCAAAAACCAAAAACCATGAACCATGAACCAAAAACCAAAAACCAAAAACCAAAAACCAAAAACCAAAAACCAAAACCAAAAACCAAAACCCAAAAACCAAAAACAAAAAAACCCAAAATCAAAAACCAAAAACCATGAACCAAAAACCAAAAACCAAAAACCAAAAACCAAAAACCAAAAACCAAAAACCAAAAACCAAAAACCAAAAACCAAAAACCAAAAACCAAAAACCAAAACCAAAAACCAAAAACCAAAAACCAAAAACCAAAAACCAAAAACCAAAAACCAAAAACAAAAAACCAAAAACCAAAAACAAAAAACCAAAAACCAAAAACCAAAAACCAAAAACCAAAAACCAAAAACCAAAAACCAAAAACCAAAACCAAAAACCAAAAACCAAAAACAAAAAACCCAAAACCAAAAACCAAAAACCATGAACCAAAAACCAAAAACCTAAAACCAAAAACCAAAAACCAAAAACCAAAAACCAAAAACCAAAAACCAAAAACCAAAAACCAAAAACCAAAACCCAAAACCAAAAACCAAAAACCAAAAACCAAAAACCAAAAACCAAAAACCAAAAACCAAAAACCAAAAACCAAAAACCAAAAACCCAAAAACCAAAAACCAAAAACCAAAAACCAAAAACCAAAAACAAAAACCAAAAACCAAAAACCAAAAACCAAAAACCAAAAACCCAAAAACCAAAAACCAAAAACCAAAAACCAAAAACCAAAAACCAAAAACCAAAAACCAAAAACCAAAAACCAAAAACCAAAAACCAAAAACAAAAAACCAAAAACCAAAAACCAAAAACCAAAAACCAAAAACCAAAACCAAAACCAAAAACCAAAAACCAAAACCCAAAAACCAAAAACCAAAAACCAAAAACAAAAAACCCAAAACCAAAAACCAAAAACCAAAAACCAAAAACCAAAAACCAAAAACCAAAAAACAAAAACCAAAAACCAAAAACCAAAAACCAAAAACAAAAAACCAAAAACCAAAAACCAAAAAACAAAAACCAAAAACCAAAAACAAAAAACGTAAGAACCAAAAACAAAAAACCAAAAACCAAAAACCAAAAACCAAAAACCAAAAACCAAAAACCAAAAACCAAAAACCAAAAACCAAAAACCAAAACTCAAAAACCAAAAACCAAAAACCAAAAACCAAAAACCAAAAACCAACAACCAAAAACCAAAAACCAAAACTCAAAAACCAAAAACCAAAAACCAAAAACCAAAAACCAAAAACCAAAAACCAAAAACCAAAAACCAAAAACCAAAAACCATAAACCAAAACTCAAAAACCAAAAACCAAAAACCAAAAACCAAAAACCAAAAACCAAAAACCAAAAACCAA
The DNA here is from genome assembly GCA_963969285.1 of Odontomyia ornata. Taxonomy (NCBI): domain Eukaryota; kingdom Metazoa; phylum Arthropoda; class Insecta; order Diptera; family Stratiomyidae; genus Odontomyia; species Odontomyia ornata. The sequence goes on along the minus strand of OZ017742.1, from coordinate 202,502,041 downwards.
AACCAGAAACCAAAAACCAAAAACCAAAAACCAAAAACCAAAAACCAAAAACCAAAAGCCAAAGACCAAAAACCAAAAACCAAAAACCAAAAACCAAAAACAAAAAACCAAAAACCAAAAACCATAAACCAAAAAACAATAACCAAAAACCAAATACAAAAAACCAAAAACCAAAAACCAAAAACCAAAAACCAAAAACAAAAAACCAAAAACCAAAAACCAAAAACCAAAAACCAAAAACCAAAAACCAAAAACCAAAAACCAAAAACAAAAACTCAAAAACCAAAAACCAAAAACCAAAAACCAAAAACCAAAAACCAAAAACCAAAAACCAAAAACCAAAAACCAAAAACCAAAAACCAAAAACCAAAACCAAAATCCACAAGCCAAAAAACCAAAAACCAAAAACCAAAAACCAAAAACCAAAAACCAAAAACCCAAAACCAAAAACCAAAAACCAAACACCAAAAACCAAAAACCAAAAACCAAAAACCAAAAACCAAAAACCAAAAACCAAAAACCAAAAACCAAAAACCAAAAACCAAAAACCAAAACCAAAATCCACAAGCCAAAAAACCAAAAACCAAAAACCAAAAACCAAAAACCAAAAACCAAAAACCCAAAATCAAAAACCGAAAACCGAAAACCAAAAACCAAAAACCAAAAACCAAAAACAAAAACCAGAAACCAAAAACCAAAAACCATAAAAAATAGTGTATTTGTAAATAATATTACAAATTTGTACTTGTCGTAAAGAATAGACTAGCAGCTACAAAATGAGACCAACATTGTGACAATAGGATAGAAAATGTGGGCACAGTGAACGATCAAAGCTAGAGATCTGCCAAGCCTTTAAATTAAATCGTAAAAACGCCGAATTCACACGTTTAAGGGAAGAAAAAGCGTCTCGAGTCTTAAGTCCCAAGTCCCAAGTCCCAAGTCCCAAGTCCCAAGTCCCAAGTCCTAAGTCCCAGGTCCCAAGTAAGTCCCAAGTCCAAAGTCCCAAGTCCCGAGTCCCGAGTCCCGAGTCCCGAGTCCCGAGTCCCGAGTCCCGAGTCCCGAGTCCCGAGTCCCGAGTCCCGAGTTCCGAGTCCCGAGTCCCGAGTCCCGAGTCCCGAGTCCCGAGTCCCGAGTCCCGAGTCCCGAGTCCCGAGTCCCGAGTCCCGAGTCCCGAGTCCCGAGTCCCGAGTCCCGAGTCCCGAGTCCCGAGTCCCGAGACCCGAGTCCCGAGTCCCGAGTCCCGAGTCCCGAGTGAGTCGAAAAACACAACAAAACAAAACGAAGAACACAACAAAACCAAAAACGAAAAACGAAAAACCAACATCCAAAAACGAAAAACAAAAAACCAAAAACGAAAAACCAAAAACCAAAAACGAAAAACCAAAAACAAACAAGTTGGGTAAACAGACCTACGCTCATGTCAGAAGGGTTTTGTATTCAATTTTCAAAATGCAGTCACCAGATTGAAAAAAGTCAAAAATCATGTCAATGACGATTTTATTGGAGAAACTAAGAAATTCGAAGATCATACATTATTAACAAAGTTGAACGAATTTAGACTTCTGAGGTTTTTGTTATTGTTATACTCATAAATATCTCCCTTGATAATTATTTCACATGTCCATTCGCGAGGAAGGAAACGCATTTTTCATGTATTTCCCCCCTGTGCCCCGACTGAAGCAAAAACTGACAGTTTAAGAACTGTTTTGAAACGCTCCCATGAAAACGTTCATTTCATACTCATATCGACTATGTTTGATGAATTTTTTTTCAGGGGCTACTCTCCTGTACTGTCATCATCGAATAATGGCAATTTTTTTCGAATCCTAGAGTTGTTACAAAGCCCTTTTGCTAGGTGCTCTCTCCCGCCTCCCTGACTTGTTTCACTATGGAGCATTAATTGTTGGTACTTAGCTTCAGTCATTCATTAAATTGAATCAAGTGTTCAAAGCATGCACCTTAAACGTTGAAGTTGGGAAAAAATAACTCAAAATTATTCAATCTTCGCATTTAAAACAGCCACTATTTTGTTTTATGATTACTGATACCACTAGCTGAACTGATTCTCAAAGTTATTCATGATACCGATCATTCCTGAAATTTTCATGCAAATCCTAGCAAAACTGTAGTGTCTGAGTTGGTAAAAAGCGCATGTTGTTCCATAGCTGTTGTTCCATAGCCATATGTTGCCATAGTAATACATGCAGCGCATATTGTTCCATAGTAATACAGGAAAATTCAAACCGCTATAACTTCGCTAAATATGATGCAATCTTTATGAAACTTGCAGGGTTAATTAATCTTATAAACAAACATCTGTGTACTGAATTTCATTGAATTTAAGGGTACCGTTAAGATTTTAATTCAAGAAAATATAAAATCGATAAATCATACTATTACTAACAAAGTTGAGTGAATTGCGACTTCTCACGTATTTGTTGTTGTTGTACTAATCAAGGCCTACATGCTTGATTTTTTTCAGATTTTTCGGATCACAGGTGTCCAATCGCGAGGGGGGGACGAACACCAATTTTTCGTGTATTTCCCCTCCCTATGCGCCCCTCGAAGCAAATTTTGCCAAACTAAGACCTGTTTTGAAAAGTTATCATCAAGACCTTTCATTTGATACCCATATCGGCTACCTCCAATGAAATTTTTTTTTCGGGTGGTCACTCCCCTACATAAGGAGACCCCCCTTAAATACCTTATAAAATTTTTTAGTAGTTGAACTTTGAAGAGATCACCACTTTACACCTACATACAAAATTTGATGCTTCTAACTTAAGTAGTTTCCGAGAAAAACTGCTGTGACACACGGACGGACGGACGGACGGACGAACAGACAGACGGACAGACAGGACGCGATTTTAGAAGGGTTTTGTAAAATTATTTTACAAAACCCTAAAAACGAAAAACCGAAAACCAAAAACCAAAAACAAAAACCAAAAACAAAAACCAAAAACCAAAACACCAAAACACCAAAAACCTAAACCAAAAACCAAAATCAAAGACGAAAAACCAAAAACCAAAAATCAAAAACCAAACACCAAAAACCAAAAACCAAAAACAAAAAACCAAAAACCAAAAGCCAAAAACAAAAAACCAAAAACCAAAAACCAAAAACCAAAAACCTAAAACCAAAAACCAAAAACCAAAAACCAAAAACCAAAAACCAAAAACCAAAAACCAAAAACCAAAAACCAAAAACCAAAAACCAAAAACCAAAAAACAAAAACCAAAAAACCAAAAACCAAAAAGCATAAACCAAAAACCAAAAACCAAAAACCAAAACCAAAAACCAAAAACCAAAAACCAAAAACCAAAAACCAAAAACCAAAAACCAAAAACCAAAAACCAAAAACCAAAAACCAAAAACCAAAAACCAAAAACCAAAAACCTAAAACCAAAAACCAAAAACCAAAAACCAAAAACCAAAAACCAAAAACCAAAAACCAAAAACCAAAAACCAAAAACCAAAAACCAAAAACCAAAAACCAAAAATCAAAAACCAAAAACCAAAAACCAAAAACCAAAAACCAAAATCCAAAAACCAAAAACCAAAAGCCAAAAACAAAAAACCAAAAACCAAAAACCAAAAACCAAAAACCAAAAACCAAAAACCAAAAACCAAAAACCAAAAACCTAAAACCAAAAACCAAAACCCAAAAACCAAAAACCAAAAACCAAAAACCAAAAACCAAAAACCAAAAACCAAAAACCAAAAAACAAAAACCAAAAAACCAAAAACCAAAAACCAAAAACCAAAAACCAAAAACCAAAACCAAAAACCAAAAACCAAAAACCAAAAACCAAAAACCAAAAACCAAAAACCAAAAACCAAAAACCAAAAACCAAAAACGTAAACCAAAAACCAAAATCAAAAACGAAAAACCAAAAACCAAATACCAAAAACCAAAAACCAGAATCAAAAACCAAAAACCAGAATCAAAAACCAAAAACCAAAAACCAAAAACCAAAAACCAAAAACCAAAAACCAAAAACCAAAAACCAAAAACCAAAAACGTAAAACCAAAAACCAAAAACCAAAAACTAAAAACCAAAAACCGAAAACCAAAAACCAAAAACCAAAAAACCAAAAACCAACAACCAAAAACAAAAAACCAAAAACCAAAAACCAAAAACCAAAAACCAAAAACCAAAAACGTAAAACCAAAAACCAAAAACCAAAAACCAAAAACCAAAAACCGAAAACCAAAAACCTAAAACCAAAAACCAAAAACCAAAAACCAAAAACCAAAAACCAAAAACCAGAAAACCGGAAACCAAAAACCAAAAACCAAAAACCAGAAACAAAAACCAAAAACCAAAAAACCAAGAACCTAAACCAAAAACCAAAATCAAAAACGAAAAACCAAAAACCAAAAACCAATAACCAGAAACCAAAAACCAAAAACCAAATACCAAAAACCAAAAACCAAAAACCAAAAACCAAAAAACCAAAAACCAAAAACCAAAAACCAAAATCCAAAAACCAAAAACCAAAAACCAAAAACCAAAAACCAAAAACCAAAAACCAAAAACCAAAAACCAAAAACCAAAAACCAAAAACCAAAAACCAAAAACCAAAAACCAAAAACCAAAAACCAAAAACGTAAAACCAAAAACCAAAAACCAAAAACCAAAAAACGAAAACCAAAAACCAAAAACCAACAAACCAAAAACCAACAACCAAAAACAAAAAACCAAAAACCAAAAACCAAAAACCAAAAACCAAAAACGTAAAACCAAAACCAAAAACCAAAAACCAAAAACCAAAAACCGAAAACCAAAAACCTAAAACCAAAAACCAAAAACAAAAAACCAAAAACCAAAAACCAAAAACCAAAAACCAAAAACCAAAAACCAGAAACCAAAAACCAAAAACCAAAAACCAGAAACAAAAACCAAAAACCAAAAAACCAAAAACCTAAACCAAAAACCAAAATCAAAAACGAAAAACCAAAAACCAAAAACCAATAACCAAAAACCAAAAACCAAATACCAAAAACCAAAAACCAAAAACCAAATACCAAAAACCAAAAACCAAAAACCAAAAAACCAAAAACCAAAAACCAAAAACCAAAAACCAAAAACCAAAAACCAAAAACCAAAAACCAAAAACCAAAAGCCAAAAACAAAAACAAAAAACCAAAAACCAAAAACAAAAAACCAAAAACCAAAAACCAAAAACCAAAAACCAAAAACCAAAAACCAAAAACCAAAAACCAAAAACCAAAAACCAAAAACCAAAAACCAAAAACCAAAAACCAAAAACAAAAAACCAAAAACCAAAAACCAAAAACCAAAAACCAAAAAACAAAAACCAAAAAACCAAAAACCAAAAACCAAAAACCAAAAACCAAAAACCAAAAACCAAAAACCAAAAACCAAAAACCAAAAACCAAAAACCAAAAACCAAAAACCAAAAACCAAAAACCAAAAACCAAAAACCAAAAACCAAAAACCAAAAACCAAAAACCAAAAACCAAAAAACCAAAAACCAAAAACCAAAAACCAAAAACCAAAAACCAAAAACCAAAAATCAAAAACGAAAAACCAAAAACCAAAAACCAAAAACCAAAAAACCAAATACCAAAAACCAAAAATCAAAAACCAAAAACCAAAAACCAAAAACCAAAAACCAAAAACCAAAAACCAAAAACCAAAAACGTAAAACCAAAAACCAAAAACCAAAAACCAAAAACCAAAAACCAAAAACCAAAAAACCCAAAACAAAAACCAAAAAACCAAAAACCAAAAACCTAAACCAAAAACCAAAATCAAAAATCAAAAACGAAAAACCAAAAACCAAAAACCAATAACCAAAAACCAAAAACCAAATACCAAAAACCAAAAACCAAAAACCAAAAACCAAAAACCAAAAACCAAAAACCAACAACCAAAAACCAAAAACCAAAAACCAAAAACGTAAAACCAAAAACCAAAAACCAAAAAGCAAAAACCGAAAACCAAAAACCAAAAAACCAAAAACCAACAACCAAAAACAAAAAACCAAAAACCAAAAACCAAAAACCAAAAACCGAAAACGTAAAACCAAAAACCAAAAACCAAAAACCAAAAACCGAAAACCAAAAACCTAAAACCAAAAACCAAAAACCAAAAACCAAAAACCAAAAACCAAAAATCAAAAACCAAAACCAAAAAACCCAAAACAAAAACCAAAAAACCAAAAAACCAAAAACCTAAACCAAAAACCAAAATCAAAAACGAAAAACCAAAAACCAAAAACCAAAAACCTTTTGGTTTTTAGTTTTTGATTTTTGGTTTTTGTTTTGGGTTTTTGGTTTTTGGTTTTTGGTTTTTTGGTTTTTGGATTTTGGTTTTGGTTTTTGGTTTTTGGTTTTTGGTTTTTGTTTTTGGTTTTTGGTTTTTGGTTGTTACGGATGACCAGCTTTCATCCGGGGACCACACCACGACCACTAAGGAGATCGGGATGCATGTCATTTACACACCCCAAACCCGCTTGAGCATCGTGGTAGCAGTTGACCCATTGTATTTTTTTTGACACAAATACTACTCTCATACAAAAGAAGGAAATGTTATTGTTATATAATTCAGAAGAAAAGTGTTATTTTTGTATGACAAACAATGTTATTTATCAGTCGAGCTAGAGTAGGGCGTTTAACTTAGGTAGGGAGCAAACGGCAGCAACGAATGACGAACGACATCAGAAGGGGGCCGGTCGACCATCACTCTTCCCAACAAGGATAACCTATGGCAACGCATCTAACGCAAGCGCTCCACAAAGGCTAGCACCTACTCGGAAGGCGTTAAGGGGCCCACTCCTGGTCACCGCACTAGATGGATCCACCGTAATCAAAGGTAATGTCAACAGCAAAACCGTGAAGGGATGCAGCGCGCCAAACGGAAACATACACCGGCGAGGCTACTGTAAAATACATGGAGTGTCGTTACGAATGCAAAGACTTACCTCGGGGAACTTGTCGTCTCCAATTTACACCTTCCTAACGGCGTCTCTGGTGCGACGCCAAGACGAGGCGAATCCCAAGTTGAACAATACTCGCGATGTAATGCAGGCATCACGACCAGGTACACATATCATCTGTACTACGCCCAAGTCGACTTTTGGAAATCTCTAAATCATTTCACTAATTCCCGACATGCACCCTTATCGCGACGTACAAACCAATCACTTGCAACATAGAAGTAATGAAGCGGACAAACATTTCGTTCGGGGACGCCATTCCGCCATTCATTTAACACTTTCTTTTAAGACAAATCGGAACACTGACTTGCGAGCCAACCACTTACACTGATGACCTAACAAGCGATTGAATGCAGGGCGTGCGATTCTACTGACAAACACACGTTTTTCAGGAGGGAAATAAACTCAATGGCGTAAGCTAATTGACCGAAATCGCGTTTGTTTCCACTTTCTGCTGACAACTACAAAATGTCATTCGGCGATGTCATTCTAGGAGGATCCAGTGACCCACATATTGGGACTGCCCAGCTGATCCCAAAATAATGGGTAATGCAGTCCAACTCGCGTACAGCAACCATGGGTGCGGAGCCGAGGTAGCGAAGATGGTTGGTAGCCGCGCTACGAACCGCGCCAAAAGGAAAGAAAGAGTTCGTCGTATGAATGGGAGGCCAACCACCTCCAATGTAGCGGACGTCCGTTAAGGCGAACGAATTTAAAGGGCTGAGGGATAACGGAGGCTCTCTTTTTTTGGTTTGACTTCAAGGCAGATCGATCGAAGGATACAGGACTGGCAGCGCGAAAAGGTGATTGGAACTAGGAACAACTTCGTCATCGTCACCACGGCACTCATCGATACCACAGAAGAGCAATTTCGTTCAGCGAGGAGCTGAACAAAACGAGAATCCGGCTCCCGAGATTGGCGAAAATAACCAGACGACCGTTTGCTGGGGCCCCAAGTTAAAGATAGTTTAGCGAGATTAGGAAAAGGTACCTATTTCTTTTTTTTTTCCTTTTTCTATATTACATTTGCTTTTATATTTATTCCATTGAAATCGTTTGTGTGAATATATCGAACTATTTAACCCGGAAATATTCTTATTGTTATTATTGGAAAAAAGGTATTTTTGGATTGTGCGCGACGTTCAAGCGGGGAGGTTTTCTTTTCCTCGTTCGGTTCAACAGATTTTCTTTCAGGAGGTCGTGGTGTGGGTAACCAGGGTAGTTTGGACAGGTTAGGGACGAGAGTAGCTAGAGGAGGCGAAACGTTTATATTTTTTTCTGCTAGTGGTTAACCCTCGTGCGTGCGCTGACGGATCGTCTACTCGCTGACGATCCTATTGTTGAATCCATCCAGCCTAGGGATAGCGAGTTGGCGCCTGCGCCGTCTCCGACGGAGCGAACCGGGCCCGCAAGGCTGGACAGCGCGTCTACCCTTGAGGCGTAAGGGTGACAAATTGGCGCCCAACGTGGGGCCCATTAAGTTAAGTCATTATAGAAGTGGAAGTCTGTGTGAATTCGCGGAAGTGCTTTTCCAGAGTGATTCAGTGAGTGAAAGTGATTAACTAGTGTGAATTTGCGGGAGTGATTCTCTAGGGTGATTCAGTGAGTGAAAGTGATTAACTAGTGTGAATTTGCGGGAGTGATTCTCTAGGGTGATTCAGTGAGTGATAGTGAATTATCTAGTGTGAATTTGCGGGAGTGGTTTTCTTAGGGTGATTCAGTGAGTGATAGTGAATATCTAGTGTGGAATTGCGGGAGTGTTTTCTTAGGGTGATTCAGTGAGTGATAGTGTGTTGTTTCCTAGTGCGAATTTGCGAGGGTGTGTTGCGACGGAAGTGCGAGTGTTGGTGAGATTGTAAATTTGCGGGGGTGTATCGTGTTAAAAGTGCGAGTGTTGGTGAAAGTGTGAGTTTGCGGGGGTGCGTTGGGATAGAAGTGTGAGTGTCGGTGTGAGGGAAAGGGCGTAGAATAAATCCGAATTTGCGGGTTGTTTGGAAGTGAGTGTTTTCTTTTTTTTTTGGTCTGACTGTGGAATAAATGATTGCGGAGTGAATGTGTCGTTAGTGGTGAATTGAGTAAAAGCAAACCATTGGAACTGAGGAATGAACGCTAGTGTTAGTATAGTGTTAGTATAGTGCAGGTGGAAATAGTAGCGGAATTCATATATATATATATATATATATATATATATATATATATATATATATATATATATATATAAATATATATATATATATATATATATATATAATATATATATATATATATATATATATATATATAGGTATATAAAATAAGTAGTGCGTAAATTTAATCTAAATTAATAATAATAAGTTAAATATGGCCGGGAAGGGAAGGATGCTGATAAATCGTTTGGCCAGCGACGAGCTCCAATATGAATTGGCTATTAGGGGGCTGCCTGCTGGCACAGTGGAGGAGATGCGAGCAAAGTTGCGGGTGGCGGTACGGGCGGAGAATTTAAAAAACACCAGTATGGTGAATATCAAAGAGTACCCTTTCACACCCGCAGAGGACATCAAGGCGCTGGAGGAAAAATGGGCAGAAGTCAACTCCCTGGTGGAAGGATTCTCGGGTGATAGAGAGTCGGGAGAATATTGGAAGATATTGGCCAAGATCAAGTTTTGCCAGCGAAGGTTGGCGAATATCCAAGCTGAGGATCCCGAGGAGGAAAAGATCGTGGACAGATTGGAAAAAGATTTTATGATGGCGTTAGGGGGCCTGGATATAACAGCGGGTGGCAACTTGGAGGAGATGGAGGAGGAAACCGTTCCCAGAGGCAGGACATCTACTCCGAAAGCGAGGTTAACGGGAGAAAAAACCAGCACTAAGCCGGGAGGCAGAGTTAACGATGCACCCGGGCTGAAGGCAGGTCCTCCCGAAAGGATCACGGAGAAGGTGGAAGGGGAGAGTGACACGGGGGCGGAGAAACAAGTAGAGGAGCCGAGGGCAATCACTGAGGGGCGGCTACTTGAGTCGGAAGGGCCAGCAACTCAGACGGTGGAGGTACATCGGAATGATCCGGGGGCAGGCAAGGTTCCAGACGTGTCCAAGTGGGGGATCAAATTCTCCAGCGATTCTCCCGGTTCGGTAAGTGCTTTTCTGGAAAGGGTAGAGGAGCTTCGGTCAACGAAGGGCGTGAAAAAGCCACAGCTGATGAGGATGGCCGCGGAGCTTTTTGAGGGTAAAGCCCTGATTTGGTTTCGTTCGGTACGGGAGCGGGTAGCTTCTTGGCATGAACTTTGCCAGGAGCTGCGAACAGAATTCTTACCCCCAAATTCCAGTAAAAGGCTGTGGGAAGAAATTCGTCAGCGGACGCAAGGAAGGAACGAGTCCATCGGAGTTTACGTGGCTATCATGGATGGACTGTTTCGCAGATTGGGAGAACCCTGCTCGGAAGCCAGGAAGCTGGAGATTTTGCTGGATAACATTAGCCCGTTCTACCAGGTGAAGTTATCATTAAGAGAGGTGACATCGGTTGCGCAGTTGGTGCAGTTGGGACGGAAAATGGAGGCTACTAAGGCGGCGGTTGATGCGTTTGTGCCCCCACCCAGCCGTAGGACGTCAACGCTATTAGAACCAGATTTAGCCTATGAGGAGGTCCCTACAGTGAGTGAAATAGTTCCGGAGGGCAGGGCTGTAGGAGTCAAGTGCTGGAACTGCAACGGTGTAGGATACATCTCCCGGGAATGTCGCCAACCACGTAGATGCTTCGGCTGCGGTCGGTCTGGAGCAACAAAAGTCACCTGTCCGAATTGTTCTACTCAGCGAGGTCGAGCGCCGGGCCGGGCGGGTCCGTCGGGAAACGAGCACGGTGCTCGTTAGGCGGCGAATTGAGCACCGGAGCCGGGGAGGAGTTGGGGGCCGCGGGTACGAGTTATTTATTTTCAAATAGTCAGGGGGACGAACGACCACATTTGGAGGTTTGGGTGTTGGGCAAGCGCTTCAAGGGCCACGTTGACTCGGGGGCGTCCAATACAATTGTCGGGAGAGATGGTTGGTCCGAGATGCGGGAAATGGGGGTGGAGATGATTACTGCCCAGAATCAGGCGGTGAGCCTAGCCGACAACGGCCAGTGCCCGATAGAGGGGAGGGCTTGGGTACCTTTTCGGTTGGAGGGCAGGGTGAAGTGGCTGGAGGTATTGGTGGTACCGGCTCTTGCTCACAAAGTTATCTTGGGGGTAAATTTTTTGCAGCAGTTTGGGGTTCTTTTGAACCTGCGGGATAACAGGTGGGGTTTTGCATGCCATGAGGCGGTGATGTTGGGGGACATCTACACAGTAGGTCTGTATTGACCCAGTCTGAAGAAGAGGAGCTAGGCCAGTTAATTGGGATAGAGTTCCAAAACATGGGGGAGGGGCTGGGTTGCACTAATCTGGTGGAGCACGTCATCAAGACGGATGCAGCGCCCATCAAGCAGCGTTATTATCCGGTCTCGCCTACCATGCAGAAGAACATTAATACGGAGCTGGACGAGATGTTGGCGCTAGGCGTAGTGGAGCCCTCTAAGAGCACATGGTCTTCCCCGATATTAATGGTGAAGAAAAAGGATGGGTTGTACAGATTCTGTGTAGATTTCCGTAAGGTGAATCAAGTCACCGCACGGGATGCGTATCCCCTTCCGTATATCTCCGCCACTTTAGATAAGCTACGGGATGCAAGGTATCTATCCACTTTGGATATTAAATCAGCTTACTGGCAGGTCCCAGTGGCGGAAGAATCACGTCAGTTCACCGCGTTTACCATCCCAGGGTGGGGTCTTTTTCAATTTCGGAGAATGCCGTTTGGCCTGTCGAATGCGCCAGCGACCTGGCAGCGCCTAATTGACAAAGTGTTGGGCCCGGAAATGGAACCTTTCGTGTTCACATACCTCGACGACATTATTATCGTAACACCCACGTTCAGTCAACACCTGGAGGTTCTCGCCGAGGTATTCAAGCGTCTGCGGCAAGCGGGACTGAGGCTATCGCGGGAAAAATGTCATTTTTGCCGAGCCGAGCTGAAATATCTGGGTTATGTGGTGAACGAGAACGGGTTGAATGTCGACCCTGAGAAAGTCGAGAGCATGTTAAAAATACCACGGCCTCATACGGTGAAGCAGGTCCGACAGTTCCTTGGGATGGTATCGTGGTATCGGAGGTTCATTCCGGATCATGCCTCTTTGGTAGCACCCTTAACCGATTTACTGCGCAAGCATAAGAGATTTGACTGGACCACCGAATGTGAGGAAGCCTTCGAACGCTGTAAATTGAAACTGGCCTCAGCACCTATTTTGACGTGTCCTGATTTCAGCATCCCATTCAATGTGCAGACGGATGCCTCAGATGTGGGTGTGGGAGCCGTGTTGAGCCAAACTTTTCCGGAGGGGGAGAAGGTGGTCTGTTATTTGAGCCGCGCCCTGACCAAAGCGGAGCGAAAATATTCAACCACCGAGAGGGAGTGCTTGGCAGTCCTTTGGGCGGTGGAGAAGCTACGCCCGTATATCGAGGGCTCGCATTTCCGCGTAATAACGGATCACCACTCTTTGGTTTGGCTCAACAATCTAAAGGACCCTACGGGGAGGTTGGCTCGCTGGGCTGTCCGTCTGCAACAGTTTGATTATGAGGTAATGCACCGCAAAGGCAGCGAGCATTTGGTTCCGGATGCATTATCGAGGTCAGTCACTGTGGAAACGGTGGAGGTGGCCAAGGACCAAGGGGATGTTTGGTACGAGCGAATGAAGGCGCGGGTACGCACTAACGGAGAGCTATACCCCGACTGGAGGATCAAGGACGAAGAGCTGTGGAAACATGTACCGGGACGATATCCTGCGTTAGAAGGAGCCGACTCGTGGAAAAGGGTTTTGCCCAAGGGTGAAAGGCGAGAAGCCCTCATGCGTTGCCATGACCAACCAACGGCGGGTCATATGGGGATCGACCGAACGATTCATCGGCTGTCGCAGTTCTATTACTGGCCGAAGATTTCCGCTGACGCTCGTACCTATGTGAACCGATGTAAGGTATGTCAGGCAATCAAGGTGGAAAGGAAGGTTCAGCCTGGTTTTATGGTTTCGCGTGCAGGAGAAGCGACAAAACCGTGGGAGATGATTTGTGTAGACTTGGTGGGCCCACTACCTTGATCTACACGCGGACACTGTTATGTTCTGACCATTCTGGATTACGTGAGTAAATTTTCTCTACTATTCCCACTACGGAAGGCCACGGCAAGGGAGATCTGCAGGTTATTGGAGGAACATGTATTCCTGCTGTTTGGAGTTCCGAGGTGGTTAGTGTGCGACAACGGTGTCCGATTTCGCGGGAAGGGCCTACAACAATTAGTCGAGGGGTACGGAACGCGGATTAAGTTTACTGCGCTATACCATCCCCAGGCGAACCCTGCCGAGCGTAGGAATCAAGACATCAAACGCATGTTACGATCCTACGTGTCGGAAAATCATCGGGACTGGGACCGACAATTGGCAAAAATCGCTTGCGCGCTACGAACCTATAGGCACGAAACCATGCGAGTCACCCCTTACTTTTACAATTTTGGCACGGAAATGCGGGCTCTGCAGGAACCGGGTGAAGGGCCAGAGCGACCTTAAGAGGAGATGGATCCTGAGCAACGGGCAAGGGATCTAGAGAGACTGCGGACGGAAGTATCGCAGCGTATGCAGGCAGCTGCCGAACAAAACTCGAGTATGGAGGAGGAATTATACTATCTCCGACGCATCCAAATTCTACTCAGCCAAGTTGGCTCCTGAGTACTTGGGTCCGTTTAGGATAGGGAAGAAAGTGTCCGGTTGGACTTACCAGTTACGGGAAGAGAAAGGCAGAGACGCGGGTACTTGGCACGTCAAGGATTTGAAGCCGTTCATAGAATAGCGGGACAAAGCTAAGACGCTAAACACCAGAGAAAGGGGGAGGGAAGCAGAATAACGATATAACGACACAAAAGACACGTAATTCCAATTGCAAATGTTTACCTCTAGATTTAAGTTTTCGGAAGTAATTAAGTTGCTCCGCGCCGTCCGGGTTATGTCCGCGTTGTCGGGGCGTGTTGTTCCGATCGCTGCGCGTCGCTGGAACCGCCACATGCAAGACACGCGAACTCCATTTGCGTGGGTGCTTCTATCTTTTTTTATGTTATCCGCTGGCTTTGTGGGGTTCCGAGTCGCTAGTTTTCCCTTCCGTCACATGGAGTTTGCGATCTAAAAACGAGTAGTGAGACATTAGAATAATGATAGTTATTTAGACAGATAGTTATAAGATAGGGAATTAGGGATGATTGGTGGAGGGATAGTTATTTAGACAGATAGTTATAAGATAGGGAATTAGGGATGATTGGTGGAGGCATAGTTATTTAGACAGATAGTTATAAGATAGGGAATTAGGGATGATTGGTAGAGGGACAGTTATTTAGACAGATAGTTATAAGATAGGGAATTAGGGATGATTGGTGGAGGGATAGTTATTTAGACAGGTAGTTATAAGATAGGGGACTAGGGATGAGTGGTGGAGGGTAATTACCATAAAAGGACATAGGATTAGCACTTGTTAGGAGTAGATCGGTAGCGTCATTGGGGTTGGAGTAGCAATAAGTGGTATGGCTCATATAATGAAAAGGATTATCACATTAATAGCAAAGCTATATACATATATATATATATATATATATATATATATATATATATATATATATATATATATATATACCCATACCGTTTTACTTAGACGCACAGGTAGAGAGGAGGCATAAATAGAGATAGGGATAAAGCTCGATAAGAAGTAGGGAGTAGGGAATTGGCCACAGTTTTGGAATTTTATTAAGATATCGGAGTATATGGGAATAGGTTTGGAAATTGAAGGAAGTTGCGAGTAACCGGTTACTTTAGAAGTGCAGCCGGTAGCAGTAGGGCATAGCTAAGGAGTGAATTTCCAGGGAAATTCACTTGAAGTAGGAGGGGAATGTTACGGATGACCAGCTTTCATCCGGGGACCACACCACGACCACTAAGGAGATCGGGATGCATGTCATTTACACACCCCAAACCCGCTTGAGCATCGAGGTAGCAGTTGACCCATTGTATTTTTTTTTGACACAAATACTACTCTCATACAAAAGAAGGAAATGTTATTGTTATATAATTCAGAAGAAAAGTGTTATTTTTGTATGACAAACAATGTTATTTATCAGTCGAGCTAGAGTAGGGCGTTTAACTTAGGTAGGGAGCAAACGGCAGCAACGAATGACGAACGACATCAGAAGGGGGCCGGTCGACCATCACTCTTCCCAACAAGGATAACCTATGGCAACGCATCTAACGCAAGCGCTCCACAAAGGCTAGCACCTACTCGGAAGGCGTTAAGGGGCCCACTCCTGGTCACCGCACTAGATGGATCCACCGTAATCAAAGGTAATGTCAACAGCAAAACCGTGAAGGGATGCAGCGCGCCAAACGGAAACATACACCGGCGAGGCTACTGTAAAATACATGGAGTGTCGTTACGGATGCAAAGACTTACCTCGGGGAACTTGTCGTCTCCAATTTACACCTTCCTGACGGCGTCTCTGGTGCGACGCCAAGACGAGGCGAATCCCAAGTTGAACAATACTCGCGATGTAATGCAGGCATCACGACCAGGTACACATATCATCTGTACTACGCCCAAGTCGACTTTCGGAAATCTCTAAATCATTTCACTAATTCCCGACATGCACCCTTATCGCGACGTACAAACCAATCACTTGCAACATAGAAGTAATGAAGCGGACAAACATTTCGTTCGGGGACGCCATTCCGCCATTCATTTAACACTTTCTTTTAAGACAAATCGGAACACTGACTTGCGAGCCAACCACTTACACTGATGACCTAACAAGCGATTGAATGCAGGGCGTGCGATGCTACCGACAAACACACGTTTTTCAGGAGGGAAATAAACTCAATGGCGTAAGCTAATTGACCGAAATCGCGTTTGTTTCCACTTTCTGCTGACAACTACAAAATGTCATTCGGCGATGTCATTCTAGGAGGATCCAGTGACCCACATATTGGGACTGCCCAGCTGATCCCAAAATAATGGGTAATGCAGTCCAACTCGCGTACAGCAACCATGGGTGCGGAGCCGAGGTAGCGAAGATGGTTGGTAGCCGCGCTACGAACCGCGCCAAAAGGAAAGAAAGAGTTCGTCGTATGAATGGGAGGCCAACCACCTCCAATGTAGCGGACGTCCGTTAAGGCGAACGAATTTAAAGGGCTGAGGGATAACGGAGGCTCTCTTTTTTTGGTTTGACTTCAAGGCAGATCGATCGAAGGATACAGGACTGGCAGCGCGAAAAGGTGATTGGAACTAGGAACAACTTCGTCATCGTCACCACGGCACTCATCGATACCACAGAAGAGCAATTTCGTTCAGCGAGGAGCTGAACAAAACGAGAATCCGGCTCCCGAGATTGGCGAAAATAACCAGACGACCGTTTGCTGGGGCCCCAAGTTAAAGATAGTTTAGCGAGATTAGGAAAAGGTACCTATTTCTTTTTTTTTTCCTTTTTCTATATTACATTTGCTTTTATATTTATTCCATTGAAATCGTTTGTGTGAATATATCGAACTATTTAACCCGGAAATATTCTTATTGTTATTATTGGAAAAAAGGTATTTTTGGATTGTGCGCGACGTTCAAGCGGGGAGGTTTTCTTTTCCTCGTTCGGTTCAACAGATTTTCTTTCAGGAGGTCGTGGTGTGGGTAACCAGGGTAGTTTGGACAGGTTAGGGACGAGAGTAGCTAGAGGAGGCGAAACGTTTATATTTTTTTCTTTTTCCTTCCCTTTTGGTGCTAGTGGTTAACCCTCGTGCGTGCGCTGACGGATCGTCTACTCGCTGACGATCCTATTGTTGAATCCATCCAGCCTAGGGATAGCGAGTTGGCGCCTGCGCCGTCTCCGACGGAGCGAACCGGGCCCGCAAGGCTGGACAGCGCGTCTACCCTTGAGGCGAAAGGGTGACATGGTTTTCGGTTTTTGATTTGGTTTTTGGTTTTTGGTTTTTGGTTTTTGGTTTTTGGTTTTTTGGTTTTTGGTTTTTGGTTTTTGGTTTTTGGTTTCTGGTATTAAGTTTTGGATTTTTGGTTTTACGTTTTTGGTTTTTGGTTTTTGGTTTTTGGTTTTTGGTATTTGGGTTTTTGGTTTTTGGTTTTTGGTTTTTGATTCTAGTTTTTGGTATTTGGTTATTGGTTTTTGGTTTTTGGTATTTGGTTTTTGGTTTTCGGTTATTGGTTTTTGGTTTTTGGTTTTTCGTTTTTGATTTTGGTTTTTGGTTTAGGTTTTTGGTTTAGGTTTTTGGTTTTTGTTTCTGGTTTTTGGTTTTTGGTTTTTGGTTTTTGGTTTTTGGTTTTTGGTTTTTGGTTTTTGGTTTTAGGTTTTTGGTTTTCGGTTTTTGGTTTTTGGTTTTTGGTTTTTGGTTTTTGGTTTTTGGTTTTTGGTTTTTGGTTTTTGGTTTTTGGTTTTTGGTTTTTGTTTTTTGGTTTTTGGTTTTTGGTTTTTGGTTTTTGGTTTTTGGTTTTTGGTTTTTGGTTTTTGGTTTTTGGTTTTTGGTTTTTGGTTTTTGGTTTTTGGTTTTTGGTTTTTGGTTTTTGGTTTTTGGTTTTTGGTTTTTGGTTTTTGGTTTTTGGTTTTTGGTTTTTGGTTTTTGGTTTTTGGTTTTTGGTTTTTGGTTTTTGGTTTTTTGTATTTGGTTTTTGGTTTTTTGGTTTTTGGTATTTGGTTTTTGGTTTTTGGTTTTTGGTTTTTGATTTTTGGTTTTTGGTTTTTCGTCTTTGATTTTGGTTTTTGGTTTAGGTTTTTGGTGTTTTGGTTTTTGGTTTTTGTTTTTGGTTTTTGGTTTTTGGTTTTTGGTTTTTGGTTTTTGGTTTTTGGTTTTTGGTTTTTCGTTTTTTGTTTTTGGTTTTTGGTTTTTGGTTTTTGGGTTTTGGTTTTTGGTTTTTGGTTTTTGGTTTTTGGTTTTTGGTTTTGGTTTTTGGTTTTTGGTTTTTAGTTTTTGGTTTTTGGTTTTTGGTTTATGGTTTTTGTTTTTTGGTTTTTGTTTTTGGTTTTTGGCTTTTGGTTTTCGGTTTTTGGTTTTTGGTTTTAGGTTTTTGCTTTTTGGTTTATGGTTTTTGGTTTTTAATTTTTCGTTTTTGTTTTTTGGTTTTTCGTTTTTGGTTTTTTGTTTTTCGTTTTTGGATTTTGGTTTTTCGTTTTTCGTTTTTGGTTTTGTTGTGTTTTTCGTTTTGATTTAATCTGTTTTTCGTTTTGTTTTGTTGTGTTTTTCGTTTTGTTTTTTTGTGTTATTTGTTTTGTTTTGTTGTGTTATTTGTTTTGTTTTGTTGTGTTTTACGTTTTGTTCTGTTGTGTTTTTCGTTTACGCTTGTTGTGTTTTTCGTTTTGTTTTGTTGTGTTTTTCGTTCTGTTTTGTTGTGTTTTTCGTTTTTTTTTTGTTGTATTTTTCTTTTTGTTTTGTTGTGTTTTTCGTTTTGTTTTGTTGTGTTTTTCGTTTTGTTTTGTTGTGTTTTTCGACTCACTCGGGACTCGGGACTCGGAACTCGGGACTCGGGACTAGGGACTCGGGACTCGGGACTCGGGACTCGGAACTCGGGACTCGGGACTCGGGACTCGGGACTCGGGACTCGGGACTCGGGACTCGGGACTCGGGACTCGGGACTCGGGACTCGGGACTCGGGACTCGGGACTCGGGACTCGGGACTCGGGACTCGGGACTCGGGACTCGGGACTCGGGACTCGGGACTCGGGACTCGGGACTCGGGACTCGGGACTCGGGACTCGGGACTCGGGACTCGGGACTCGGGACTCGGGACTCGGGACTCGGGACTCGGGACTCGGGACTCGGGACTCGGGACTCGGGACTCGGGACTCGGGACTCGGGACTCGGGACTCGGGACTCGGGACTCGGGACTCGGGACTCGGGACTCGGGACTCGGGACTCGGGACTCGGGACTCGGGACTCGGGACTCGGGACTTTGGACTTGGGACTTGGGACTTGGGACTTGGGACTTGGGACTTGGGACTTGGGACTTGGGACTTGGGACTTGGGACTCAGGACTCTTTTTCTTCCCTTAAACGTGCGAATTCGGCGTTTTTACGATTTAATTTAAAGGCTTGGCAGATCTCTAGCTTTGATCGTTCACTGTGCCCACATTTTCTATCCGATTGTCAAAATGTTGGTCTCATTTTGTAGCTGCTAGTCTATTCTTTACGACAAGTACAAATTTGTAATATTATTTACAAATACACTATTTTTTATGAAGGTTGAAATAGGAAAAAAAAAAAACACCAAAACTTTAAATTGCTTTTTTTCCCCTTAAACGTGCGAATTCGGCGTTTTTACGATTTATTTTGAAGGCTTGGCACAACTCTAGCTTTCATCATACACTGTGCCCACAATATCTATCCGATTGTCAAAATGTTGGTCTCATTTTGTAGCTGCCAGTCTATTCTTTACGACAAGCACAAATTTGTAATATTATCCACAAATACACTACTTTTTATGAAGGTTGAAATAGGAAAAAAACCACCAAGACTTTAAATCGCTTGTTTTCCCCTTACATGTGCAAATTCGGCGTTTTTACTATTATATTTAAAGGCTTGGCAGACCTCTAGCTTTGATCGTTCACTGTGCCCACAATTTCTATCCGATTGTCAAAATTTTTGCCTCATTTGGCAGCTACCAGTCTATTCTTTACGGCAAATTCAAATTTGTAATATTATTTACAAACACCCTATTTTTTATGAAGGTTGAAATAGAAAAAAAACACCAAAACTTTAAATCGCTTTTTCTCCCCTCAAACCTGCGAATTCGGTGTTTTCACGATTTAATTTAAAGGCTTGGCAGATCTCTAGCTTTGATCGTTCACTGTGCCCACATTTTCTATCCGATTGTCAAAATGTTGGTCTCATTTTGTAGCTGCCAGTCTATTCTTTACGACAAGTACAGATTTGTAATATTATTTACAAATACACTATTTTTTATGAAGGTTGAAATAGGACAAAAAAACACCGAAACTTTGAATCGCTTTTTCTCCCCTTAAACGTGCGAATTCGGCGGTTTACGATTTAATTTAAAGGCTTGGCAGATCTCTAGCTTTGATCGTTCACTGTGCCCACAATTTTTATCCGATTGTCAGAATGTTGGTCTCATTTTGTAGCTGCCAGTCTATTCTTAACGACAAGTACAATTTTGTAGTATTATTTACAAAAACACAATTTTTTATGAAGGTTGAAATTGAAAAAAAAACACCAAAACTTTAAATCGCTTTTTCTCCCCTTAAACGTGTGAATTCGGCGTTTTTACGATTTAATTTAAAGGTTTGCCAGATCTCTAGCTTTGATCGTTCACTGTGCCCACAATTTCTATGCGATTGTCAAAATTTTGGTCTCATTTTGTAGCTGCCAGTCTATTCTTTACGACAAATACAAATTTGTAATATTATTTATAAATACACTTTTTTTTTATGAAGGTTGAAATAGGAAAAAAAAAACACCAAAACTTTAAATCGGTTTTTCTCCCCTTAAACGTCCGAATTCGGCGTTTTTATCTGTAGCTTTGATCGTTCACTGTGCCCACAATTTATATCCGATTGTCAAAGTTTTGGTCTCATTTTGTAGCTGCCAGTCTATTCTTAGCGACAAGTACAAATTTGTAATATTCTTAACAAATACACTAGTTTTTAAGAAGGTTGGAATTGGAGAAAAAACACCAAAACTTTAAATCGCTTTTTCTCCCCTTTAGCGTGTGAATTTGGCATTTTTACGATTTAATTTAAAGGCTTGGCAGATCTCTAGCTTTGATCGTTCACTGTCATAGAGAAACAAGACTGTAGAGAGGACAATAAACATTTTGTTTTGTCCGAATTTCCCCTTAATTTACTAATACTTATATAAATTTACAACTACCAAACAAATTTGTTCTGAGATGACGAAAAGTAGGTGCAATAATTCATTCATTTTCATTGCAGTAACACATAATAAATTTAATGTGGATTGTTTCATTAAAATCAATATTTTACAATTTATTTTGCTGAGGCAAAATAATTCAACAAGTTTTTAATGTTATAAAATTTTAGACTAAAATAATAGCATCCAATTTCTATGCATTAGTTTTTTTGCATTACTGATATTGATGATTAATCATTACACAAAAAATTACTAGCAAAAAAACAAATCCAAGCGAAAAATTATTTGCTGCATCCGAAACTTAATAACGTACAGAAAAATTAAAATTAAAAATTACTTGTGGCGTCCAGAACTTCGAAAACTCGCAAGCAAAATATTTCATACAATACCAAAAAACAAAATTTTAAAATTTCAATTACCCCCATTAATATTTCCATTTGACTATTTCACTGACTCTTTGGGAACAAACTAAACGGGAATGTAAGCTGAGCACGAAGAAAATAGCACGAAGAATTAAGCCACGCCCACGTAAACAAACGGATGAAGTACTGACTGATTATCAAGAAAACGCACGTAATTAACACTAACTAAATCAAAATGTTCAAAAAATACACGCGAACTCAAAAAATAAAGCAGTAATTGCCTACTTACCTGTGAAAAGATGTTCCTGGCGACCGGCATTTCGTATAATTTCCGCACGTAAACACTATGCACTTCATTATTAGTTTTCTATGTTTGTAACTAGTGTCACTATCACTTAATCACTTCACTATGTTCTTTCAACCTCACCTCACGTATTACAAGATATTAAAATCAAATCAACACTTTCGATTTGAAATTATTTGATCAAATTCGACGGAAATCCCGACGCGTAAAATTTTTAATCACGTCTATTAGTCGATTTGACAGAAGTGCAACTTCGGGTTCAATTTAAGTGACACGAATTAGCTCAGTTGCTACGGACAGGGAAAACGAATTTTTAAGTAATGACTTGTTCACGCTAAGTGAGCGATCTCATACCATCAAAGATTGGTTAATGAGTTGCGTCCTAACTGGTTAAATATGAATTGAATGAATCAGAGTTAACGCTATCTATAATATGCGGCAATTTTCGTTTGCAGTTAATGTAGTTTTATCAGTTTTGTCGTAAAACTATAATGAAAGTCAATAAAACTGAGCAAAAGCGTGACCATACCTTAACACCATATACCTTCCTAACGGCAATGTAAGCTGAGTGACAGTTTCTAGCCCGAGTGTGCCCGAAAATGTGCACAAATGTAAATATTAATTTGAATTGATATTTATGAATTAAAAAATTGATTTTCATCCGAGAATATGAATTTGTTACTTCTAAACTATGTGTATGAAGCTGATGTAACGAATATTAATCCGTTACGATTTATTTAATAAAAACTTTATCAATGCGAATTTGAAAGTGAAATACAATAAATTTTTTAACGAATTTTTGAGTTTCCTGACGAAAATTAGAAAATTTCTTGCGCTAAAGATTTGCATTAGATTTCTAGGTAATGAGTCATTAGAATTTTGAACGCTATAAGTGCTGTCCGCACTCATAAATCTACAAAAAGTCATAAATGACCAGGCTGGTTTAGTATATACCAATCTACAATACCCACGAAAAGAGCCGAAGGTGGTAACAGCCAATGAGGGGAAAAACTGGTCAAATCAAATTGTTGGGACGCTCACGAACAGGAATTTATACGGTTACAGCCCCTCTAATATCTTGTTCCTCTAAGGCTGAACCAATATGGTAGCGTATTTTGCCGTATGGTAATACGTGCCGAAATTGGGTCAACACATTTCTAATTGGCTGAACCGTACCATAAACATATCTAAGGATATTTAAATACTTTAGAAATATTTTCTCTTGAATCAGGATCTTCTCCAGCCATCCAACCAAATTATTCTTTAGGATATTACAATGGGTACCCCATAAAACTGATGTCTACATGAAAAGTAAGACCCCGCAATCCGCCGTTCTATAAGTATGACAGTGAAATGCAAGAAAAATATTCGATATATTCAAGGCTATTGTTCCTAACACAGAATTAGAATTTTTCATCAAACTGTTCGCTATTGTTTCAGAATTGTGTTAAAAGCTATTTAATTTGCTATTTTCAAACATTCCGTTGATTCTGGCACTATTATCTTATTATGTAAGATAAACATGCAGCGCAAGTTTCAGGAATAGATTCACGCCTCTCTCGTCATGCTTTTTGTTATCTTCTGTTTATTTGATTTGAAAGCCGGCTTTCACTTTCAATCTAATTATCTAATGTTCAATTATTCTTAGAATAGAATCAGATTCGTCTGAAAATAGAATTGCGCGTATGTCTGCTTGAAACGGGTGCGAAGAAGCGACGGAGCCACCAGGAAGACTCCGAATGAGAATAGAACGTACATCACCTCAGTGCGCTATTATAATTACAAGCACGTACGTTAAATCTATCGCAAGTGTACACTTCGAAAGCCTCAAGCGATTTGAAGCATCCTAAGAAGTTCGCAATCGTGAAACCATTAATAAATTATTGAGTCCTTTTAAGAGTTGATTAACGTACTGTAGTGTTTCGGTTTGAACATTTGGTTGAATTTTGATTGAAAATGGTTAACAACGAAATAAGTTCAAGTGAAACATGTAAAGTGTGCAGTGTTTCATCTAAATCGAAGTGCTCCAATTGCAGACAAGTGTATTATTGTTCAGTTGAACATCAGAAAGGCGATTGGAAGAATCATAAGCCCTTTTGCCATCCATTTAAGGTAATTCAACAAAGAAGTTCTCCAAACAGTTTCCTTTGCAGCTTATTACATAAAATAAACCATGCCATTATATCGACCTTTATGCAAGACCATAGAATGTTTTTGTTAATAACGGCTTCAAAAGTTTAAGCAACCGTTGGCGAATTGTGTCGGTATTAAATGATCGGATATTTATTAAGGGTAAAATGGATCTCCAGTTAATAATTATCAATATTTAGTTGAAAGATAAATGAATCAGCTTTGAGATGTAGAAAATGTGTAATTTTACGGAATTTTTACATTTTGCCTAAAGTAATACTCGGATACTTGCATTTTCCGTGTTCCTATAAGGATTAAAAGTAAAAAAGTCGAATAGAGAGAAGTACGCTTCTGTCAAAAGGGTTTTGTACTAAATCTATGATACACTGAGATCTTCGCCACGTGTCTAATAAGAAATATCTAAACCGCTTCCGGGATATGCATCTTTCATTTGACTATATTTGGTAAAACAAATTTTTAAGGTTCATCCCCTATATGGGGAAGCCCTTTGAGGTCTTTTGAAATTTTGTTTGATACCCAAACTGTCACTTTACATCCACCTACCAAAGTTTTGTGTCTTTATCTTCCAAAGCTTAGGAGCAAAACTGCTGTGACACATAGACGGACAGATGGACAGCAAGTTTCGATTTCAATAGAGTTTTGTAAGTTAACAAAACAAAAACCCCAAAATAGAAAATAAATTCAATGTTTCTGTGACTTTACGAAGCAACATTTATGTGAATTAAAATACGTAAGTGAAAAAAATCAAATTATTTCATGTTTTTGCATAAAATTAAATATGTTACAGAGCACGAAAATTAATCTCAAAGTAAAACACGGATAGTTAAAACTTTATTTAATCTTTTGATACAAATAAATTCTAAAAAATAATGGCTCATTTCATAACATTTTGTAGGTACTCGTAGTCCCTGGATTTTAATAATAGCTTGTAATCTGCTTGTCATAGTTAATACAAGCTCTTCATAAAAGGAAGGACCAAATTTTTTCCCACTATCCTCGTAAATTTGACTACACCATTTTTATTGTGAATGTTTTGATCCTTTAGTTTATTCTGCGAATTGCTCTATTAATCTTCGATCATGCTTAGGTTGCATGACTGCGTAGGCAGTTCTAGAACGTTTAAACAATTATATAGTAGCCACATTTGAACATTTTGACCCCTATTCTTGGCACTATCATCTAAATAGAAATGTTTTTTTTGCTTTAGTACTACAGCTTCTTTTGGGCCTTCGCCTAGAGATAGTTAGCGTATCTCATTATCTTGATTGAATGTATCGGCACTCGAGAAGGTACGTATCCTAACTGAGCGGGCTTATAGTCCGTCCGAAGAATCACTCAAAATAAATCTCGTTGTTTTGGTAACAACTTAAACCAGAGATCTTCGGCTTACGCAGTGAATACTTTTAATCATTACACTTTGCGGATAGAAGTGATAACTGTCTTCTAGTCCTAATTATTGTGCACTTGGTCGTTGCCTTCTTACTCAGGCCCGAAAACGGAAACACCGCGTCACGTCGCGAACTAACCACTTCGAGCAACCTAATCAGCGCCATCTAGTGCTGTTTACATCAAACAAATTTTTTAAAGATTTTTGACAGTACATATGACTGTAATTTGAAATTTTAACAGTACTATGTCAACAATTTATGTTAAATATGAGACGTCGAAGACATTAGTACGCAAATATATGTATTTCAATCCCGTTTGTATCATTTCGGCTAAATGTCATCTGAGCAATGTCATATTTGACAATCTCAAAAGTAGCTGTTTATCGAAATTTAGAGCAACTGATCAGCTCTATCCGGTACGGGAAGTGACGTCAGGTACGTTAATTGATTTCCTTATGGGCCTGAGTAAGATGGCAACGACTTGGTTCAACATTTGCTTTTGAAATATTCAAATACTTTTTGGCTCCATGATACCATAAGTCACTTAAACTGTGTTCCTTTACTTCTTCACTCGACCTCCTACAGACAAATTGTCGCGGATGGTGCAACTGTACGTATCTTGCATTGAGAATAAGCATGAAAAGGGTGGTCCAACCAAAACGCACGATGTGAATTGCAAATAAAACAAAAGGTTTTTAGAGAATTCTGTTAATATTTTCTATTATAATAGAAGGATCTATGACAATTATGTGTAAAACAAAATATTGCCCAAACGCTCGCCACGGCTACCGTGGCATACTTCTATCCGATGGTCCATATTTTCAATGACTCTGAAACATAATTGAGAGTCAATGTCGTTAATGTGCTGAATAATCTCATCCTTTAGCTCTTGAATTGTTCTTGGCTTATGGACGAACACGTTTTCTTTTAAATATCTCCAGAGAAAGAAGTCCAATGGTGTCTCATCACATGATCGTGGCGGCCAATTAACATCACCACAACGTGAGATAACACGGCCATTGAATTTCTCGCGCAAAAGAGCTATTGTTTTGTTGGCTGTGTGGCAAGTGGCGCCATCCTCTTTGTGGATGCATCGGCTGTTCAACAATCACTCGTGGATCCTCATTTGCGCAAATGCGGCAATTCTGCTTGTTAACGAATCCACTGAGGTGAACGTGTGCCTCGTCGCTGAAGATGATTTTCTTTGTAAAGTCACCATTCCCTCCTGTCTGTTCATGCGACTATTCGGCGTATTGCCGACGCTTGAAATGGTCAGTAGGCTTCAGCTCCTGAGTCAATTGAACCTTGTGAGCGTGTAAATTCAAATCGTTATTCAAAATTCGCATCAGTGATGTTCGTGAGATGTTCAATTGTTGGCCCCGCGAACAACAGCAATGTTTTCCGCAGAACGAACTGGTGAGCATGCACACATGATTTCACGTTTCCTACAGATCCGGTTTGCTGAAATTTGCGCACAATTCTCCTGGTTGTAGACACATTTGGTCGATTATGCTGACCAAAATAATCACGAAGTGCACGAAATGCATTTTAATTTGAACGCCCATCTTCGTAAAAGGCTTCAACAACCTTAACACGCTGTTCAATTGTGTACTTCTCCATGATTGAATTTGTGAAATACTGAAACAAAGAAATGTGAAATTACGTTAGGCGAAAAACTTGACGTTAAGGTGTGACTCACAATTACCGTCGTGTATTATGGTTGGACCAACTTTTATCGATAGCATGCGTTGGAAACAGTCAGTTCCACTGTCGTGGAAGTAAAAAAACAGAAACAACTTCAAGAGCAAGTGAAGTAGCGTCACTATTTACAAGAGCTGTCCAAAGTGACCGATCCACAATTTAGATCAGAAGGAAAAGAAATTAGTATAATCATTCACGAGTATATTGAGTTTCATTCCTAAACTGGTGTTGCCGCACACATACATTGACCATTCACTAGTAGTTCAATATATTTCTATTTGAGTAAACAGTACAATGTCTAACGACGAAGAAAATAATGTCGACGATGACGACGGCGTCATCATTCAGGAGCACCTGGCTCAATCGTCACGTTAAAATTACCCTCCTTTTGGAACTGCATCCCAGGCTGTGGCTTACAAAAGTTTCATTAGATCGTGTCTGAGACCGAAATGGATTTTTCCGCACGAGTAAGGATATTATCAAAAACCCGCCACTACTCAATAAATACCAGTCCCTGCAATTTTTTTCCCCTTTGATTGGCAGGAGATAAAGGAACTCATCTCAGTCCTAGTGCTTGGCGACCAACGTTGGTTACAGCTGACCTGCACCATACGGTCCGAAGTGGCAGGTAAATTCTCCGAAAGCATTCTTAAATTGCTGTGAATGCAACAGCACCCTGCTGAGCTAGAACATCGGCAACCACAGCTGAAACAACAGACCTGAGCAAGTTTGCCTAGCGTTCGGATATGATCGTGGAAATCAGCTAGGCTCCTTAAATTACCAAGGCTCGTCCTACTAGTGGCAGTTCTGAGGTGCAGTTATTGAAAGGGCAAATTTCAGCCCTCACGACACCAAAAGTGGCCAGCACAAGCGCATCGTTCCCCACAGGGTCCGCTAAAATGTTCACCGTTCCGACAACGTCAGTAGTTACCCAATATAGGAATTTCCCACCATAGATAGCCAAAAAAACTGCTTCTATATTTATAAATCGGATAAAAGGGCACCTTTAGCAAGTCTCAGTAGGATTCAAAAAAAAAAAGATTTCCTTCGTTGCCTTGAGTGGCGCTAGAGAAAATCTCTCTCCCAAGCTGCACTTTTATCGAGAATTTTCTTATCGACAGTGGGGCTGGTGGGTCAGTCCTACTGAAGAAGTACACTCTTACCAGTAAGCCAACGGAGTACAAAATATTAGCTGCCAACGGTTCCCAGGTCTCTATGTACGGGCAGAAAGTGCTGTAATTAGACATCCGCCTCAAGCGCGTGCTCTCGTGGAGCTTCTATATCACCAACGTAGCAACATCCATCATCAGTGGCGACATCCTTGAAAACTAAGGACCCATCATCTATATACAAAACTGTCACATCCTAGATCTTCTTTGGGGCCAGAAGCAACTAGACCCCAATCGAAATGCAATTTTTCTTCAATCGCCGCAATAATTGGAAAATCTTGCTACCATCATTTGTTGAAGCAGTTTCCTTTCATAACAAGTATCCATCGTAGACGGTCCTAACCCCGTTTGAGAAAGGAGGAAACTTCTTGTCTCATCCTTAAACCCATGATTAAATGGTAGTACTCGTAAATGTTCTCGAGATCGGCCATTGGGCTTACTGGTTCCCCAATAATACACATTAAATGCCGAGAAATGCTAATAACTATAAATACGTATACAGCTTTGCTAATAAATTCTACTTACACCTCCTTTCTGGTGACAAAGGAGGGTGAAGGCGAGTCTTTTAATCTTAATAACGGAATCGAAAGCAATAAACATGCCGCCGGAATGGAGATTGGGCACCGGGCTAATTGTCCGTCCCTGGAAAATCCTACAATGTTTCAAAACCTGCAGAAGGGCCTTGAAATAGATTGGACTTACGGCAACGACCTCGCAAACGGAGGAAGGACAATGGAATTGGAACCATTCTGGCGCTTTTAAGGACCTTTCACAACAGGCCAGTCAATATCAATTAAAAATACTGGCAACCTAGCAAACGAACTGACTGGAAATGATATTCAAGATATAAGATCATACACAATATTCAATACTGGGAAGAATACTGAGAAGCGACTTTTCGGAGTAGCCATATTGTGGATAAGGAGTTCAAATCGCACGTCATTGATTTCAAGGAATTAAATGAGTGGTTGTGTGCCATCCGTATAAAAGCGAAATTCTTCAATATTAGCTGATAAATGTACACGCCCTGTCCGAAGAAAAGGACGAAGAAACGAAGGAAATATTCAACAATCACCTGGAAAGACTAGTTGACTCATTACCTGTAAATGACACAAAAATAATTCTGGTAGATTTCGAAGCTAAGATTAGCAAGCAGCTATCTTATTGGGGAACGGCTGAAGGATATAGCCTCCATGATGAAACAAATGACAACGACCAGCGCATATAGCAGAAATCTAGTCATATAGCAGAAATCTAGTCATATGTTTGACTTGCTTTTCACATCGACGCAATCATAAAATGATCTAGGCATCACCAAATGGCAACGGACAAAATCAGATTGACCCTGCTCTGATCCGACAACGTTGAGCCTCGAGCAGATTTGACGTCCCTACAACTGAAGAGCGATTATCAGTGTTGTATGTCAAAGGCATATTCAGGGAAGACTTTTTCGCTACAAAAATTTGACATCAAAAGGCTCCAAACGGCCTCTGTGGCCCAAAAATTCACGGAAACCCTCGACACCTAGCCGGGTCCCATCTTATCTGACGCATCATTGAAAATAAACAACCAGCTCTGGATGGAAGTGAAAGCGGCTGTTAAAACCATGGCAGAACACACAACCCGACATTAACCCTGACGCAAGAGACGTTCTTGGTTCGATGATTAGCGCCAGAATGCGTCAAAAAAAAAAGAATCAAGCGTACAAATAATACGTAGATAGGAAGACCAGGACTAAGAGAGAACACTGTGAAAATATTAGAAGGGTAGCGAATAAGACAATTAAAACTTAGCAAAGAAAAAACTATGATGACCACTTGAGAAATACCGATGTAAGTTTAGTGAGCAACAACCGAAGACAAGCATACCAAGTAGTGAAAAGCCTTAGACGTGGTTATCAGCCCAAAACCACGTTCTGTTATGATGCTATTGGCAATATCATTGCTGATGAAACGAAGATTGAGGAAAGATGGGCATCATATTTCAAGAACCACCTTAATCTTCCACATAGCTCCAGAACATCGGAGCCTATAGATGTCTGCGGAGAGCTTTCATTGGCCCCACCAACTCTGGATGAAGTTTGTGTCACTCACTATCAAAGCCCAAAAACATAATAAAGCGCCGGGCATCGATGAGATTTCAGTGAGGCTCATTAAATATGGTAGCAGTAGTGTTGATAAAGCTATTCACAAAGTCATCCAGCACATTTAGCAACAATTGAAATGTCACTCATAAAATAAAGGTGTTGCCAATGTGAGACATTATGTGACAGAACTTATGGCAGGACTATGTATATATGTGTCAAAGGCATCGGTGAGTTGGTTATTTATACGTACTTGGGAGGTTGTTGACGTCATTTTCACTTCAGTAGCCGGTCACATTACGTTATTGAAAGGTGTTATTGTCAATCCAGTAATAGTTTTTTTAAACTACCAGTACTACCAGTGAGTCACGTCGGGTACTTTTGGGACTATCCTCGTATATATATTATATATTATATATATATATATATATATATATATATATATATATATATATATATATATATATATAAATATATATATATAAACACGGGAGGCAGATTGGCTGCCCCATTGCTATTCAATTTGGCTCTGAAGTACGTCATAAGGAAACTACCTGTCGATACACGAAATACATTACAATTCAAGGCGGGCCGAATAGTAACCTATGCGGACGGCATCAACATTTTGTAACTGTTGTTAATAATTGCCAAAGAACTCTTCCTGAAACTCGATAGTGAAGCAGGACTTGTAGGCCTAAAAATCAATGAGAATTAAACAAAGCTCATGATGCTGCCGTGGAAAAATACTTCAAATTTGTGAATTTAGGTGCCAAAATAAAGAAAACCGATAATAAAAGAGACAAAATACGCCGACGAATACAGCTCGCAAATAAAATATTTTATTCAGTATTGAAGATCTTGAAGACCAGCTGCATACACATAAAAACAAAGCTCCAAGTTCAAAGATCTGTGATAAGATCTGTCCTATGCTATGGGTATGAAATATGGACCCTAACTCAAGCATCTGTAAATATATTGAACGCTTTTGAGTGACGGTTTCTATACGGGGACCAATAGCAAATTTGATACAATCATGAGTTGCATGAAATTTTTGACAAAGCGGAGATCTCAATGATTGTAAGGTTGCGGAAGCTGCAATGGGTTGGCCACATGAATTTTATGGATGAAAAATGGATAACCGAAAAGATATTCGTTAGGAAAACTGATGTGCTGAGACCAATGGGGAAACTGAGGAAACGCTAGTCTGACCCGGTTGAAGAAGACAGTTCATCGCTGCTCGGATGTGAAAATTGGAGGACGCAGTCAATGGACCGAGACATTTGCAGACGCTATTTGCAGGAAGCGAAGGCCCGAGAGGGGCTTTAGTGCTATGACAAAGAAAAAAATCAATTGCAACCACTCGATTATCACTACTTTGGGACCGCTTGTAGTCAAAAAAGTACGAAGACTGTCTTATGAAAAACTCATCACGATCAAAGCAGAGTTTGTTTTCTTATTCAAGATCAAGGTCCATCAGACAGATATAGAACTAGTTCTCTGAATTTAGTACCTAAAAAGATAGTTCCTTGCCCTTGTGGTAGTTACCATCAGCTCAACGCATTCACTTACCTTGGCTTTTACCCAATGCCACTGAGACTTATTGCATGAGAGTATTTAATAAATATACCTATTTCAATTATTCCATCAAATCTCTATCCAGGAGAGAAATATCCCAAAAACAGTAGTAATTACACACTTTAGGCTGTTTGAGTGCACAATTATAAACCTTGGCTTCAGGAAAACTAAAACCTTTCAGCAATACGTACACGAAGTTTTATTTTTGCGTAGCCTACATAAAAAAAAATCCTCGCATTCTTTGAAACAGAAGGACAATATTTCAACCATATTCGCTCTCTATTTGGGCGGTTGAATAAATTAAACTTAGAAATAAACGTTCCCAAGTGTATTTTTGTGGTACCGGAAGTAGAGTTCTTGATACACAAGTCCTTAAAGTATTGTTTATCTCCAGCTACATTTCCCGAACTTAGATGATTTATCGTAGCTTTAAACTACTACCGTAAATTCACTGCTAACTTTGCAGACCTTCTGTCTCTACTCCACTCTATCCTCTGAAATCAAAACAATAGATGTGACAACACGAACTTCATCTGAAATCCAAGCATTTAATGGCTTCAAGGATAGCCCGGCTAATATAACCTTACTAAAATTTTATCATCCAAATGAACCACTGGTCTTGGTCAACAAGACCTCCAACATAGCACCTAGAGTGATATTGGAGTAGAAGCAGGGAGGCAGATGGACTCCACTGGCATTTTTTTATTGCGTAATGTCACCGGTCGAATGAAACTGTAGCACGTACGACCACAAATTTAAACACTTCCGGTGCTTACTGGATGAGTTAGAGCTTATTATTAAGATTAACCACAAGCCATTTATGTATGGTGGCCTTAAACGGTCTAAGACTTTTGTACAATACCTCAGCACGTGAAGTGCCTAGGCTCTTAGCATCCAAGCAGTTGTGCAATTTGATTTTCGACATATTTCACTCGAGTTTACATCCAGCAGCCGCTCTTCCTTACGCTCCATCATGATGAAAATGATTCGTTTTGGGTTGGGATGTGCATCCTGTTTCTGCACTGAGTGTGGGGCTTCTATGCTCACGAGCGAATGGAATACCCACTAAACACCTTCTCTGTCACCTGAGAATCTAGCCTGGAGCTGTTTGATACATGACTTCGGGCCATGTCTCGTTTGACTATGCCATCTGGCACTTTGAAGCTGAAGAATCCCTCCTCCAGCGGGCGGAGACAGGCGTTCTTGGCTGCTGTGAGTCTCTATTATCTTTTATGATTGCCCAAACATAAGGTGCTATATAGCTCTATTCGTCAACCGATCCAAGCATCACCACGACTATACTATCCGGGGTGAGCTACCTCATCTCCCCGTAGAGGTTTGGTCACAGCCCACCCTATTTTGGCTCGCAAAAAATACGTGGCAGGCATCGCCCTCCTCTCCTGAGCAAAACGTACAGTCGGGTGAACGTCACGTACCAATCTTGTGCAGACAAGACTCACGACACCCATGCCCGCTCGAAAGCTGGGTCACCATGTTTCCGATTTGGCCACGATTTCAGATCCGGGATGACCCACGCAGACCACCTTCGCTTCATACAATTCCCCCTAGACGGCTGTCTATCTTCACGGGAAACCATTTCCCTCTTGTTCTCGCTTCGACGCAGGACAGCGCAGTGCTCTCAAGCAAGGAGGATGACAGGTATCACGCCTTGAATAACTCTCACCACCAAATCCGAAACTATCAGATACGAAGATACAATGCTCAGTGCTCCTATTTTCTGTACCTGTGCCAAGCATTTTTTCGTAAACTTACTCACTGAAAGCGTCACCCCATATTTCTGTTCCATGTAGTAGCCCTGACCCTACGGTACTCATCAAGAGGCGTCTTCTAGACAGGTTGGGCCTCCTACGTTGGTCATAAGTTAACTCAGAGCCATGACACCTGAAGCAGCGTTCTCAGCCGTTGTTCTGATTTGATCAGTCTATAATAGCCTCAGGTACTTGATCGCTGGCTTTGATTTTATTAGTATACCTCCGATACTGATTGTTATTACTCTAGGGATTCTTTTCTTTATCAGGATTATCACTTTGGTTCTCTCACTCGACGCATTAGCATACCTAGCCTAAGTTACACTTGTTCATACCTAGCTTAAGTTGCACTTATTCAACGGTGCGTCGAGTGACCAGAGCCGCAATATCATCCACATAGCCAATCAAGCGTGACTCATTTAGCATCTTCAGTCTCAGTAGCCCATCGTAAGACACGTTGCACAGGTCTGGGCCAAGCATAGATCCCCGGGGAATACCCGATGTAACTTCCATCCTTCGTTGGCCCTGTGTTGTATCATAAAACAGGCCTTCAGGTAGTCCCTCAAAAGCCTCATTCAATATTCTGGAACTTGAAAAGGGTTTTCCAGTGTATCCAGAATATCCGCCCATCTAGCGGAGGTAAAGACGTACCTAAAGTCGAGTGTCACCATTAGAACGATCCACCGCTTGATTGGCTTTGTGTCAATGCCTTTTGAACCGCACTCACCACCTCTGCAATCGAAACAATGGAAAAGCAACATATTCTATAGCCATACTGCTGAGGAGATAGGTCCCCAGCAGTGCTCAATCCCGACTGTGAGTCTTTTCTTCCCCAGCCGTATCTAGCATCCATAACGGATGGTATGCAGGCGGTGATCCAGAATTTCCCTTTTGATGCTCCATATAATTTTAGAATGTCAAGAGCAGGGACGTCGGGAGACCACATGATGGATCTCAAGTGGAATGCACTGATGACCATTGGCTGAATAGTCCTCTAATACTCTGCAATTGTGTCTCTTCCGTACTGAGGACTCCGAAGCGAATGTCTTGTCCGATATGGTTCGTTCAATGCCAGTACGGTGGAAAGTTTGTGTACTTTCGGTATTTATTTTCACTACGGATCTGTTAAAGGCATGCCCGACTCGATTCCTTTAGCGTTGAAGTCCCCATTCTTGAATTAAATCATTTTATTTATCCACATATTGTAGGTTATATACAAAACCCTTTTGTCATGAGCGTAGTTCTGTCTACCCAACTTGTTCTACAGTTAACATAAAATAATTTGGTTTTTTCTCCTCCATCATTTTAAGCAGCAGAATTATATGGTATTTACGTTGGGTTTTTTACATTTAGTCATACGATTGCGGGATATGCAAGTGTCCGAGTATTGCTTTGAGCCACTGTATTTTCCTAAATTAAAGTTTAAGTACTTACACTAAAGTAAGCTGTATCGTAGAAGAAATTCATTTGTTGTTGTCTTTTATTCGTTCAGGTTGAGTGCAATGAAAAATTCGGTAGATACTTGATAGCTAGCAGAAATATCAAAAGCGGTGAAATCGTTTTGAAAGAATCATGTTTGATATCTGGCCCCTCCCAAATTACCGGTCCCGTTTGTGTCGGATGTATGAAAGGGCTGGACGAAAAATATTCTTTGGAATGCGAACGATGTGGATGGCCAATTTGTCAGCGAGAATGCCAAAATAGTCCTGAACATGAGGCTGAATGCAAAATAACTGCTAGCCGCGGATGTAAGGTAAGCAAACAGTTATTGGATAAACACTCGTGGGAAAAAGTTTGGGAACACTGATGTCTTGCTGAAAAGTAATTAAATAAAATGTTTTAGTTTCCAGTATTGATTTAAGTTATTAACTGAAATGATTGCCCATGATTAACAAAAATGGTGTGGAAAGGTTTTGAGTATACGTATGTATTTGAGAGTTCTTATATGAAAATAACGAGTAAAGAATATTTTTGCTTCTTATACATAGTAGATAATTATGCTTTTGATTTCATTGTTTTTTTTTATGCATTTAAATGTCAAGAAATTCATTACGGGATTTGTAAATTAACTTTTCTTATACTGGCGGAAACAAAGAAAATAATATCCAGTCTTTAGTTATTTATGATCGTCAAAAGGTAGGTCCATATGTGATATCACTGGCATTTTAAACTTAAGTGCAACCTCATTGGATAATAGTCGTAAAAGATATTCTGAAGAAGCTCGTATCAAGATTAAGCCAAAAAAGTTCCAAAATTTATAAATAATTTGAAATTCGGGAAGTTGAATAAAATCGAAAAGTAAATTTAACTATCCTACCTTTAAACTACAAATACAGCTGAGAAAAAGTGCCTTTTTCATCAATCAAAAAAAATTGAGTTTCATGAAAGAGTACAAAATAAGGATAAAAGCTTTGGAAAAATTTATTTTTATTGATCAAAGCACGTTTAATTTACATAACAGCAAAACAAAGCAGTTAAAAGTATGGAGAAAAGAAAACACAGAACTAGATTTAAAAGTCCTCTTTGGCACCACCAGCCAGAAAGGTAGATTCTTCGTAGGCACCATAAGTTTAAAAAGCAAATAATAATTTGTTGGCCATCACTCTGAAAGTCAAACACTTAATAAGAAAATTTTTCCGTTGTATAAATACTTTCAACGTTAGTTACAATATTTTAATCGTTTCCGTGAAAATATATTTAAAACTTTCGTTGCTACAAAATAACAAATTTCGCTTACTTTCTGACCTTTATGGTCGCTATTTTGAATTTAAGCGTTATTTTGTATTAGTTTAAAAAAATTCAATGGACAGAACAAAAGCATTCGTTTTTTATTGAAAATGCAGCCGAAAAGTACGAGTAATAAGTTTTAAATTTTCGACTTTTCTATCTATCATCCGATTTTCATAATATTTCACAGAATTAAAGAACGTGTTTCGATCATCTTTAATTCCAAAATTTACTAAAATCTGTGCCATCGAGGGGATTACGAAAATCTAAAAAAATTTATATTTAAACCGTTGCCATTTTGAAACTTGTATAAAGCTGATGATCAAAATATCATAATCTACCTTTGTACTGGTTTCATACAAATCGAATCGAAATTGAAACTTTCAAACGCCACAGAAATTTTGAACTTTGATTAGACGACATTTTGAAATTTAAAACTTTGTTCACAACTACAATAACAATTTTCTCACGTTTTTCGACCTTTGATCGCCCACTATTTTATTTCTCCTCTTAGCATGGCCATATGTATAATATATATATATATATATATATATATATATATATATATATATATATATATATATATATATATATATATATATATATATATATATATATATACATATATATATATATATATATACACATAAATATATATATATATATACATATATATATATATATATATATATATATATATATATATATATATATATACACATATAAATATATATATATATACCTATGTGTATTATGGTGTATCCTCCCTTACGTATTGATTCCTCATTTCTTTCCGGTCGTCTCTATTTTGTGCCATCCTTGTCCAGGTGACACCCCTAGTTTCCTGATATCATGATCCCACCGTATTTTTGGTATTCCTCTTGGTCTTTTCATCCCTCTTGTGTACCATTGTGTGATCTTGGCAGTTCATCTGTTGTCAGTTAGCCTTGCTATGTGTCCGGCCCATTGCCATTTTAGTGATCTAGTTCTATGGACTACATCTGTCACTTTGGTTCTTCCTCTTATCCAAGTCAATGTCTTACGGTCCGTTTTAGTGATGACTTACAGGCACCTTTCCGTTGATCTTTGTGCCACTTGCAATTTCCGTGTGACTCCTGTTGTTAACGTCCATGTCTCACAACCGTATGCCATGACAGGCAGGATACATTGGTCAATTTGAATATGATGGAGTTTCTCCAGAATGCACTCCATGTTAGCTTCATTCGCCTATTAATTTCAGGTGTTATATCTCCGGATTTATGTACTAGCTGGCCCAGGTAGGTATATTCTTCTGCTCTTTCTAGCCTGGAGTTGTTCAGTGCTATTTCGACCTGACCTCCTAGATGTTCATTAGGCATAACCTTAGTTTTACTTAGGTTCATTCTTAGGCCGACTTTTTCGCTAAGCTCATTTAGGAGAAGTTGTAGTATTTCTTAGCTCTGAGCAATTATGACTATATCGTCGCCAAATCTTAAGTGATTGATGCGTTCTCCATCGATTTGTAGGCTCCTCTCCTCTCATTTCAGTTGTTGAAAGATATTTTCCAGAGTGTCATTGAATAGCCTAAGAGCGATTGTGTCCCCTTGTCTAACACCTTTTTGTGTGGGGAATTCTAGCATGTCATCAAATATTTTGACCTTTGCTTTGGCGTTCCTGTAGATGCTTTTTTTTTTTGTTTTTTTTTTTTTGTGGTAGGGAGGTGAAGGCGTTTATACCCGCCGAGTCTGGCAGTGTGGGACTCCCATGGAGGATACCTTTGGACTACCCACTAAACACCTCCTCTGTCAATCTGAGAACCTAGCCTGGAACCGTTTGACACATTACTTCGGGCCAGGTCTCGTTTTGTTACGCCGTGGGGCACCTTCAAGCTGGGGAGTCCCTTTCCTAGCGGGAGGGGAGAGGGGAAGAGGAATTGCCAGAAGAGCGATCCCCCAGCCCCAGTGCCTCCAGCTGCTGTGAGTCCCTTTTATATTTTAGGACTGCCCGAGCATAATGTGCCACCTGGTTCCATTTGTCAACCGATTCGAGCATCACCGCAACTATATTATCCGGGGTGAGCTCTCCCGTCTCCCTGTAGAGTTCCCTTCGGAGCCTGGCCCATTTGGTACACGCAAAAAATGTGTGACAGGCATTGTCCTCCTCTCCTGGGCAAAACCGACAATCAGGAGACCGTGACTTGCCGATCTTGTGCAGGTAAGACTGAAAACACCCGTGCCCGCTCAAAAGCTGGGTCAGATAGAAGTCAGTCTCACCATGCCTTCGATTTAGCCACGGTCTCACATCCGGGATGAGGCGCACAGTCCACCTTCCCTTCGTGCAATTCACCCAAGACTGCTGCCAATCGTTGAGCGAGCGTTGTCTCTCCTCGCGGACAACCATCTCCCTCGCATCCTCGTTTCAGTGCAGGTAAATAGCGCGGCGCTCTCTAGCAAGGAGGGCGACAGGTATCACGCCTGCAATCACTCTCACCGCCGAGTCGGAGACTGTTGGATACGAAGATGCAATTCTCAGTGCTCATCTTCTCTGTACCTGTGCCAATCGTTTTCGGTATACCTCCTTGCTGAGAGTGTCACCCCATACCTCTGCTCCGTACATTAGCACTGACCCTACAGCACTCATCTAGAGGCGTCTTCTTGATGGGCTGGGTCCCCCTACGTTGGCCATAAGTCGACTCAGGGCCGATATTCCCGAAGCAGCCTTCTCAGCCGTTGCCCTGATTTGCTCAGAGAAACTCATCTTTGAGTCGATCAGTAGCCCCAGGTACTTCGCCGCTGGCTTCGATTCAATCTGCATATCTCCAATACTGATCATCCTTACTCTAGGGATTCTCTCCTTACTCTAGGGATTCTCTTTTTTGTCAAGATGACCACTTCGGTTTTCTCCAGTGCTAAACTGAGCCCGCGAGCAGTCATCCAGTCCCTCACTCGGCGCATTAGCATACCTAGCCTAAGTTGCGCTTGTTCAACGGTGCGTCCGGCGACCAGAGCCGCAACATCATCCGCATAGCCGACCAAGCGTGACTCATCTGGCATCTCAAGTCTCAGTAGCCCGTCGTAAGACACGTTGCACAGGTCCGGACCAAGGATAGATCCCTGGGCAACACCCGATGTAATTTCCATCCTTCGTTGGCCCTGTGTCGTGTCGTAGAGCAGGCTTCGGTCCTTAAGGTAGTTCCTCAAAAGCCGCATTAGATATTCTGGAACTGTCCAGAATATCCACCCATCTAGCGGAGTTGAAGGCATTCCTGACGTCGAGTGTCACCAACAGGACGATCCGTCGCTTGGTGCGACTATATGCCTCTGCCTTTTGGACCGCGTTCACCACCTCTGCAATCGCATCAATGGTAGAACGTCCTGCTCTAAAGCCGTACTGCCGAGGAGATAGGTCCCCAGCAGCACGAATCGCGTCAGTGAGTCTTCCCTTGATGAGTTTCTCTAGCACTTTCCCAGCCGTGTCTAGCATGCATAACGGGCGGTATGCAGACGGCGATTCGGGATTTCCCTTCCCCTTGCTGACCAGCACGAGCCTCGCCACCTTCCATTCCTGTAGATGCTTGAGAGCATTTCCACGTATGTTTTATCTATATCTTGATTGTATAGTGCTCTTATAATCGCCTCAGGGTATGTCGAGTCAAAGGCTTTTCCAAAGTCTATGAACGCCAGTGCTAGGGGTAGTTAGTACCCTGCTCATGATTTCTCTCAAGGTGTGAATGTGGTCTATTGTACTGAATCCACTTCTAAATCCAGCTTGTTTCCGTGGTTGTTCAGCGTCAAGGGCTGCTTGTATTTGATTCCTAATTATTTTGGTGAATATCTTATAGAAGACCGGTAGCAAACTTATTGGCCTGAAATTCTTGATATTTTCTTTATCGCCCCTTTTGGTGGATGAGTACAATGTTTGCGCTGTTCCAGTCTTCAGGTATGTGTCTGGCTCTGAGACAGTTGGTGTATATTTCGGCTAGTGTTTTCCAGATTCCTTTGCCAGCGCATTTGAAAAGTTCCGTGGTTATGCCGTCATTGCCTGCTGTTTTGCCTGTTTTCATCGAATTGATCGCATATTCCACTTCATCTGTATTGACTTCAGGGAAAGGTTCGTCCACTGTCTCAGATGTTGTTTTTATATAGTTGTGAGCTACTTCTGGGGACTTGTATAGATCGCTGTAGAAGTCCGTTACAATTTCTATTATTCCTATCCTATCTCCCTGGTGTTTCCTTGTTTAAGTGCTATTAACTGTTTTTGCCAATTATAAGTGCTTGCTTTGCCTTCTTTATGTTGTTGTTGTTCTCATTAGCATTTTCTACTAATTTTTCATTGTACTTGGTGATGTCTTCGGTTATATTCTTCCTAATTGTTTTACAAACTTCCGTATACTCGATACTTTGGATGTTTGAAGTTGATTTCATTTCTCGTCTTTTCTTTAGTAGTGCCTTATTTTCGCTAGATAGTTGGTGGTGTCTAGTTGCTGTTCCTGGTCCGCCTACTTCCTTAGTGCATTTTAAGATGGCATTTTCGAGGTGCGATGCGTCTCTGTTTTTCATTTCCTCCCCTGGCATTGACTGATATTGATCAATGTTATTCTTGATGTTGTCGTCGTTGAAGCCTGGTCTTATTGACTTCCTAACTAGTTTCGCTCGTTTGGATCTTAGATCTAGGGTTAGTTTCGCTCTGACGACGCGGTGGTTACTGTCTGTTCTTAGTTTGTTAAGCACAGAGACGTCTTTGATCGCTCTTATGTTATTCGTTACGATCAGGTCGATCTCGTTCGTTCTAACCCCATTGGGGCTTGCCAAGTCCATTTTCTGCTTGGTTGTTCCTTGAGAAATGAGTTTGCTATGTATAGGTTGTATTGGTGGGCGAATTGAACCAGTCTCTCTTCTCTCTCGTTTCTCTGGCCTATTCCGAATTTCCCTTACAGTACCTCCTGTTCTTCTCTACTTCCTACTATGGCGTTGAAGTCTCCCATGAGGAATTTGAAATGGCTATTATTGTTGTCCCAAGCTTGAGAGACATACCTTACCACGCCGTCTCATTGCGGGTTGGTAAGGGTCCATGGGATTACCATTTCCCTATGGACAATCTACCCTAGCTAGATGGACAGACTTTTTATTGATGAAAAAGCCGTGAATGGGATTTGAACTCGGCACCTCCCGGCGGGAGTCTCTCGCTGAGCGAGCTAGGGTATATATATATACATATATATATATATATATATATATATATATATATATATATATATATATATATATATATATATATATATATATATATATATATATATTGTTATATGTACAAATAATTCTGCGAGCTACTGTCGCAATTGTTTTCACAACCGCTAAGAACCTCATGATCAACAAAATGAATTTACTCGAAACCACAAAACCCCACCAAGCATGATCAACATCTGAAAGTGAAGTCAATCTTCCATTCATTAAACAGCTCGAATATACCAGGTACCTCTCGGCAGAACATTCGCCAATGTACGAGAAATAGATTGAACGTCTAGAGACCCTATATAAAGGCGAGCTGAATGAATGGGGGATCATTAATCACAACCGCGATAATAAAAACTGCGATAAAGGCGAGTGCGAATTAAAAGTAATATTGAAACCGCGATAGTAAACTGCGATATAGTGGAGTGCGAGGTAAAGGCGATAGTGATTGATTGATTGTTAAGTCTCAGTCCATTAACCGCGTCCTCCAATTTTGAAATCCGAGCTGCGACAGACTGTCTTCGTCGACCGAGTCAGAGCAGCGTTTCCTCGGTTTCGAATACCTTTTTGGGTATCCGTTGTTCATTCATACGATTCATGTGTCCAGCACATTGCAGCTTCCGCAGTCTTACAATCATTGAGGCCTCCGGTTCGTCAAAAATTTTATACAGCTCATGGTTGTATCGAATTCACCATTGGTTCCCGTCTTGTTTCGCTCCGACTATTCGCCTCAGAACCCGTCGCTGAAAGGCGTTCAATATATTTGCAAATACTAGGGGTAGGGTCATGTTTCACACTCATAACATAACACGGGTCTTATCACAGATTTGTATACATGGAGCTTTGTTTTTCTGTGTATGGAACTGGTCTTCAAGATCGTCAAAACTGCATAAAATATTTTATTTGCGACCTGTATTCTTCGGCGTATTTCGTCTCTTTCATTACCCGTTTTTGTTATTTTGGCGCCCAAATACACGAATTTGCTCACATTTTCGATACTGTATTCGCCAAGCGTGTTATTTTGTGTATTTGATGTATTTTACTCGACGGCGCCATGAGCTTTGTTTTATTTTCATTGATTTGTAGTCCTACTAGTTTTGCTTCGCTGTCGAGTTTCAGGAAGAGTTCTTTGGCAGATGTTAATGACCGTGACAAAATGTTGATGCCGTCCGCATAGGTTACTACTTGGCTCGACTTGTATAGTAATGTACCTCCGCATGATGTCTCCAGAGCCAAATTGAATAGCAATGGGGCCAGCCCATCTCCCTGCTAAATTTAGGTCATTTTTAATCAAGCATTAAACGCCGACTTGTATAATAATGTACCTCTTGTATCGACAGGTAGCTTCCGCATGCTTTATTATAGCAATGAGATTTTAGGTAAATGTTTCGAGAGAAATTTATAAATTACGGAGAGTACTTAATATATATAGGTACATATATGTATATACTATATATATATATATATATATATATATATATATATATATATATATATACGAGGTGTGTTCAAAAAGTATCACGAATTTTGAATTTTCGCGAGTTACGTATATTCGAATTTCGATTTTTTTTGTGGCGTTATGTTGGTACTCATGTCTGTCACTTATGCCGACAAGCTCGGCCATTTTGAATGTTCACTTGATTGGTGATAGCTGCTTTACTTGCACGTGTTTTCAATCGTCTTCGATTTTTACTCATTCAAAAAAATGGATCAAAGAACGTGTATCAAATTTTGTGTGAAAAACGAAATTAAGTGCGCGGATGCATTCCGAATGTTGACTGTGGCATACGGAGAAGCTACCTTGGACCGAAGCAACGTTTATCGGTCGTACAAAATGTTTTTAGAAGGCCGAGAGAAGATGTGAACGACGAAGAGCGTGCCGGACGCCCGAGCACTTCAACAACAGACGAAAAAATTAATGAAGTGGAGAAAATGGTATTGGCCAATCGTCGAATCACCGTTAGAGAAGTTGCTGAGGGCCTAAACATATCGATTGGCTCGTGCCATTCGATTTTTATCAACGATTTGGGCATGAGACGGGTCGCCGAGAAATTCGTACCAAAATTGCTCAATTGCGACCAAAAACAGCAACGCATGAACATTGCTAATGAGATGTTAAACTCTGTCCGCGACGAACCAAATTTGCTCCAGAGGGTCATAACTGGTGACGAATCGTGGGTTTATGGTTATGACGTGGAAACCAAAGCTCAATCATCTCAATGGAAGCTGCCGCATGAACCAAGACCGAAAAAAGCGCGCCAAGTTCGGTCGAATGTGAAAGTTTTGCTGACAGTTTTCTTCGATTGCAGGGGCGTGGTGCATCATGAGTTCTTGCCACAGGGAAGAACGGTCAATAAGGCTTATTACCTGCAAGTTATGCGCAATTTGCGCGAAGCAATCCGCCAGAAACGCCCGGATTTGTGGGAGAACAAAAATTGGCTTTTGCACCACGATAACGCCCCTACTCACACATCGTTGCTTGTGCGCGACCTTTTGGCCAAAAACAACACACTAATGATGCCGCAGCCACCGTATTCCCCAGATCTGGCCCCCTGTGACTTTTTCTTGTTTCCTAAACTGAAGAGGCCCATGAAAGGACGACGTTACGCTACGCCTGACGAGATAAAGACGGCATCGAAGAAGGAGCTGAACAAGATTAAAAAAAATGATTTTTTGAAGTGCTTCTAAGATTGGGAAAACCGTTGGCACAAGTGTACGAGGTGTGTTCAAAAAATATCGCGAATTTTGTTTTTTTTCAAAAATTATTTATTTATTTATGAATATCTATTTTGTCCCCTTCAAAGTAGTCCCCATGAGATATTATATACTTCTGCCAACGGTTTTTCCAATCTTCGAAGCACTTCAAAAAATCTTTTTTTTTAATCTTGTTCAGCTCCTCCTTCGATGCCGTCTTTATCTCGTCAAGCGTAGCGTAACGTCGTCCTTTCATGGGCCTCTTCAGTTTAGGAAACAAGAAAAAGTCACAGGGGGCCAGATCTGGGGAATACGGTGGCTGCGGCATCATTAGTGTGTTGTTTTTGGCCAAAAAGTCGCGTACAAGCAACGATGTGTGAGCAGGGGCGTTATCGTGGTGCAAAAGCCAATTTTTGTTCTCCCACAAATCCGGGCGTTTCTTGCGGATTGCTTCGCGCAAATTGCGCATAACTTGCAGGTAATATTCCTTATTGACCGTTCCTGTGGCAAGAACTCATGATGCACCACGCCCCTGCAATCGAAGAAAACTGTCAGCAAAACTTTCACATTCGACCGAACTTGGCGCGCTTTTTTTCGGTCTTGGTTCATGCGGCAGCTTCCATTGAGATGATTGAGCTTTGGTTTCCACGTCATAACCATAAACCCACGATTCATCACCAGTTATGACCCTCTGGAGCAAATTTGGTTCGTCGCGGACAGAGTTTAACATCTCATTAGCAATGTTCATGCGTTGCTGTTTTTGGTCGCAATTGAGCAATTTTGGTACGAATTTCGCGGCGACCCGTCTCATGCCCAAATCGTTGA
This sequence comes from Odontomyia ornata, assembly GCA_963969285.1. Lineage (NCBI taxonomy): Eukaryota > Metazoa > Arthropoda > Insecta > Diptera > Stratiomyidae > Odontomyia > Odontomyia ornata. The sequence continues at coordinate 202,457,169 of OZ017742.1, read as the reverse complement.
TAAAAATCGAATGGCACGAGCCAATCGATATGTTTAGGTCCTCAGCAACTTCTCTAACGGTGATTCGACGATTGGCCAATACCATTTTCTGCACTTCATTAATTTTTTCGTCTGTTGTTGAAGTGCTCGGGCGTCCGGCACGCTCTTCGTCGTTCACATCTTCTCGGCCTTCTAAAAACATTTTGTACCACTGATAAACGTTGCTTCGGTCCAAGGTAGCTTCTCCGTATGCCACAGTCAACATTCGGAATGCATCCGCGCACTTAATTTTGTTTTTCACACAAAATTTGATACACGTTCTTTGATCCATTTTTTTGAATAACTAAAAATCGAAGACGATTGAAAACACGTGCAAGTAAAGCAGCTATCACCAATCAAGTGAACATTCAAAATGGCCGAGCTTGTCGGCATAAGTGACAGACATGAGTACCAACATAACGCCACAAAAAAATCGAAATTCGAATATACGTAACCCGCGAAAATTCAAAATTCGTGATACTTTTTGAACACACCTCGTATAATATCTCATGGAGATTACTTTGAAGGGGACAAAATAGATATTCATGGATAAATAAATAATTTTTGAAACAAAAACAAAATTCGCGATATTTTTTGAACACACCTCGTATATATATATACATACATATATATATATATATATATATATATATATATATATATATATATATATATATATATATATATATATATATATATATATATATATATATATATATATATATATATATATATATATATATATATATATATATATATATATATATATATATATATATATATATATATATATATATATATATATATATATATTTATACTTATATAACTTTATATATGTCTCAGGATTTCTGTACATGCATGCATGTACGAAGACATTTCCTTTTACAAACTCTTATTCCAAAGTACTAGCACTCTGGTTGTGCCAGATCTGACATCCATATGTCAAAACTGATCTAACAAGGATACTAGGAACAGATAACTTTGACCTTTTGATCAATGTATCTGGAATTAAAGAGTCGTCAAAGTGACATGACCTCTTTTTGTGCTTTACTGGGCATGATTTTGACATGCTCAGTATATTACAGATACTGATCGAGATGAACATCGACGTATCGAACTAAGAATTTATGTGGAACTCGTTCTGAACTACTCTTACAGGACATAATGTGGAAATATTTTCAGTCAAGTTTCAAGTCTTGAAGGGCTCACTTCAGCGTTGTCCGAAGCAAAATTGTTTCGTTTTTCTGCACATCGACTTTAATTCACCAATTGTCGAAGTAGAGCTGCACATCATAGAACATTTTTTGAGGATAAATCTGACCTATTGCAGCTTTTCGGTCTACCGTATAAATGATCAGATCATCAGCAAACACTACCAATCATCGCGTTGGTGAGATGTTAAATAGCCTGCGAATGAATATTGAGAAGCGCAGAGGCGTAGTAACTGTTTCCCGCTTGAGATCATTCAAGACCTTGAAGTCGCGCATTGTAGTTAGACAACGAATGGTTTCCCGTAGAACATATTGCACGCCGTGGCGACAAGGTGTATGGAGAACTCATCCTGAAGGAGTTTAAAAATTAGTCGATCTAACCACACCGTATCGAAGGCCTTCTCCATATCAATGAAGCACGCTTCAACACATTCTCTATTATTTACTTTCCAACAGATTTCTGACGTCATTTTCGTTATCACATACTCGTATATGGTTGAATTCTTGGCATGAAAACCAAACTTGCAGTTCAGCATCAACTGATATTCCTTGATGTGGGCGTTTAATGCCTCATTAAGTGCTAATGTGGGCAGCAAGTTAATCGGGCATTCCTTTCTTCAAGATCCGAATACTGTGGGCTTTTTCGACTCATTTGCGTAATCGGAATTTTTCAACATGTTATTGAACAATATGCAATAATTCCTAATAGCAACTTCAGGCAAATATCGGAGAACTATATTTGGAATACCGTCAATGCCACATGATTTCTTATTGTTTGTGTGGCGAATTTTGGAGAACTTTATTTGGAATACTGTCACTACCGCAAGATATCTTATTGTTTAGTCTGCCAAACATGAAACACAATTCTTCATAGCGGACAAAATAAGCAATAAGGTTCAAGCTTGGGGTGAGGTCAGATGTTAATATCTCACTGAAATGAAGGAATCGGAGATTTTTGCTTCAACGACTTCTGAAAATATTTCATTCCCTCTCAGAGGGTTTGGTAGATGCAAAAATTCAAAATGTCTTCCAATCAAGGCAAGTTTCTGTAATCCATCATATATAATCCTTTTTTAATTTCTATCCGGAGTCGTACTATCAATTTCGATGCCAGCCCTATCGAGAAGATTTATCTCATTATTAGCGCCTCCAAGATTCCATACCTTCACTCGAGACTTCTTTCGAAATAAGCCATTCACTTTCGTGAACACGTCATCTGGGTTCTGTGGACTAATGCCCCTCAGTTTTTCCGCCCCTTCCGAAAGTATGAACAGATGAAGCTCTGGATATTCTTTAGGTGTAATTTCAAAAAAGCCAATGAGGGATGGTTGAAGGCCAAAAATCACCGATGCATATTGCTGACGTGTGTGAGAAAAAGGCTTTTCTATCTTTTAAACTTTGCAATGGTTGACGTTTCATAGCCTTCCATATTGCTTCGATGTTTAATCTTGGGAACTACTTTCTCAATGGTTTCCAATGTCAGCTTCCTTAACTTCGACGAATAGAGACCATTTTCATTGCTCGTTAGATTCCTGTCATTTGGAACCATTGAAACATTGCTTCTGGTAATCTTGATTAAAGTTTCTTTGAAGCTTTACCCAATCTGTTTTTTTGAAATTCAACCGATGATTTTTATGTTGAGCTCGAATGAGGAAGACATCATCTCCTTGACGATTTATCTTCATTACGATTGCGTTATGGTTACTAAAAAACTGCAGTTTTCGTTGAGGGCTATTAAGCTGAATTCAAGTTTTGTATCAGCAATGCAGAGACCTAAATATGAGTTTCTCCAAGGGTATATTGCGAACTCAGATCCATGTAGATTGTACCTGTATTCAATTTGGTTCTCTGTTATCCACGATTTCAGAAATACACCTCTTGGATTGTTCTTGGCATTCATCCATGAAGTATGTCGGACACTCAGGTTACCAGCAAGAACATAGCAATTATGCAGCCTGTTCAATCCGAATATCCCAAACAAGGAATAGAGCTCCTCTTCAAATTAAAGGACGTTTCAATCAGTTACACCGCCAGAGATAACGGAGATTTTGATGACGGACACTTCAAGACATTCAAAGCTTTTGAACTCGACTCGATTAACGACCTTAAAACAATAGGGTCTTCTATCCAATAATCCAGTGCCACCTCCCCCATAACCGTTTACCCTATCGTTTCTTACAAATTCTACATCTTTAAACGTCATGAAGAACCATGAATTGCGGTGCGTTTCAGTGAGAAGCATGTTGTCAGGCTTTTGCTTGACGAGGAATTGCACGATATAGGCACGTCGATTCATATTCACAATGGATTTTTCGGTGATCGAGATGAGACGAAGCCCATCCATGGGAAAGTTTCTGGATGACAAGCTATTTTGAGACATGTTGTCCTAAATATTGAAAATCGAAATTAATTTTTCATCTTGTTATTTAGTTCTTGTCGAAAGTGACTCAAGCTGTTGATGGATTTCTATAAGCAGCTCATTATTGCCCCTTACATTTTTACATTATTTACGAGTACATTGTTATCTACCGGCCCTCTAGGGGCGAGTGATGCCCCGGGCTTGGCGGAGCTACAATTTATAAAACAGCGGTGTATTTGTATTTGTTTTGTTTTGAGTCCAACTTTTGCATCTTGAGATGGGGGGTAACCTCGATATGATGCTGGATGACCAAAGACACCGCAGTTCACACGATATAGTTTTTCTTCCTGCTCCATCTGAGCCAACTTGATCTCACCGAGGGCATGAGCATCTTAATACTTTACACATTTGTATTTTGTGGCATAATTGGCAGCCGAATTGCCGAATCTTTGGCACTTAGAGCAGTGGTTCACCTCTCCCTTTTTGGAAATGCTCCCACCTCACCACTCCGAACTCCAAGTACCTGCTGCTGCTTTTGCTGGAAATTCAGACTACTTGAAAAGGAAAGCTTTTATTTTTAACAGTCGATCTCCTTATTGCGAAGTTTTTAACTGCAATAAATTCTTTTTCTGCATCATCTTTCTAGAACAAAACACTTTCAATACTCACTGTACTTGTGTCACATTTACTTTAAAATCGTAGTGTAGTCAGGGTTGGCCAACACTGGAGCGAAAATTAACAATTGCTACACTTTGTTGAACACGTTGTTGGTGATAGTAGACCACTTAAAGGCGCATTTACCCTTCAGGAAATCCATTAATGGGGTGGTAGCTGCAGCAAAGTTCTGACCTTGTTAGCCGTTTGAGATTCACGTCGTTAGCCGTTTGGGATTCAGAATATGAGACCATCCAGAAACCTTCTCTGAATTGGTGCGCAGAATACCATCATTCACCATAAAGCCAAGATATTTGATCCGCTTCATGAAAAACCTGCTCTTTTCAATATTGATGGTCAAATTGGCGTCCCTGTGCAGTTTTGCAACAGTACATAGGAGTTCCAAGTATTTTTCAAACGTTGAACTGGTCATTCAAGTAAACAAATGCCTTGTCCAGCAGCTTGTGCGGTATTATTTATGCATCAATCCACACATCGTTTTGGGAGCCTGCCAGGAACAATAAAGGCCATATTTTCCTTGCTTGTTGCATCCAATGGAATTTGCCAAAAGGCATCTTTAAGTTACAAGCTGGTAATAAGATCGGTGCTCCACAACTGCTAACAGACCTTCAATTAGCAACAATGGATAGACATCCTTAGCAGTCACGTCTTTGAGGTATGTAGCGCGATAATTATACCGTGCCAGGCTTTCTAACAAGAATCACAGGAGAGCTCCATGAACTCTGACTTTCCTCTAGTACCCCCGAAGACAGCATACGATCGAGTTCAGCATATAATAGGTTCTGTGTAACGGGTGAGACAGCATAATACCGTTGCTTAATAGGTTGAGCAGAACCCATGTCAATGTGATGAGATACGAGACCGATCGTACCCAAGCCTTACTCATCATACGATGGACACTGTTGTTTGACTAAGTCCAGTCGCCGCTGATTTTTTGAAGTAAATAGGTTAAATTTAGGGCTTGAATGTTTTAAAGAGGTCCTTGAAGTTAATTCCAAGATAAACTACTTGCGTCAAGGAAGGAACAACCAGGAATCTCATTAATTTAGTAATGTTGTAAAATGCACTAATGTGGTGACATATCCCAAAACAGGATTCTTGTGTCCTGAAGCAGTCTGGATATGCGGATGCGTTGAAAGCATATGCAGATCTAAGTCTTACAGTAGGTACAAGTCTTTGGCTCCAGTATCAAGCAAGCTCATCAATTTGGAAAATTTCATGAAAATCTCTACGTGTGGCATACCATCGTCAGGAGTTGCATCAATGACACGATTCAAGAGACGCCGGGTGAAGGAATACCTCCGCTCTAAACAGGTGGGCGGCTCTCGATCATCACCTACCATTTTATTATTACGGCAAGAACAGGTGAATTACTCAGGGTAATTGCATACCTAGCAAAAGGTGGTTAATCCGACGCACGAGGCAAAGCGACGAAATTTTTAGATGGGCACTGGTCTTTTACCTGGTTAATCATCGAGAGGTGGAGCTTCAACTGTCTTTTTCGGAATTTGTAGTATTTTGACGAGGTTAATTGTCCGTTCAGGACTGCAGCGATGGACTGCTTCTTCAGCGCATTCACGAATTATACTATCTGAATATCTCGGTTTGACGGTGTCGAGGCTGAGGTAACTATAGGAAACTCGACTGACTGGACGCGATTAACGCGTGCAGGACGCCAGACGATTTCGTTCTTACTCCGGACACTTACGACCCCCACTGAGAGTAGGGCATCCAGGTAGAAGCGGTCCCTTTGCACCTCCCCCATCCAAATCTAGATCCATTGTAGACGTGGCCATTTATTTTTCATTTAAATGAAAAATTCATACAAAAGCCATTTATATGAACTTTTCCGTTAAATGAAAAATAAAATAATTCAGATTTATATTAAAGTTTTATAAGATGGAAACATATAAGGCTTTACTATAAATGAGAAACCTGTGCGGAAGGCCACTCTACCCAGCAAGAGCACTTGTAACAACAAAAGAAAAGGGGAGAGCTTACCCGATGGCTAGATCAAGAGTGAAGGGGCAAGTTAACGTGGCGGGTCCCATACCCGGTCAGAGTCGAACAAAATGGGAAGACCGAGCTTAACTTTTTATCTTTTCACATTTTATAATTCTAAATAATAAAATTTAAATAATATTAAAAATTTTTATTTATTATAATTTTTTTATTCAATATGAAAAATCCGAAATAATAAATAAAATTTCGAGCGTTAAATTTTTTTAAAATTTATATGGACTGAAATGGGTGTATTAAATTGCTTATAAGTAAAAAAATGTAAAATTATTTAATTTTTCATCGTAGGTATTAATGTTGAAACCAAAAGTGTACTTATTCACTCCTCCGACGAGTGCTCGTTGTTGGGGAGGGGGTATAAGGGCCTGCATCTTTCAAAACAGCTTAACGACGTCACTAAGAAAGATAGTTACCCGGTTCCACGCAGCGACGACATCATGGATACTTTAGCCGACGCAAAATGGTTTTATACGCTCGATCTCAAGAGTGGCTACTGGCAGGTAGAAAACGACAAGAAGGACCGAGGAAGACCGCATTTCCAGTTGGGACTGGAATGTGGCAATTTGTGGTGATGCCATTTGGGCTTTGTAATGCTTCAGCGACCTTCGAACGCCTGATGGAATACGTACTACGAGGCCTAATCTGGAAGACCTGCTTGGTGTACCTAGGTGACATTATTGTTATCGGGAGAACGTTCGAAGAGTAGGTACGGAACTTACTTGTAGAAGTAATACTGTCCCGATTGTGACTGGCGAATATGAAACTTACTCCCGACAAGTGCATCTTTTTCGCAGCTGAAGTAAAATACCTGCGATACGTTGTATCAGCAGACGGGGTCAAAATAGACCCTAAGAAAACTAAAGCCGTGAAAAGCTGGCCAACGCCAAACAACAAGCGCCAACTAGGAAGTTTTCTGAGTCTGGCGACTTACTATCGAAGATTTGTCAAAGATTTTGCCAAAATTGTCAAAGACTTTGCCAAAAGTGTCTCCATCAGCTAACCGAAAAAAATCGTTCGTATGTCTGGAATGAACAATGCCCGCCAGTCTTTGAGACCTTGGAGGAGAAGCTGTGTAAATCACCCGTGCTGGTATATCCAAAACCCAGAAAAATGTTTGAAGTTGACACTGATGCGAGCAACGGTGGGATTGGAGCTGTACTCTCCCAGCAGATCGATGGCGAAGAAAGAGTCCTCTTATTTTATAATCGAGTTTTCTCAAAAAGTATGAGGAACTACTGCGTGACTAGGAAGGAGCTCTCGGCTATAATAGAGGTCACCAAGCCGTTCCACAAGTACATTTATGGCCAGACATTTGTTCTTCAAACAGACCATGCATCGATGAGATGGCTCCTTAGCCCTGAGAGACAAGTTGAGACTGAAAGATTGCAGTTATACGACTACAAAATTGTTCATCGCAAGGGCGAAGTTTCTGGAAATGCTGACGCCCTATCTCGTCGTCCATTTCCAGCTAACTGCAAGCATTGTTGACGGATTGAGGAAAAGGAGCTGACCGTTGATCAGCGAGCGATAACGGCTGAATTCGATGAAGGTTGGTCATTACAGGAGATTCAAAATACCCAGCTAGCCGCTGAAGACATCGGACCATTACTCGTATGGTAGGAGACAACTGGGTGAACTGAGTGGAAGAACGTTTCGATGCATGGCGCCGCCCTGAAAATTTATTGGGCAGAATGGAACTCCCTGCAGGTGGAGGGTGGCGTACTCAAGCGGATGTGAGAAACGGCAGACGGCAGCTCCTATAGGATGCAAACTATGCTTCCCAAAAGCCGAATCCACGATGTGGTTAAGGAAATTTACTTATTTATTTATTTAAATTTCATTTAACAGCTAAAACAAAATCCAATTACAAAATGGAACAAAACAAACAGAAAAGAAAATTAATGAAAGCTAGAATTTAGTGTTAAAGTTAATATAAAAAGAAATTCAACAATATTACCAATAATAAATATGCATGTGAAATTAAATTAAAGCACAAAAAAGTCTAATATTTACTGCAGTTGAGTTGTAAGAACCAGGCTTCTTAATCTCAATTTAAAAACTAGGTATAAGTCGGAAAAAGGGCCAAGCTCAAGTTTATCATGATTCCTTACCAATCGTATAATCGGAGAATGAAAATATATGTAAATTTGTACGGGCATACGGTGGCACGAAAAATTTGTTTGTTCGAGAAGAACGCGATGATTGACGAAAATGTAAGTCTGTAAACAATGTTAACGAATGTGATTGTGGCAGCGTTGATATAAAAAAAACACTGATCTAAATACATGCGACGGGACGACAGAGTAGGCAACCGTAAGAAGGATAAGCGATAGTCATAGGGTTGATATCGGACTTTGAATTTGTAGAACAAGACACGAGTAAATTTACGCTGGACATTCTCTAACGAGTTAAGGAGGTAGGAGTGTCGGGGAGACTAAACTACCGAGCAATATTCGAGGATAGGATGGACAAGACAGATAAACAAGCGAATGGGGGTAGATATATTGTTAAATTTATGAGCATGCCTGAAAATAAGTCCCAAAATTTTCGAGGCCCTAGTAGTCATGATTAGAATGTGTGCATCAAAATTGAGCTTAGGATCAAAAGTAACGCCAAGATCCTTCATTTAACATATATGTGAAAGTCAGCGGAGAATGATTTAGATTAAGAGTCATTTTATAGCATTTGGCGACATTAAGACAGAGGTAGTTAGACGAACACCAGTTACTTAGTGGAATCAGATTCATCTTAAGATATTGACAATCTTGTACAGACTCGATAGCTTTAAAGGCTTTGAAATGATCGGCATAAAAAAGGCTATTGGAGGCGATAACCGAAGGAAGATCATTTATAAACAATAGGAATAGGAGGGGACCTAAAATGGAACCTTGAGGAACACCAGGGGACGGATAAAATGGAATAGAGGTAGTTCCACAGTAACTAACAAAACATATACGAGAAGACAGGTAGGAGTCCATCCATGATAAGAGAGGGCCAGCAACCCCAAAAGCAAGTTGGAAATATCCTGGGGAGAAGAGCTAACTATATTATTCCAGTGGACTGAAGGAGGGACAGAAGAGGAGGACTTGTAGGATCTAATGTATGACCAGAATGGTTTCACATTATTCATCATGAGGGAACTCTCCAAGCTACTGAAGTAGTTTTTCATTGCAGTCTTTAGTTCTTTTTTTGCTACAAGACGCAGATTACAAAAGCGGGCTCTGGATTCTTCAGTACCACAACGCTTGAAACGGCGGTGTGCTTTACTTTTAGCATTCAAGGCACAAAGTACTTGTTTAGTTAGCCATGGTTTCTGCTTTACTTGGCGAAAAGCTTGTAAAGGTGTGAAGTGTTTAATCAACTCATAGAGGTAATTATAAAATTTACTCAGAGCTTCCTCACACTCCAAGTTATCAAAAAACTCCTGCCAGTCAACCAAGCTCAGTTCAGAGGCTAGAGCTTCGTAGTTTGCTTTGAAGAAGTTGAATTTTGGAGAAAAAGCAAAAGTATGATTTGACAAAGGTGCAATGGAGAGATCGAGCACGAAATGCACGAAGGACCTCGGGAGGCTACCTTTATGTTAACATGGCCTTAGCAAAATTGCGGGAAAGGTTCTACTGGCTCCACGCTCAAGAAGAAAAAGAGGACTGATGTCCTAGATGCAAAATTCGCGCTTCCGTCAAAGGTCCAAAGCGACGACTGAGAGGACAAATCCAAACTTATAACGAATATCCCAGGTAGTTCTCGTCAGAACATTTGCCAATATACGAAAAATGGATTGAATGACTATATAAAGCCGAGTTGAATGAATGGGGGATATAGTAGTAGTAAAAATTGCGATACTAAAACTGCGGTAGTAAAACTACGATAAGTGCCGTGTTGAATGAATGGGGGATACAGTAGTAGTAAAAATTGCGATACTAAAACTGCGATAGTAAGACTACGATAAGTGTAGAGCGCGAAATGAAGGCGCGATAACTTTAAAGACAGTTGAACCACAAAGTGATAATACAATAGAAAGGTAAATTTGTAAAACAGGGAAATTAATTATTGTATATTCTTAGTAAACAAACTCTTTTAACTTATTTAAAAGGCAGTGCGTTTTCACTTTCACGGAACATTAAACTTATTGGCCGCGAACCGTGACACGCGACAATATATATATATATATATATATATATATATATATATATATATATATATATATATATATATATATATATATATATATATATATATATATATATATATATATATACATATATATATATATGTATATATATACATATATATATATATACATATATATATATATATATATATGTATATATATATATATATATATATATATATATATATATATATATATATATATATCTATATATATATATATATATATATATATATATATATATATATATATATATATATTGTCGCGTGTCACGGTTCGCGGCCGATAAGTTTAATGTTCCGGGAAAGTGAAAACGCACTGCCTTTTAAATAAGTTAAAAGAGTTTGTTTACTAAGAATATACAATAATTAATTTCCCTGTTTTACAAATTTACCTTTCTATTGTATTATCACTTTGTGGTTCAACTGTCTTTAAAGTTATCGCGCCTTCATTTCGCGCTCTACACTTATCGTAGTTTTACTACCGCAGTTTTAGTATCGCAATTTTTACTACTACTATATCCCCCATTCATTCAACTCGGCTTTATATAGTCATTCAATCCATTTTTCATATATTGGCAAATGTTCTGACGAGAACTACCTGGGATATTCGTTATAAGTTTGGATTTGTCCTCTCAGTCGTCGCTTTGGACCTTTGACGGAAGCGCGAATTTTGCATCTAGGACATCAGTCCTCTACTTCTTTTTGAGCGTGGAGCCAGTAGAACCTTTCCCGCAATTTTGCTAAGGCCATGTTAACATAAAGGTAGCCTCCCGAGGTCCTTCGTGCATTTCGTGCTCGATCTCTCCATTGCACCTTTGTCAAATCATACTTTTGCTTTTTCTCCAAAATTCAACTTCTTCAAAGCAAACTACGAAGCTCTAGCCTCTGAACTGAGCTTGGTTGACTGGCAGGAGTTTTTTGATAACTTGGAGTGTGAGGAAGCTCTGAGTAAATTTTATAATTACCTCTATGAGTTGATTAAACACTTCACACCTTTACAAGCTTTTCGCCAAGTAAAGCAGAAACCATGGCTAACTAAACAAGTACTTTGTGCCTTGAATGCTAAAAGTAAAGCACACCGCCGTTTCAAGCGTTGTGGTACTGAAGAATCCAGAGCCCGCTTTTGTAATCTGCGTCTTGTAGCAAAAAAAGAACTAAAGACTGCAATGAAAAACTACTTCAGTAGCTTGGAGAGTTCCCTCATGACGAATAATGTGAAACCATTCTGGTCATACATTAGATCCTACAAGTCCTCCTCTTCTGTCTCTCCTTCAGTCCACTGGAATAATATAGTTGGCTCTTCTCCCCAGGATATTTCCAACTTGCTTTTGGGGTTGCTGGCCCTCTCTTATCATGGATGGACTCCTACCTGTCTTCTCGTATATGTTTTGTTAGTTACTGTGGAACTACCTCTATTCCATTTTATCCGTCCCCTGGTGTTCCTCAAGGTTCCATTTTAGGTCCCCTCCTATTCCTATTGTTTATAAATGATCTTCCTTCGGTTATCGCCTCCAATAGCCTTTTTTATGCCGATCATTTCAAAGCCTTTAAAGCTATCGAGTCTGTACAAGATTGTCAATATCTTAAGATGAATCTGATTCCACTAAGTAACTGGTGTTCGTCTAACTACCTCTGTCTTAATGTCGCCAAATGCTATAAAATGACTCTTAATCTAAATCATTCTCCGCTGACTTTCACATATATGTTAAATGAAGGATCTTGGCGTTACTTCTGATCCTAAGCTCAATTTTGATGCACACATTCTAATCATGACTACTAGGGCCTCGAAAATTTTGGGACTTATTTTCAGGCATGCTCATAAATTTAACAATATATCTACCCCCATTCGCTTGTTTATCTGTCTTGTCCATCCTATCCTCGAATATTGCTCGGTAGTTTAGTCTCCCCGACACTCCTACCTCCTTAACTCGTTAGAGAATGTCCAGCGTAAATTTACTCGTGTCTTGTTCTACAAATTCAAAGTCCGATATCAACCCTATGACTATCGCTTATCCTTCTTACGGTTGCCTACTCTGTCGTCCCGTCGCATGTATCTAGATCAGTGTTTTTTTTATATCAACGCTGCCACAATCACATTCGTTAACATTGTTTACAGACTTACATTTTCGTCAATCATCGCGTTCTTCTCGACCAAACAAATTTTTCGTGCCACCGTATGCCCGTACAAATTTACATATATTTTCATTCTCCGATTATACGATTGGTAAGGAATCATGATAAGCTTGAGCTTGGCCCTTTTTCCGACTTATACCTAGTTTTTAAATTGAGATTAAGAAGCCTGGTTCTTACAACTCAACTGCAGTAAATATTAGACTTTTTTGTGCTTTAATTTAATTTCACATGCATATTTATTATTGGTTATATTGTTGAATTTCTTTTTATATTAACTTTAACACTAAATTCTAGCTTTCATTAATTTTCTTTTCTGTTTGTTTTGTTCCATTTTGTAATTGGATTTTGTTTTAGCTGTTAAATGAAATTTAAATAAATAAATAAGTAAATTTCCTTAACCACATCGTGGATTCGGCTTTTGGGAAGCATAGTTTGCATCCTATAGGAGCTGCCGTCTGCCGTTTCTCACATCCGCTTGAGTACGCCACCCTCCACCTGCAGGGAGTTCCATTCTGCCCAATAAATTTTCAGGGCGGCGCCATGCATCGAAACGTTCTTCCACTCAGTTCACCCAGTTGTCTCCTACCATACGAGTAATGGTCCGATGTCTTCAGCGGCTAGCTGGGTATTTTGAATCTCCTGTAATGACCAACCTTCATCGAATTCAGCCGTTATCGCTCGCTGATCAACGGTCAGCTCCTTTTCCTCAATCCGTCGACAATGCTTGCAGTTAGCTGGAAATGGACGACGAGATAGGGCGTCAGCATTTCCAGAAACTTCGCCCTTGCGATGAACAATTTTGTAGTCGTATAACTGCAATCTTTCAGTCTCAACTTGTCTCTCAGGGCTAAGGAGCCATCTCATCGATGCATGGTCTGTTTGAAGAACAAATGTCTGGCCATAAATGTACTTGTGGAACGGCATGGTGACCTCTATTATAGCCGAGAGCTCCTTCCTAGTCACGCAGTAGTTCCTCATACTTTTTGAGAAAACTCGATTATAAAATAAGAGGACTCTTTCTTCGCCATCGATCTGCTGGGAGAGTACAGCCCCAATCCCACCGTTGCTCGTTTTCACTTTCCCGGAACATTAAACTTATTGGCCGCGAACCGTGACACGCGACATATATATATATATATATATATATATATATATATATATATATATATATATATATATATATATATATATATATGTATATATAGATATATATATATATATATATATATATATATATATATGTATATATAGATACATATATATATATATATATATATATATATATATATATATATATATATATATATATATATATATATATTGATTTTAAGCCCATTCAGTTATGAAACCTATTGGTTTAAATCGGAACATATTGTAGCTGGGTGGATGGAAATAAAGCTAAAGCGTTATACTGAGTGTATCACTTTCTCTAGAGCCAATATACTCGATAAATATCATGAGATACCCCAACTATCAAAAAAATGTTGTCATTGTATGTATTTTATATTTATTGCTTTTAGTATATTATTTGTAACAGCCTTGTTTGGCTTAAAATGAATAAAAAAGATAGACAAGATTGTGCGGGCTCTTGAACCTTATATAGACGAGCTACCCACTTGTCACAACAATGGATCTGATGGAAGCAGTTTTGTGTATGACCCCAAAAAAGATGCCAATGCCAGATGGCATTTCAGCCATGATGTTGCAGATGGTCTACGACTTTTGTCTTAAGTAGCTGATTAGTACGTTGAGTGCTTGCTTGTGGGATGGGGTGTTCTCAAAGTGCTGGAAAGTCACCATATACATAGCGCCTGGTATGACATGGCCAGGAAAGTGGTCAAAAACTCAATAACGGAAGACTCATTGACATGATCCATTGAGCTTTGGATTGATTGCCATGACAGTATGACTTCAAAATATGTCACTTTGCCATCACTGCAATTGTGAAGTACACAGCAGTTTGATTCAATAGTTTTTGGTTACGCTTGAAGTTAGAAATACCTTCAACTCCACTAGGTGGCGAATATCAACAATATTAAATACTGAAGAATTCGTTCTGAGCTCTAGAATATCTGATGTAGATCTTGAAGGATTATCTAAAAGACCACAGCTTAAACTACAACATGATAGAAAGCGAAGATGGAAGTTGCATCGAGTGTCATTCAGGGCTCCGTCCTGGAGTTTCACTTGTAAAACCATGTTGAACAATGTCGCAAGAGTCACGCTTGATCAGCTATGCAGATTATGTTGTGATGCTAGTCATTAGATGCATAGTCATGCATTTGAACTTAGACTAGGTATGTTAATGCGCCAAGTGAGGGACTGAGCGGCTGCTCAAGGTTTGAACCTAGCAATAGTGAGAACTGAATTCAAGACAACAAAAAAAAGAGTCTGCAAAGTAAGGACTATCAATATTGTGCTGCTGGACCAAACGAAAGCAGCAGTAAAGTCCGAGCAAGCCAGGCCAATGGCTTAAAAGGCTGCAGTCGGTGTATTGGCCCTCAAGCGATTAAAGGCCAACTTAAGGGGGTCCTCCTCATCAAGAAGGCAACATTTGATGAGCGCAGTGCAGGCTGTGCTACTATAAGGATCAGAGCTATGGGGTAACACTCTCAGCATGAAGCTAAACCAAAGGTAATCGGCATATATGCAGAGGTGAGGAGTGCTTCGAATAACATCAATATATCCAAAAGTCTCTGCATCGGAGGTGTTGGTTATTGCAGCGTTGATAATTTTCGTCATTTTTACTAGAGAATGCATAAATTTCGACCTGTACTCGTATAGTGTCCGTGAAGGAGGAAAGACAATGTTCTCTCAGAGATTGGAAAAAGTTTTGGAAAAGCAATACGAAGCGAAGACGGACCGCATGTCTAATATCTGATCTGAGGTCATGGTTCCATTGGGGGCATGATGAGACTGACTTTTCCCTAAAATAGCTCTGAAGCTGGCATAGATGTTTTACTCTTATTTGCACCAAATTAGCAAGCTTAATGACACTTCAAGGCATAGTAAAATTAAGTTTAGGTCAAAATAATGCATCAAAAAGCTTAGTGGGTAGTTCAGGTGCCTTGCACATTTATGAGTTCCATACATACAGAATAAATAGCCTTAACCTTCTTACCGCAAAAAAACTACTGCGAGCAGTTTTATGACCAACTAATTCGAGAGGTTTTCACCATCCACCTAAATGCCAGGTCTCTTACTACTCTAACGGTCTTCAAGCTACAGAAAATCTACTTGACTTGATTATCCTCTTTAGAACCTGGACATATCACCATGTATTTTTTTGAACCGCCTAAAAAATCTCTAGGAGCACCCCTGACATTGAAATGTCAAGTCTATTTAAATGGTTTTGCCCAGAATAAAGTAGATGTAAATTGAATATCAACCTACACATATTCACAACGTCGACTTAAATTCTCTCGAAACATTATTCACCTTTGAAATGCAATTATCCGAAGTTCAATTTGTCGTCCCGATATAATTTGCCCTTTGATCGGGTGAAGGTATTTATATACATATTCCTTTGTTATCCCGAGTCAAAACTTGAAACGTCGTATAATGAGTTTTGCATTTGACTAGTACTGAAATGACACTTTCAAAGCCTCATTAATCCTTGAATTGCCCACAATTAACTCTCTACTGGATCCAAATTGAAAGGCGACCTACACATACCTGTATAATCTAAAAAGTCGACTCCGGATAGCATAACTTCCTTTTTTAAGGGTTTTGTAAAATAATTATAAAAAACCCCACTAAAATCGCGTCCTATCCGTCTGTCTGTCCGTCTGTGTGTCACAGCAATTTTTCTCGCAAACTACTTAAGCTAGAAACATCAAATTTTGTACGTAGGTGTAAAGTGGTGCTCTCTTCAAAGTTCAACTACAAAAAATTTTATAAGGTATTTAAGGGGGTCTCCCGATAGAGAGGAGTGGCCCCCGAAAAAAAATTTCATCTAAGGTAGCCGATATGGGTATCAAAGAGATAAAAGCTTTTCAAAACAGGTCTTAAACTGACATTTTTTGCTTTGAGGGGCGCACAGAGAAGGGAAATACACAAAAAACTGGTGTCCCCCCTCCCGACTGGACACCTGTGATTTGAAAAATCTGAAGAAATTTATGGAGACAGGTGTTTATCAGAATAAAAACAACAAATACCTCAGAAGTCAAAATTCGCTCAACTTTGTCAATAATAGTATGATCTTCGAATTTCACATTTTCCCCAATAAAATCCCTTAAATTCAACGAAATTCGATACTTAATTTATCTTGTAAAAGGTCCTAGTAATTTGTAAGTTTGATGAAAATCGAATGATAAACACGGAAGTTATAGCCATTTGAAATTTCTCTAATCACAACAACAATAACACATGATTTTTGTATTTTATGATCTTTCCATCGAATCAGACACTGCAGTTTTGATTCGATCTACTTAAAAATTTTCAAATATGATCAACAACATAAATATTGTTGGGAATTCATGATTTGCGTGATTTTTATTATTTTGCAACAAAATTACGACCCTTGAAAATAGAGAAACAATGGATTTTCTTTTAAACGTGCACATTTCTTTGACATGTTTCTTGACTTAATTCGTTGCTGGTGGGTACAAAACCCCTCTGACATTAGCGTAGGTCTGTCTACCCAACTTGTTCAAAACTTAATACAGGGTGCGACAGCATAACTTTCTTATTTAAAATGAACGCCATTCAGTCGGTTGATGTTGTAGCAGTCCACTAATGATTTCATTTGAGAGGTGGGACTATGTATAAAGTTTTGTCCAGACATAATAATCATGTGTTGGAACAGTGAAAAGCATGCTTTTGCCGTTGAGGCCTATTTTTCGAGCGGATGTCTATTAAGTTTGAAAAGAGATGGCTACCATTTTTGTTGCAGTATAGTACTCGTAAGAATAATTCAGTGTTCTTAATCTCATAGACGTTTTAAGAAAGATCCGATCAACAATGTAGCATCTGTCTGGATGTAAAGTCCATAGAGTAGGAAAACCACGTATTATTTTTGTTGTAATGCATGGAATTTTAAATGGCTATAATTTCACTGAATATGGTTAGATTCTCGTAAAATCAAAAAACGACAATCTGATATTGAGCTACCTCAGCAAAAGATTTTATTACAAGGCACCTTTCGCCTTTATTGGCGATAATGTGAAATTCAGGAATCCTACGAGTATTAACAAATTTAGTGTGAGTGTTTTAGAAATACAATTACCTCCGTGATTTTTTTCGGCCCACAGTTGTCCAATCGCGAGCGGGGACACCATAATTTCGTGCCTTTCCGCTTCTCCCGGCTACCCCGTTTTCGATCTTGCAGTTTTAATAACTGATATTGGAAGATTTGATCAAGACCTTTCATTTGATACCCTATTGGACTATCCTGGGTGTATAATTTTTTTGAAGGGTCATACTTCTATTTGGGGTGCCCCCTCAACATTATGGGCTACTTAATTTTAAGCCATACGATGATCATCAGAATCTGTTTTTATTTGAAACTGGAATAAGGTAATTATTTTCATTACATAAAGATATAACATACTTGTTTGTAAACACAGAATGAATAAACCTCTTCCGTTTCAGTGACATATTTTTTTTTGCTTGTTATAATTTTCAGATTAAAATCCAGCACTACGTCGCGCCTCATCCTCAGTATCAATGCTTATCAGTATTGCGAAGCATGCTTCTAAGAGACACAGACCCTGCAAAATTTGCGCGATTGATCCAATTGGAGTCACATGAAGAGGAGCGGCGTGGGTCACCACAGTGGAGATGCGACCAGGAAGGAATAGCAAAATTTATACCAAGGTTTGTAGTGAACCCTAAATTTATCGCTTTATTGAAAAAAAAAAAAAAACAATTCAATCTACACAGATTTTTCAAACTTCAAGATTGGTCAGAGGATGAAATCATGCGTATTACGGGAATTCTTCAGATAAACGGCCATGAAGTCCCACTTTCAGAACCTCCGTACGTTGCCATCTATGATAAAGCATCATTACTTGAGCACTCCTGTTTTCCAAATTTGACGAAAAGCTTCTCTCAAAAAGGTGATATTATTTTATGGGCAGCAACGGATATAAAAGCCGGTTCCAATCTGAGCATATGTTACTCAGATGCACTGTGGGGCACAGCAAATCGGCAGCATCATTTGTTAGAAACAAAATTGTTTAAATGCGAGTGTGTACGGTGTAAGGATATTACTGAACTGGGGACAGCATACAGCGCGGTTAACTGTAATCATGATGGTTGCGTGGGTCTTGCTTTGCCGCGAAGCTTAGAGACATGGGCGGAGGATTGGAGGCATGTAATTATGTCAAAAGCATTTAAAATAAAATGTTTGTAAAGGAACCCTCTCTTTTATAGGTGTACTACATGCGAAAAAGTTGTGGATCGGTGTTATATAAATGATATAATTGATAGGGCTGGCACTGATCTCTCCGCAATGAAAAAGAATTGCATCGACAATTGCATAAGGTAAATTTTAACTTAAGCTTATACTTGAACATAATAGTTATATACCGTCATACACTTCAGTGATTTGCATGAATATCTAGTAATATATATTTTAAAATAATTAAAACTCACAATCCTGCATAAGTGCATGTCAATGGATCGCATAGCTCATCAATTATCTGGGGTCGTGACGCAACCGCGGGCTTGGTGAGAATGATTTGTACTTGACCCAGCTCTTCAATGGCATGTGAGTCCTCAGTCTTAATTGCACAAGATTGTTAACTCATCTTCCACTATTCCTCCACGATAACATCTCCACCTTATTTCCGCCGTAAGCACCTCACCACATCGGAGGCAACATCAACCTGTCATGAGTTCCTCCAAACCGGTGAACAGATCAAACCTCGAAACTTCTACAATTCGGTGGAACATTAAGAGGGTGGATGTCAGTAGGTTCATCCATGTGCCCATGCCAGCCGCTCCGCTACATAGGGACTCACAGGGGACAGAAGAACTGGCAGCTTAAGGCGTAGTGAATTCAACTATAAGCATAATCACGACTACTTGCAGCCTTTCTATACACCATTGAAAACCCCGGCACAACAAGCCCTCAACTGGAATCGCTAAAAAGTGAAGGGAGTGTTACAAGCTTTGGCGTGTGGCTCAGCTTCGCAAACTGATTAACAACAGCAAGTCTCACTGCTGACAAGATCTAGTGAATAATGTGAACAAAGACCCGTGGGGCCTTGGCTGCAAGCTGGTTATGCAGAAGCTTGGTACCCTGTGGATGCGTTGCATATACGATGCGAAAAAGATGGACGAATAAGTACGGGCACTATTCCGCGCACATCTCTTGCAAGTTGACTCTGTCCACGATTAAATAGCAACCAAGTACCCACTTTTCACACAGCTGGAACTGAAAGAGGCAGTCCTATCATTAAATACAAGGAAGCTGCCAGGTACAGATGGTGTTCCAACTGAGGTGTTGCAACTTGTCTATCGCCATTATTCTGACTTGCTGCTGAGCACATTCAACGCTTGCCTACGTGCCGGAGTTTTCCCGGTAAGATGGAAGTGTTGAGACTCGCGCTGATCAGTTATGTGAAGGAACATTTTGGATCGCCATCTGAGTACGGCCCGTTATGCATGCTAGACACGGCTAAGAGGGTGCTAGAAAAACCCATCGAGGGAAGACTCATTGACGGGACTAATGCTGCTGGCACCTATCTCTTCAGCAGTACGGTTTTAGAGCAAGTCTCCCAACTATTGATGCAATTGCAGAGGTGGTGATGCCGGTTCAAAAGGCAGAGGCACATAGCCGCAACAAGCAATGGGTCGTTCTGTTGGTGACACTTGTCATTAGGAACGCCTTCGATTCCGCTAGATGGGTGGATGTTCTGGGTACGTTGTAAGCCTCTTTTTAAGATGCAGAATATCTGATGTGACTTCAGAGAGACTATCTGAAGGACCGGAGCCAGCTTTATGACACGACATAGGGTTGACGAAGGATGGAAGTTACATCGGTTGTTGCCCAGGGATCTATCCTTAGTTCACACCTGTGAAACGGGCTACTGAGACTGAAGATGCTAGACGAATCGCGCTTCATCGGCGATGTAGAAGATGTTGCGGCTGTAGACACTGGACGCGCCATTGAACAAGGCTAGATATGCTAAGGCACCGAGTAAGAGAATGGATTATCGCTTACAGATTCACCCTAGCACTGTAGAAAACTGAAGTGGTCATCTTGGACAAAGAAGAGAGTCCTTAGAGTAAACGCGGCGGTATAGTATCTAGGGCTACTGATCGCCGCAAAGATGAGTTGCTTTGAGCAAATTTTATTGATATATTCAATTCCTTTCTCAATTTTGATGCTCACATTCTTAATGTAACTTCTAGGACACCAACATTATGGGGGTTCATTTTCAGACGTTCTGACAAATTTAATAAAATGTCTACTCCTGTCCACACTTTGGTCTCTACGGCGCTCATATTTTGTGAACTTATTAGAGAATATTCAGCGTAAATTTAATCGTGCCTTGTTCTACAAGTTCAAACTCCCATATCAACCCTATGAAACTCGTTTGGACTTTCCTTGCATCCCAACTTTGTATCTATCTCAATCAGTGCTTTTTGTATCAATTTTGCAATAATCAACTATCTTCAAACTATTTTCTGAGTTAATCTGGGTATATAACTTCTTTGTAGTTCCATTTTCTCATACAAATATATATTTTCATTCCTTTTTTTGTGAATGATTAAGAAATACGACGAATTAAAGTTTGATGCCCTTCTTGATTCATATTTTGTTTTCAAACAAAAATTTCGACTCGTAGTTTTTACCAATACATTTAGTTTATTTGGATGTACTTTTGCTCATTTTTTTTTTCTTACTTTTGCTTTATCTGTTGATAATATAATTCATAATCTTAAATTTATGTGATGAATTATTTGTCTGCATTTCATTGTTTTAACTTGATTTGTTCCTTGTTGTATCTGGATTGTATTTTAATCTGTTAAATGAAATTTAACAAATAAATAAAATCAGGGCAAAGGCTGAGAAGGCTGCTTCAGGCATATCGGCTCTAAGTTGACTTATGGCCAACGTAGAGGAACGCAACTGTAGTGCAGTGCTATAGAGTTCGTGTATACTGTACAGAGCAGAAATGTTAGGTGATGCTTCCAGTAAAGAGGTATACTGAAAATGCTTGGAACAGGTACAGAAAACAGGAGCACTGAGGATCACATCTTCGTATCCGACAGTCTCTGATTCAGCAATGAGAGTTGTTGCAGGCATGTTACCTGTCATCTTGCTTGCTAAAGAGTGCCGCACTTTTTACCTGCGTCGGAATGAGGACACGAGAGAGAAAAGTAGCCGCGCTGAGAAACAGCGCTCACTCAACAGTCTTGGTTGTATTTCGAGAAGGGTAAGTGGCCTATGCAGCTCATTCCAGATCTAAGGCCGTGCGAAGGTATAGTGAGACTGACTTCTATCTGACCCAGCTTTTGCGCGGGCACGGTTGCTTTTGGTCTTACCTGCATAAAATTGGTGAATCACGGTTTCCCGTCTGTTGATTTTTCCGGAGAAACAAAGACCATGCCTGCCACATATTTTTGCATGCCAAAAATGGGACCTCTATAAAGAAACAGGAGACTTCACGCTGGATATTATAGTCGTGGTGATGCTTGGATTGGTTGACAAATGAAACCAGGTGGAACATTATTTTTGGGCAGCCCAAACAGATAAAAGGGACTCACAGTAGCCAGGGGCGTTGGAGCTAAAGGATCACTTATCTAGCGATTTCTGTTCTTCGCTTTCACTGAAGGAGTGAATCCTCAGCTTGAAGGAACCTCAGGGCGTAGCAAAATGAAGCTTGGCCCAAAGTAATATATTAACCGGTTCCAGGCTACGTTCTCAGAGTGACAAGGGAGATATTTGGTGGGTAGCCCAGTTGCTCGTGAGAATAGAAGCTTTACACTCCAACCCCTTCCCTCCCCCAAAAATGGCATTGTCATAATAAGTCTTCTGTCTTTATTCAGTGACTTAAGGCGCACTTTATATGCTTTGTTGAGTAGAGCAATCCATCTCTAATGTTTGCAGCATAGGTTGTCTCGCTTTTTATGTAAAGGGCATATGATACAGGGCTATCCATTTCGTGATAGGAAAGTATAACCCTGCCATTTGACATCTGTCAGAATTAAATGTCATCCAAAGCGTGTTTTCTTTAGTTGAAGGTCAGGTGCCATTTAGAAGAACGCGTTGAAATGATTGAATTTTATTATAAAAATGGTGATTACGGTCGACATAATCGACCTACACAGCAAACAATTTCGAACACAGTGAGAAACTTTTGAAGAGACTGGATCGGATATTGATATTGCAAGGCCTGTGCATCGTTGCAACATTCGTTCTGCTGAAAATATCGCTGTCGTTGCTCAAAGTGTGGAGGAAGACCCGAGTTTGTCGATTCCTCGACGTGCTCAACATTTGGGCTTGTCTTACGGCTCATTGTCGCGGATTTTGCATTTGGGTTTGCATCTCCATCCGTACAAAATCCCACTAACTCAAGAATTTAAGCCTCAAGACCATACACAACGCAGAATGTTTGCGAATTGGGTGATTCAACAACAAGCCATTGATAACGATTTTTCGGACAAAATTTTCTGTTGTGATGAGGCTCATTTTTCGCTCAGTAGTGTCGTAAATAAACGGAATTGCCGCATATGGGGCTCTCAAAATCCTCAGGTGATCGCAGGAAGGCCTTTGCATCCGGAAAAAGTGACCGTTTGGTGTGCATTATGGTCTGGTGGTGTTATTGGCCCGTATTTTTTTGAAAACGATCAAGGAAGAGCCATTACAGTCAATTCTGACCGCTATGGACGGATGTAAACCGATTATTTTTGGTGAAAAATTAAACATTATGATCTGGAGAACATGTGGTTCCAACAGGACGTAGCCACAAGCCACACAACACAGACTAATCGAGCACTTTTGCAAGAGAAATTTCCAGGACGCGTAATTTCGAGATTGAGTGATGTCAATTGGCCCACAAGATCTTGCCACCTAACACCTTTGGATTTCTTTTTATGGGGCTATGCGAAAGATCGTATTTACGCGAACAATCCTCAAAATCTTGAACAATTGAAAACCAATATTAGTGAAGTTGTGGCCGAGATATTGCTGGAAATGTGCCGAAATGCCATTGAAAATGACCTCAAAAGGATTGAGGCCTCTAAGCGGTCCCGTGGAAGACATTTGAATGATGTTGTATTTCACGTGTAATGACAACGTTCAATCTTTATATTGAATAAAAAATTTTGTTCCCATCTGAATATTTTATGTGTTTTCTAAGCTTTACTTTCCCAAGCGTAAAATGGATAACCTCATACCTTCTCCCTAGTCATCTGATAGTTGCTTCTCTGTGCATATTCTACTTATTAACAAATGAAGGAGGTTGCGTAGGTGTGTTGCTCTGTTAATCATAGTATAAGATTCCAATTATATTTTTTACTATATAAGATCATTATGGTATGCTTAAATTTGTTGAAGGGTCATGACTACTTTTTGTGCTTTACTGAGCATGATTTTGGCATGTTCAGTATAGTACAGATATTGATCGAGATGAACGCCGAGGTATCGAACACAGGATTTATGTGAAGCCCGTTGTGTATTACCCTCAAAAGCGATAATATGGAAATCCTTACAATTATGTTTCAGATCTTGACTGACCCCCACAGCGATGTCCAAAACAAAATTGTTTCGCACTTCACCACATTGATTTTCATTCGCCAATTGTCAATATATAGCTGCACATTATTAAACATTTTTTGATGATTTCTCTGAACTAGCTTTTTGGTCTGCCGTATAGATGCTGATGATCGCAAACCCTACCAATCATCGCATTGGCGAGATATCAAAATCAAAGCCATTCAATAGCTTGCGAATGAATATTGAGAAAAGCAGCGACGCATTAACTTTTCCCTCGTGTAGACCATTCAAGACCTTGAAGTCGCGCAATGTCGTCAGATTTCCATCACAAACAATGAATGATTTGCCGAACATATAGCACATCATTGCGACAAGGTGTCTGGGAAATCTGTACCGAAGGAGTTGAAAAATTTGTCCATCCAACCACACTTTATCGAAGGCTTTCTCCTTATCAATGAGGCACGTTCCAACACATTCTCTATTGTTTAGTTTCCAACAGATGTCTGAGGTTACTTTCGTTAGTGCGTGTATGGTCGAATGCCCGGCACGAAAACCAAATTGGCGATTCGGCATCAACTCAAATTTCTCAATATCGGCGTTAAATTCTTTGTTAAGTATCACTTCAAACACCTTGGTGATGTTACGTAGCAAGCTGATAGCTTTTAGGGCTCGAAGATTCTTTTCTTTTATTAAAGATTGGAAACACCTTAGCTTTTTCCCACGCATTTGGGAAATATGAATTGTTTAATATGTTATTGAACAATATGTAATAATTGTAATAATTCCCAATAGGAATTTCAGGCAGATGTCGGAGAACTATATTTGGAATACCGTCCATATCACATGATTTCTTGTTGTTTATCTTGCCACAACACAAGTCCTCCAAACTGACAAAAAAATCAATAACATTCAAGCTCGGCATGAGGTCAGGTGTTAATGCTTCAATAAAATGATTCGTTGATTCGCCGCTCAGGCTTGATTTGAAGTTGGAAACTTTTGCTTCAACGACATCTGAAAGTATTTTATTCCCTCTCTTAGGGTTTGGTAGATGAACCAATATAAAATGTGTTCCAATCAGGGCGAGTTTCTGCAATCCATTACATATAACCCTGTTTCCATTTCTAGTCGTACTATCAATTTCGATACCAGCCTTATCAAGAAGATTTATCTCAACACTGGCGACTCCAAGATTCGATACCTTCACTCGAGATTTCTCGTGGAATAAGCTATTCACTTTCGTGAAATCTCCCACAGTTTTTCCGCCCATTGATTGGTGATTTCACTCCTGAAGTATGAATGGATGAAGTTCCGGGAATTCTTTAGGTGTAATTTCAACACCCTGATTTCAGGAATACACCTTTGGATTATTTGTAGCGTTCAGCCATGATGTATGCCGATCATTCAGGTCACCGGACAAGTGAAGTGTTAAAGTTGCCAAGTGTAAAGTGATCGCTCGCAATAAAAAATTTTTCTTTAGAAGTGATTAAGGAAATCGATCAGCTGTTTTCTTGACTTTGAGAGTTGCTAAGAAATATTAGCTTCCGTAGCAAATCAAAGGAAAATCAGCTAAGTGGAAATTTTTGAACAATTTTCTCATTTTAATTTTCTAATTGCCGTTAACGGTATAAAATTATATCAACTGAACTCTTTTGTTCATTAGTGCGATTCTCGTGCTCATGCGAGAATAATTTCTTAATAATTTTTAATAATTTTATAAATTTTAAATTCAAACTTATTAAACTCGCGACTGGACCAAAGCTGATATTTTTAATAGATTTTCCGACCCCTAAAACATTTCCTTGATTAAAGCTTCTAAACATGACAAGTGAAGTGTCAAAGTTGCCAAGTGTAAAGTGATCGCTCGCAATAAAAAATTTTTCTTTAGAAGTGATTAAGGAAATCGATCAGCTGTTTTCTTGACTTTGAGAGTTGCTAAGAAATATTAGCTTCTGTAGCAAATCAAAGGAAAATCAGCTAAGTGGAAATTTTTGAACAATTTTCTCATTTTAATTTTCTAATTGCCGTTAACGGTATAAAATTATATCAACTGAATCTCTTTTGTTCATTAGTGCGATTCTCGTGCTCATGCGAGAATAATTTCTTAATAATTTTAATAATTTTATAAATTTTAAATTCAAACTTATTAAACTCTCTCTTTTTTGCATATATATCTTCTAAACCCATAGTTTTGCTTTTTAAAGACACTTGTTTTAATAGCTTTCATTTTAAATCCATTCTCTTTTAAATAAATTCATTTAATACCATATAACTAAGCGAATAGAGATAAATAATAAATCATGGCATCACAAGCAGCAGACAAATGTGGAAAATGTAGGAAGCAAGCGGAGGAGAACCATAAAGGAATGGGCTGCGGAGGCATTTGCAACAAGTGGTTCCACCTAAAGTGTATCAAAATGAGTGAGGAGAGATATTTGAAGATCATGGACATTTCCGAGGATGTGATATGGATGTGTCCTTCGTGTAAGTCACAACACCAAAAGACTAAAGAAGATCGTCTCTTCAACCAAATGAAAGAAATGGAAAACCATCTAATAGAACTGAAAACCACCGTGGCCACCTTAATTGATAAAAGTTCATCCACGCGAAAACCTTCGTATGCGGATATGACGAAAAGTATTTCCACTTTTCTACCCGAACGCCGTACAAATACTACCTCGCAAAAAGGAATCATAATTAAGCCCAAGAAGCATTCATCCTCTGAAAAAACACTCATCGACTTCAAGTCGAAAATAAAGCCTTCAAAATGCAAAATTCCTCTCCAACTGATGCGTCCTCTTCGAAATGGTGGTGCCATCATAAAAACTTCCACAAATGACAATACAACCTCGCTCTACAACATTGCAAAGGATACCCTGAAGGATGAATATGATGTCATGGAGACGAAATCTCGTCAACCCAGGCTAGTAATTAATGGACTAGAAAAACAATTTTCGTATGAGGAGTTAATTAACGAAATTCACTCACTGAACCCTAATATTGGAGAAAATGATAAACTGGAATTGGTACATGCCAGACGAACAAAAAATGGTAAATGGTTGCATATTCTGCAGGTAAATGGGAGTATGTACCAAAGACTGGTGAATAGGTACATCAATATTGATTATGGGTCTTACCTTGTGAAGGAAGACTACAATATAACGAGGTGTTATAAGTGCCAGAAATACAACCACAAGACATCAAAATGTGAAGGAGAGCAAACACGTGCTAAGTGTGGAGGAAAGCACGAAACGAAGGATTGCAAGAGCTCGTGCGAGAAATGCTGTAACTGTGCAGGAAATAGTAAGAACGTAGATTATTCCCACAGAGCAGACTCTATGGAGTGCGCAGAATACCAGCGAAGGATCACAATTGCTAGGAGGAGCATTGACTACGAGTTCAAATGATTTTTAACAACGCAAATCGATTAATTGGGACGAAATTAACGCTCTTATATGCCAATATAAGAAGTTTACGGCACAAACTAAATGACATGCAGATTTATTTGAAGCAAAATCCTGAGATAGATGTGGTGATACTGAACGAAGTATGGATTTATCCTGAGGAATCGAAATATTTTAATTTTGAGGGTTATAACTCGGTATTCTCCTGCAGACCTGGAAGAGGTGGTGGGACAGCTATTTTTGTAAAAGATAAAATAAACTTCATCATTAAACGCGATACACCTGATAAATATAATATTATAATAATCGAATTAAACCTCGTAGGAAAAAAAATTAAAATCGGTACCTTCTATAACCCGAACCGTCTGAATGCGCAAGATCTCTGCTCGGTACTCGACAACCTATATTCCTCAGAAAATAATTTATTTACAGTAGCTGACACAAACATTGATGTAATTACCGATTCCTCAGAAGCAAGGCTTTACAAGGATGTACTGGATATTAATGGTGCTGTTATCATCAACAACGAAACAATTACTCGTCCTGTTTCGCATACGTGCCTCGATCATATCGTTACAAACGATAAGTCAACTGCGGGAAAAATCAATTTCATATTTGAGGATTGGCCAGAGCTGGATCATCGTGTCTTCAAAATAAGCATCCAAGGCATAAGCGCACAAAAACAAAAACCTGTATACAAAACATTCCAACACTTGAACAAAGAACTCTTCAAATCACATCTGCAAAGGTCATTAGAAGTCCGGAGTCCCCTAAACCTAATGGAACTTACGAATATGATCACAGAGTCCAAACGTTACTCCATCGTCGAGAAAAAGCTTAGATGCCGCCAGCAGACATGGATAATAAAGCGAGTAATCGAAGCCAGTATTAAAAAGAGAAAGGCGTACATAAGCTTTAGAAGGAACATGGAAGATCGTGTGCTAAAAAAACATGTACATACAAGCGAAAAAGGAATCAAAACGTCTTGTGAAGGAAGCTAAATTCTCTTACTTTGCTAAAAGGTTGGAGACAGCGGCAGATAACAATCATGAAATATGGAAGATAATAAATGAAGTAAAAGACAACTCTCCCCCTCGAATTTTAATACCGGATTCGCAGTTTTCTCCAGTGACCCCTAATATTTTATCACAACCAGATGGAGCAGCAACTTTCTTGAACAACTTTTTCTCAACTGTGGGCGAAAAAATTACAAAAGAGCTTGGTGATGTCCCAACAAGTAGGCTAGATCACGCTAACATCTCACCCGATTCCATGTTTCATATTCATCCAACCAATAAAAACGAAGTTCTTAAGACTATTGAGGCAATGAAGAAAAATACGGCTCCAGGTATTGATCAGATCACGATGGAGGAAATTGCGCTTGTAAAAAATGAAATAGCAGAACTCGTGGCTAATTATTTAAATGAGCATATCAGAAACGGAACGTTTCCTGAAGAGGGGAAGCTTGCAAAAATTGTACCTATATTCAAAGGAGGAGATCGATCGGACCCCAATAATTATCGCCCAATTGCACTCTTGACCGGATTTAGTAAAATATTTGAAAAAGTAATTAACTCTCGCTTAACATCCTTCATATTAGATAACTCTATCCTAAACTCCCGCCAATATGGCTTTCAGAAAAACAAGGGAACGTTTGACGCTCTACTCTCGGTAACGCGATTCATCAACGAGAGACTTGATGTAGGGGATTATGTTGTTGCCATTTTTGTGGATCTAAGGAAAGCGTTTGATACGGTCGATCATGACCTCTTACTTCGAAAACTAGAATCATATGGTGTTCAAGGCACAGCAAATAAACTATTTCAAAATTACCTAAAAGGCAGACTGCAGAAAACAGCATTTAATAATGTTCTGAGTGACCCGGCACCAATGAAATCAGGTGTTCCACAAGGCTCAATACTTGGCCCAACCTTGTTCCTGCTATACACTAATAATTTAAATACATGCAGGCTAAGTGGTAATTACTTTTTATATGCTGATAATACAGTGCTTCTTTACTCGGGACGCGATAAAAATGACATCGGAGACGCTATCAACGAGGATCTAAATTCATATAATTTATGGTTGAAAGAGAATAAACTAGCGTTGAGTATTTCAAAGACAAAATATATTATCTTTAAGCAAAAGAACAGGGAAGACATAGATGTTGATATAAAAATTAATGGTGAAAAGCTGCAAAGAGTGCTCGAACTTAAATATCTTGGCCTAACTATCGATCACCGTCTGACCTGGCTCCCGCATATAAACAACTTAAGGAGGCAATTAGCACCAATAATTGGATTGTTACGAAGATATGAGGAATTTCCAAAAAACATCAAGCATCTTGTTCTGAATGCCTTCGTACTGTCAAAAGTACATTACGGAGTGGTAATTTGGAGTCAGTCCTCAAAGCAACACCTAAATATAATTTCCAGGATATTAACCAAGGCGTATAAAAATATACATAATCTCCCAAGGCTCACACCAACAAACATAGTGTATCAATCATGTAACGCATTAACTTTTAACCAAATCATTAAAATGGAGAAAGCCAAGTTTATCT
Source organism: Odontomyia ornata (assembly GCA_963969285.1). NCBI lineage: Eukaryota > Metazoa > Arthropoda > Insecta > Diptera > Stratiomyidae > Odontomyia > Odontomyia ornata. The sequence continues at coordinate 202,426,945 of OZ017742.1, read as the reverse complement.
TCAAAAGTTTAAATCTCAGCTTGTCGTCACAAACGCCATTTATTAAAGTCTCACAAAAGAATCAATACAGTACTAGGAACGCAAACCAATTTGTAATTCCTTTTGCAAGGACAGATCGCCTGAAGAACGATGCTACAAATGACGCCCTTCGTATATACAACAATCTTCCAGAATCAGTTAAAGAAGCGAATTCTCTTATGGTTTTCAAGAAAAGACTTAGGAACTATTTAATGAATAACGATTGAATCTCAGTGCAGAAACTTTCAACATAGCATCTTAGGTCAATTATTGATCCTATCTTCGAGATGCCTCGAGAAACACCTACTATTATTATAATATCAGTCCAGTAATTTCAACATGGCATCTTAGGGCATTGTTGACCCTATCGTCGAGATGCTTGAAGAGACAGCTATTCTTTTAACTCAGAGTTTTTTTTTTTACTGCGTCGAATTTATAATTTTTTTTTATCTCTGAGAGCTGATCACGATATGGACAAGACAAGATTAACCGGAGGACTTCACATATTTTTGTGTGCCCCCTTATACCGATGTGTTATACATTGCCTGGGTGGCACACCTGAGGAAACGACGAAATGTGAAGTGCAGATCGCACGAGCGTAGTGCGACGAAGAAAGTGTGATGGAGAGAGTGGAAGGGAATGGAGGTTAAAAAAAAAATAAAAAAGTTATGCAGCCTATTCAATTCGAGTATTTCAAATAAGGAGTTGAGCTTGAAGTAGAGATAATGAAGAGGTTATCCTCACTTGGAAGTGAAATTTTGATAACGGACACTTCAAGGGATCCAAAGTTTTTGAATTCAACTTTACCAATATTTTTGAAACAAAAGGGTCTTCTAACCAATATCCTGGTGCCACCTCCCCCATTACCGTTTATCGTTGCTCTTACGAATTCAAAATTTTTAAATATTATGGAGTGCCATGAATTGAGGTGGGTTTGAGTGAGAAGTGTGATGTTTGGTTTTTGCTTTAGAATAAATTCAAGGAGATAGTTGCATCGATGTAGAGTAACAATAGAGTTGACGTTGATCGAGATGAGACAAATCCTATCCATGGGAAGAGAGAAGTGCGATGTTTGGTTTTTGCTTTAGAATAAATTCAAGGAGATAGTCGCATCGATGTAGAGTAACAATAGAGTTGACGTTGATCGAGATGAGACAAATCCTATCCATGGGAATGAGACTGGATGACAAGTTACTTTGAGGCATTTGAAAGGCCTGAACGCTGAAAAATAAAGTTTTTTTCTTATCCTGTTTATCGATTCTCTCCGATAAAGAATTTAGTTACTGGTGAATTTTAGAGGCAGCTCATTATTGCCAGTTACATTATTTACCTTATTTGCAGCATTTTATGCTGGTCCTCTAGCGTCGAGTGAAAATGATACTCCGGGCTTCATGAAGTTGGGAGTTAAGACACTGCGGTGCACTTGTTTTTCCTTGGAACAAAATGTTCATTCTTATCTTGATATCGGGAGTATCCTCGATATGATGCTGAATGACCAAAAACACCTTAGTCAACGCAGTATAATTTCTCTTTAGGCTCCGTCTGAGCCAATTTGCATTCACCGGGAGCATGAACATCTTTGCAATTGACGCACCGATAGTGCATGGCGCTGTTGGCAGCCGAATGACCAAACCTTTGATAACACTGGTTGACTTCCCTTTTCTGGCGGCGTTCCCGCCTCATCACTCTGAAATTCGAGGACCTTATTTATTGAAGGGCACTTGGATTCCTTTAATTTGAAATCTGTGCCAGGAAAAGTTGCAAATCCTTCTTTTTTACTGTCAATCTTCTCTTCGCAATGGCTTAGACGGCTTCCTTGAACACCAGATGAATACTGACCGTATCCTCGCCGCAGCCCAAACCCTTCAACAAAAAGATCTAATTCTTTTCACATTTTGGGATATAGGTGAAGTGTGGAGCCTCACCAGAATTCAGCGCATTTTTAGCTGACTTGAAATCAACCAGTGATTTCGTTCTGATAGTTAATTTTTCAGCATTGACTCTTTTGATCTAGAAATTGGATAATTTATTTTCGGCTGCCAATAGCCGAACCATATCTTTTCCGCTTTGACCGAACACATTGGTTGGTGCTAGACATACTCGTATATTGCAGAATGCCCTTTTCTTCTTTCAAAACTGCCATAATATAACATGCTATACGGCTCTACTTGTCAACTATTCTAAGTATCTCGCCAATTATAGTCTCCGGGGAGAGCTCTGCGGTTTAATTGAAGGGGTTACATGCTGCTTATCCCATGTTATGCAGACAAAAATGTGTGGCAGGCATACTCTACCTTGCTTGAACAAAATACGCAACCGAGAGACCACGAATTACTAGTGTAGTGCAGGTAAGATCAAAACTATCTATGTTCGCTCAAGTTTTGGGTCACACTCTGCTTGCACGGTAGCTCCTTAGTTTAATCCTTAGTGACCGCATCAAGTTTGAGCTTCTGATGCTGCTGTTGGATTATCAGCTCACCAAGCTGATACTGATTGAAAAAATAGATAAAAAATTACATGGTTGAGCATGATAGTAACCATATCACTTCAAATTTCATACGGTCAAGGAATGAGATAGCAAGCATACGACAGTATTGATCGTAACGTACTGTACCAAGTAATGCTTAGTTTTGGCAAATTAGTCCGTCTTTCCAAAATGACAATGACGTCGACAACCTCCCAAGTCCGCATCAATAACCAACTCACCGACGCTTTTGACATAAATATCGGACTAAAGTAGGGAGATGGGCTGGTCCCAATGCTATTTAATTTGGCTCTGGAGTACGTCATACGGAAGCCACCTATCGATAGGCGAGGTACATTACTATACAAGTCAAGCCAGGTAGTGGCTTATGCGGATGACATCAACATTCTGTCACGGTCACTAACAACTGCCAAAGAACTCTTCCTGAAACTCGACAGCGAAGCAAAACTAGTAGGGCTACAAATCAACGAAAATAAAACAAAGATCATGACGAAGTCGAGGAAAAATCTTTCAAATACACAAAATTTCATACTTGGCGAATACAGTATCAAAAATGTGAGCGAATTTGTGTATTTAGGCGCCAAAATAACGAAAACGGGCAATGAAAGAGACGAAATACGCCGAAGAATACAACTTGCAAACAAAATATTTTATTCGGTTTTGATGATCTTGAAGACCAGCTGCATACACAGGAAAGCAAAGCTCCAGGTATACAAATCTGTGATAAGACCTGTGTTATGCTATGGGTGTGCAACATGGACCCTAACCCAAACATCCGCAAATATATTGAACGCCTTTGAGCGATGGGTCCTGAGGCGAATAATAGGAGCGAAGCTAGACGGGGACCAATGGCGAATTCGATACAACCATGAGCTGTATGAAATTTTTGACGAACCCGAGGTCTCAAGGATTGTAAGGCTGCGGAAGCTGCAATGGGCTGGACACATGAATCGTATGGACGAACAACGGATATCCAAGAAGGTATTAGTTGGGAGAACTGAAGCCCGGCGGCCAGTGGGAAAACCGAGGAAATGCTGGTCTGACTCCGTCGACGAAGACAGTTCATCGCTGCTCAGATGTCGGTATTGGATGATCCTGTCAACGGAACGAGACAGTTGGAGGCGCTGTTTGCAGGAAGCGAAGGCCCAAAAGCGGCTATTAATGCTAAGAAGAAGCAGAAGGAATGAGATACTCTAACCATAAACCTTAATGCCAGGGCTCAGATTTGGACTGTTTCACGATGGATTATTATTACTATCAAGTTTCTGTTCACGTAGAAGTAAGTTTCACCATGCCTTTCATTGAGCCACAGCCTAACGCCAGGGATTCGGTGTAAGGTGCATCAAAGCTTTGCTTCACTCTCCCAGGACTGCTGCCTATCGTTTTCTTTCTGACGGCCTCCCTGTTGCTTTTGCAGGTAGCAAAGAGGGCGATATATATCACGCCCATAATCACTTAAATCACCGACTTAGAGATTGTTCTGCACTTTTACCAAGTGCTTTCGGGGCAGCTTTTTGCTATGAACGTCGCTCTACAGTTTTCGATACACAGAGTTCATTGATATTTTTAATTTAATACAAGATGAGCGTAATCTTGAACAAGCTTCATACTTTTCTGCTTCATTTTTTGTCTTCAGGGACACTTCATCGTTTATCTTCAGGGAAACTATGTTGGTATATAATGTTTGTATTTGAGGCTGATACGTCAATTGTTTATTTTGGTTGACACCACTGTACATAGCTTGCGGCTGTCAGGGTTGCTACAACTTTCTGCTTTTGCTAAAGATGACTAAGCTGACCTTAACACTTGCTAGTGCATTGTGAAATTCAGAAGTGCAACCAAAACAATAATACCATGCAAAATAAAAGTAGCAACAGATACCTGGTAATATGTACACCAAAACAATAATTTATCCAAAATAATCATCATGGCCAATATTCATGGCGTCCATATAATCAAAAACAGTGATGAATCATCTTCAATCGAAACGATACCCGATTAGGTTACAAATTCGAGATGGTTGCACCAGATTGAGTTTGTAGCGTCCACTTGCCCACCACCAGTGCTGCATCAATTAATGAGAAGCTCAGTTTTAATCCAAGTGATCGCTTGTTATACTCCAAAGTAAAATGAGTTGAAGTTTGTATGTTAGTTAGTTTAGTAATAAAGATAATAAATAGGCAAGAACGATAAATAGTGACCTCAAATCTCGTTTCAAATACAAATACACAATAAATTGTGAATAAAAAGAAGTGTCCTAATTGATAGACAGAACACGTAAAACATGCCCCTCTTTGATGTACCTGTCATCCAAGGTTCTGGTGACGTTTGTACTTTAGTACAATCACTGCATTAGATTTCAAGACCCTGCAAAAGCTGACTGACATTGTTTGATTTCCACCAAAGGGGGATAAATATATGCATCTAGAAACGACAATTATAAAAAGATGCGGCCTTTCACAGGAAGATAAACTTCGACATTTCCTCGGCGGAATGGATTTGGAGAACAAACGTCCGTCACAACTACTGAGGGAAATGCAAGCACTTGCACCTGATGGCCTGCGCCAATATTTTGTGAAAACAATATGGCAAGGAACCTTACCACTAAATATAGGCGCTATACTCTCAGCCAGCATTAATGTCCCAGCGTGCAAATTGGCCAACATTGCCGACAACATTGTAGACAACCGTAGACCACAACAGATCTGTCATTACAAGGATGATTAACTGCGATTGAAGGTCAATTATAAAACGACAAATATAGTCGAGAGCCTACAATGAAAAAAAAAATTCGTAAAGAAGATTTCGCCACAAAAACACAAGAACTTTGTGCCTACCATAAAAAAATTGGCAAGCAGGCAAAAGGTTGTTCTCCACCGTGTAAGTTCAAACAATCAAATCAATCGGAAAACAAAATATTTTGCCCTTTGGAATCGCACATCTGGATGGCAAACACTTGTGCAACAAACGTTTTTAATAGACTCTGGATCATTCCTAGTAACTCCTGCATCACAAATTTTTCCAGCCTCCAAAAAAGTAGAATTCACGCTATATGCAGCTAACAACATGCCGATGAAAATATAGGAACAAAAAACACTGAAACTTAACTGTGGTCTCAAAGAGAAATTTACATGGTCATTCACGATTGCAGATGATGACATCGCAATAATCGGAGCAGATAGCATAAGCAACCACGACTTACTGAGTGACCTTAAAAACAAGAAAATTGGTAATGAGGAGAAACTACGGAAACTGGTGTCTACAATTGGTCGACCCTCAACATCAATAACAAACAAAGTGATATCGTAGAGGGTTTGATGGAAGCCATACCCTCAGTGAAAAAACAACCAACTTCGAAGGCAATTGTAACAAAACATTTTATTCTGCGACTGGACCTCCAGTAAGTGAAAGACCACGACGATTATCTGGAGAAAAACTGCATGAAGCAAAAGAAGAGATAGATCGTCCTTCTTCGAGTCGCTGGGCATCGCCGTTGTGCTCGATTAAAAAGAAAAAAGGTAATTGGCGAGCCTACGGTGACTACCGGAAATTGAATGCTCAAACGGTTTCGGATAAATACACAATTGCAAATATTAACGATGTAGCAAAACAAGTGCATGGGAAAACGATCTTTTCTATATTGCCCTTGGAAAAGGCTTATCATCAGATTCCCTTCCATGAATCTGATATTCCAAAAACTGCTGTGTGTATACCTTTTGGGCTTTGTAAATACTTCACATGCCTTTTTAGCTACGAAATGCCGCGCAAAGTTTCCAGCGCCACATGGATAATGTATCACGAGGGCTGGATTGTGTCTTTTGTTACGTGAAAAACATTTTAATCATGTCATCATCTTTTGAAGAGCTTCGCAACCATCTCGAAATGGTTTTAGAATGATTGGAGCAAAACAATCTCCGAATTAATATCGACAAGTGCGTGTTTGGTCAAGTAGAGGTGCTGTATCTCGGTTACACCATTACTACAGATGGATGCAAACCACCAGAAGACAGAGTTCAAGCAATAACAAACTACTCCAAACCGGAAACAGTAGCAGAGCTGCACCCAATTTCTGGGCATTATCAACTATTATCGACGGATGATACCAAATGTAGCACGCATACAAGCACCACTCAACAATTTCCTCAGAAACTTGAAGAAAAACGACAAGCGCAAAGTGAAATTGTAATGATTTTAACATTACAAATGGCGCCCAACGTGGGGCCCGAACCCACGACCCTGAGATTAAGAGCCCGGCTAGCTCAGTCGGTAGAGCATGAGACTCTTAATCTCAGGGTCGTGGGTTTGGGCCCCACTGACCAAAGAAGAAGCATTTATCAATTGCAAAGCCAACATCGCAAATACAACATTGTTCAGCCATCCAATCGCAAATGGATCTTTGTCACTTACCACTGATGCTCCTGATGTGGCAATCGGAGCAAGATTGAAACAATATAACAATAGACAGTGGCAATTATTGGGATTTAATCGCGAAAACTTAGCGAAACAGAAAGGGTTACAGTACCTATAATAAGGAACTCTTAGCGATCTATTTCTCCATTTAGTTTTTCCGTCACAAGTTAGAATCTAGAAAATTTGTTGTCAAAACAATAACCAACATAAACTGGAAAAGTTATCGGAACGGCAATTGCGGGAATTGGATTTTATTTCGCAATTCACCACGGAAATAATACACATAACGGGATTTGATAACGCGATCGCAGATTTGCTCTCCAGAATCTGTGAAATATCACTGCCAACGACTCTAGTTATAGATGAGCTTGAGCAAGCATAAACGACCGACGAGGAACTCCAAACACTAATTCGTGAGAACTCATCTCTTTAATTTAAAAAGATAAAAATTGGAAACTCACTCATTCACTGTGATATCTTAACAGAGAAGTTCATGTCTTGCATAGACAATGCGCCATCGCGTTTTTGCAAGTTTTCATGGCTTATCACATCCTGGAATCAAAGCAACAGTCCAATTAATCAGAACAAAATCCGTTTGGCGATCGATTTACCCATGGACTCGCAGCTCCATTAGTTGTCAGAGAGCTAAAATTCAATGACATACGAGTATTGAAAATTCGCCAACATACACCGATATTCCCAATACCCGATTTGAGCATTAACATTTAAATATTTTCACAATACCCACAATAAAAGACTACCGTTACTGTCTAACAATCATTGACAGGTATACTTATTGGCCAGAGGGTATAAACTTAAAAAATATGTTCGCTGAAACAATAGCTGCAGAATTCTACAATAACTGGATAGCTCGATTTGGGACCCCAAAGTTCATTTTAACAGATCAAGGCACCCAATTCGAGTCATCACTTTTTGGGCATTGGCAAATTTGATCGGTGCTAAACGAACTCGCACAACACCCTACCATCCATCGTCTAATGGCATGATTGAACGTAGGCATCGCTTGTTCAAAAGATCGCTTATCACTCATCTCTGTAAACAACCAGCACCATGAACGGACCTTTTTCCAACTGTATTTTTGGGGTTATGGTATGCTATCGACATTGGCGTTTCTTCAACAAAATTACTCTATGGAACAACTGTTCGCATTTCCGGTGAATTCTTGCCTAGCGAAGAAAACCCAGTAGACTCAGTGACATTCGAAGAGAAGTTATAAGATCGCATGCGAAACATTCGACCACGTCCCACATCACAACAATAACAAAATTCTTTTCATCAAGACCCATAAACTTGCTCCCAAGACAGACGGTATCTGAAAGCCATTGAAACTACTATACACGGGACCCCACGAAGTTATAAAGACAATTTGTAATTACAACTTTACGATAAAAATAAAAGGCCAACCAAAAGAAAGACTCAATCCTGCATATATGGCCCACCAAATACAAGATATTAGAATGGAATACCCAACACGATTTGCTCACGAGCTATCAACATCAATGGCAAACGCTAACGATTCAACAGCACGAGCTTAGGATCAACCTGTATCAAACGGGAGGAAACCTTTTCGAAAGCATATCAGCTATAAGAAGTTCTTCGAAGTCGAAGATTGAAATCAACGGCCAGCCAGCGCACCACCCGAACATTCTCATTTGAGCGAAAACAAAAACAACATACAAATAACGTCAGTGGACCTGAAACGAACAAAAACAATGTGCAGTTGCATTCGTCAGTCACTAATAACAAAGACATCGAACTACGAGTAGTTTCAATCAACACCTACAGCTGACAAAAAAAATAATAACGTTATCGGATCATATCCTGATGGTGAACTTTGTGACAGGCAATTACAACAGCTCTCGCACTCGCAAAATTATTTCCCCAAAATTGTCGTTAAAAGGGGAGTATTGTGGATACTAAATGCTCACCAACAGATGCGTTACAACAGATTGAGTTTCTAGCGTCCACATGCCCACCACCAGTGGTGCATCAATCAATGAGAATTCCTTTGAATTTCGCAACTACAATTAATCAGATGATCATTACAGCCAGATGCAGTTCAGTTTTAATCCAAGTGACCAATTGTGATACTCCAAAGCAAAATGTGTTGCAGTTTATATATTAGTTAGTTTAGTAATAAAGACAATAAATAGGCCAGAACTATAGATGTTTTAGATAACGATATAAGTAGATGAAGAATGAAAATGGACTGACATAAAGCTGTGCGCTTGACAATATGCGAAGAAAGCCGCAATAACGACGTGATAAGGTTGTCAAATGAATTTTAAAGCAATATTCAAGTGAAGCAAAAATAATTAAAGTAAAAATCATCTGAAGGCGAAAAACCAATTCATTTCAATTAGAAAATAGTTTTTGCCTTCTTGGAAAACATAACTTATAGATGGCGCACCTGACACGCACAGTAGGATTGACTGCGGATGCATTCAATAAAAATAAACCATCATCATTTAGTCAAAGATCAAACCATGGCATAAAAATTTACGAAATAAAGGCCCACCTTCAAAGCAAACGTAAGCTAAAAACCTTTTCAACCAACTTTTTCTACCTCATATATATATGTACGTTGACTGTTATTTGAAGTTAATATGGTGATATATAGGGTTATCCATTTTAAGCTTGGGAAAGCAATGCTAAAGAAAATACATTAAATATTCAGATGGGAACAAAACTTTTTATTCAGTATAAAGATTGAACCTTGTCATTATACGTGAAACACAACCTCATTCAAATGTCTTCCACGGGACCGCTTAGAGGCCTCAATCCTTTTGAGGCCATTTTCAATGACTTTTCGGCACATTTCCAGCAATATCTCGGCCACAACTTCACTTATATTGGTTTTCAATTGTTCAAGATTTCGAGGATTGTTCGCATAAATACAATCTTTCGCATAGCCCAATAAAAAGAAATCCAAAGGTGTTAGGTCGCAAGATCTTGCGGGCCAATTGACATCACTCAATCTCGAAATTATGCGTCCTGGAAATTTCTCTTGCAAAAGTGCTCGATTAGCCTGTGTTGTGTGGCTTGTGGCTACGTCCTGTTGGAACCACATGTTCTCCAGATCATAATGTTTAATTTTTCACCAAAAATAATCGGTTTACATCTGTCCATAGCGGTCAGAATTGACTGTAATGGCTCTTCCTTGATCGTTTTCAAAAAAATACGGGCCAATAACACCACCAGACCATAATGCACACCAAACGGTCACTTTTTCCGGATGCAAAGGCCTTCCTGCGATCACCTGAGGATTTTGAGTGCCCCATATGCGGCAATTCCGTTTATTTACGTAACCACTGAGTGAAAAATGAGCCTCATCACAACAGAAAATTTTGTTCGAAAAATCGTTATGAATGGTTTGTTGTTCAACCACCCAATTCACATACATTCTGCGTTGTGTATGGTCTTGAGGCTTGAATTCTTGAGTGAGTTAGATTTCGTATGGATGGAGATGCAAACCCAAATGCAAAATCCGCGACAATGAGCCGTAAGACAAGCCCAAATGTTGAGCACGTCGAGGAATCGACCAATTCGGGTCTTCCTCCACACTTTGAGCAACGGCAGCGATATTTTCAGCAGAACGAATGTTGCGACAATGCACAGGCCTTGCAATATCAATATCCGATCCAGTCTCTTCAAATTTTCTCACTGCGTTCGAAATTGTTTGCTGTGTAGGTCGATTATGTCGACCGTAATCGGCTCGTAAAGCCCTAAATGTTGATACAGTAGAATCACCATTTTTATTATAAAATTCAATCATTTAACGTGACCTTCAACTAAAAAAACACGCTTTGGATGACATTTAATTCTGACAGATGTCAAATGGCAGGGTTATACTTTCCTACCACGAAATGGATAACCCTGTATCTCAGAAATCGTAGAACTATCGATAAAAGCTCAAAGTCTTCATTGTTTATTTTGCCGATGATTTTATTAGTTTTTTAGGGCACTGTCCCTCATAAGTAGAGCTGAAAAACTTAAAATCATGAAAGCAGGTCTTGAGAAGGCAACAGATTGTTTAAAATAATATTCTTTGTATAGTTAACATTTTGACTAATAAATCTGATACAAAAAGCTATAAATTTTAGTTAGTTTTGACTTCTGTGGTACAGCTTCTGGTTTAATTTTTTTTGTGGTTGGGAGGTAAATGTGATTTACGCATTAAGTGTGGGGCTCCCATGCTTGTGAGTAAATGCACTATCCATTAAACATCTCCCCTCTCAACCTAGACTGGAACCGTTCAACACATTACTTCGGACCATGTTTTGTTTTGCTATGTCGGGAAGGGCCTTTACGCTGGGGATCCCTCATCTAGTGGAAGGGGAGAGAAAGAAGAGAAATTGCTAGACAAGCGATGCCCCAGCCCCTACTTCTGTGTGTCACTTTCATCTTTTACGACTGCCAAAACATAATGTGCTACTTAATTCTAGTTGGCAAGCGATCTTCTTGTAGAGGTCCCGTTGCAAGCTATCCCATTTTCCGCACGCAAAAAATGTGTGGTAGGCATCATCTTCCTCTCTTGGGCAAAACCGACAATCGGGGGACCGTGACTTACCAATCTTGTGCAGGTAAGACTGAAAACCCCAAGCCCACTCAAAAGATGGATAGAAGTCAGTCTCGCACTGTAATATACATCGAAAATCTTTCAGTTCAAACTCTAAATCCTAATCATAATTGCAATGAATTTACATTATGAAGTCCAAATTAAATTCCTATGAGAATTCCAATTCGGATTCCAATTCAAATATTAAAATCCTATTCGAATATGTAAATAACCTCTTGCTCAATTCCTATCTATTAAAATATCTCATTACACGTACGTCGTGCGCCAGAACAATATAGTAAACAAAAACAAAACATCTGTTCTCTAATTTCATTTGACCATGCCGATGCAATTGTCTTCACGCTCAAAGACAAGTTCATTGTTCGTATCTAAAGGGTGTTAGATTACGATTGCATTGAACTTGACTTTGACTATGCGGATGCATTATCTTCGCACTCAAAGACAATACATTGTTTATAGAAGGGTCAGTTAACAGAAAGATTTTCGCTCTATGCTTTGGGATTCCCGTATGGAGAATCCAATGGATATGAATAGGTATATTTTTTATGAATAAGATAGAATACACTTGGGGATATGTATAGATAGGTTTTTTATGAATACATTGTAATGCACATTTTTTTATGAATAGTTTAGAATGCTCATCACTGATTAGTGAATCTCCGATGTGTAGATTTTTTCTTAATAGATTTACGTAAGTGAAGTTTTTTCTTATAGATTTTAAGGAATGTATGTATTGTACAGTTTTATGCGAAGCACGTTTTCCTTACCCACGCATTTTAAACATAAGAGTTTTTTCATTATAGTTTTCTATTGGACTATAGATTTTTAGCTTGTTAAGATTTTTGTATAAATAGGCTAAGGGAAAGTACAGAAAATACAGTCGTTTGATATACCTTAAACTGACCACTCGCCTTGTATATTTATTCGGAAACTGGCATTGCTGCCTAAATTTAATCTGGCCTTATAGCCTAACAGACTGGCATTCTGCCTAAACCAAATTGGATTATCAATCAGTCTTATAACGCCTAGTATTCCGGCACTCGTTTGCCTCAACTACATGCGCACTTAGACGCTATATTAATCTCTAGGTAAGCCACGACTATCCTTGCTACTAAATTTATACTACTAACACAACACTTCAATTTAGTCACGCTCTTAGATTTGCAATGAGCCACGCAGTCTTCCTTCCCTTCGTACAATTCATATAAAACTGCTGCTAATCGTTTAGTGAGCGCTGTCTCTCTTCGCGGGCAGCTGTCTCCCTTGCGCCCTCACTTGGATGCAAGTCAATAGCCTAGTGCTCTCTAGCAAGGAAGGTAATCAGTATCACGCCTGCAATAACTCTCACCACTAAGTCAGAAAGTGTCAGGTATGACGATGCAATCCTCACTCCTCCTCTTGTATGTACATGTGCCAAGCGTTTTCACTACATCTCCTTAATGACAGCGTTGCCCCATATTTCTGTTCCAAGAGTAGCACTGACCCTACTGGACTCATCAAGAGATACCTTCTTGATGGGTTGGGTCTCCTTTCGTTAGCTATAAATTGACTCAGAGTAGATACGCGCGAAGCAGCCTTCTCAGCCGTCGCCCTGATTTTTGGCTCATACTGATCAGCAATACTGATCATCTTTACTCTAGGGATTCTCTTTTCGCCTTAATGATCGCTTCGATTTTTTCCAGTGCTAGACTGAACCCACGAGCAGTCATCCAGTCTCTCATCCGCGCATTAGCATATCTAGCCTAAGTTGCACTTGTTCAACGGTGCATCCAGCGACTAGAGCGCAACTCATCTGGCATCTCTAGTCTCAGTAGCCCATCGTAAGACACATTCCACAGGTTTAGACCAAAGATTGATCCCTGGGCGATACGCTGGTTTAACTGACAAGCCATAAAATGAAATGTTTAGAACTTTTTATTAAAATTGAATGCACTTGAGTATTTTAATTCAATCCAGAATTTGAGTGATTTTAAAAAGGACGCGTTTAAGCTCTACTTTAAACACTAAAGTACTTCGAAATAATATTTCTAAAATTGAATATTTGTGAGCTAACAAAGGTCTCTGGAACTCGAGTTCAAATGTATTTGATAACATTCATGGCTACATGTGAAAAAAGGAAGAAATCAAGTTCACCTTGCTTCACCTTTTAAACTTTTGCTAAAATTTCTACAAAGCTCCCCTTTTAAGCTTAATACCATGTTTGATAGTTACAGCTGCTAAAGTTGTAGAGAAAAACCATTGAAATATAAAAGCGGACAGCTAGACGGATAAATAGAACAGAATTGAACAGAACAGGTTAGAGTAATTTAAATTCACAATTTTTTTCTTGAAAAGCCGTCGGGCTTTGCTTTTTGTGTGAACAGATGCGTTTTGACTTAGTGTGTAGATACTGAAGATAACTCAAAAGAGTCACATTGTGTCTGCTCGCACAACAAAGCAAAGCCTGAAGACTTTTCAAAAATAAAGGGAATTGGCCTGCGGATATTAAACGAGTAAAATAAATTGAAATTGATATCTTTAACCTTAAATTTTCCTTTCAGATATCTACAGCACTACAGTAAATGGTTTCCTGCACAGCACTATTATTTATCAGAAATTAAAGTCGTTGTCGCTCAACTTATTGGTTCTGGAGGACCTGACGCTTTGCAGGTTATTGACGATGAATGTTTAAATAAAAAGATATCATACTGTGAAGAGACGTTGAAACTTTACCACATACTTGCTCCAGGTAAGTAATCTATATACTTTAATTGTAATTGAATTTAAGCAGTTTTAAATTTTTCAGCTGAAGCTAGAATCTTGGGCCTTTTGCACTTTGAGCTACATGCGGCTTTAGCGGAACGAGGGCGTCGGCTACCGCCAAACGACAGTGAGCTACGCAAGAATCTTCTTGAAGAATCCTTTAGACATGTTGAACAAGTCGTCGAGTTGCTTAAATATGAACCCAAGATTCTTTCCGAGGGTCAAGTTTACATGCAGGCCAAAATAAATAGGGACTCTTTGAAGCATATTCTGGGAGAAATCTCTTTGTAAGAATTTTTGTAGATAACTCTTATTGACATTTGATACGAAGCATTATTTGTTAAAAGACATTAATTATAATATGGACGTCAATTAAATGGTATTATTTTTTAAGATTTTGAGATTTGTATGTTCTTTCCATACACGGGAAATTCATGACCATTGATAAATAAAAAAGTATTGGGGAGAGGTTTAGAATTACGTTACAATCAATTTTTTTATGATACAGAGGAAAGAGCACCTGTTTACGCTGTAAGTGACATATAGGCTTCATCATCATCTATGGCCCGATAGCCCGAGCAAGCTTTGGCTGCCGGGAATAATCTCCTCCAATCATCACGGTTCTGTGACCTTGTTCACCAGTTGATCACTCCCATCAAGGACCTGCTGCTAACTTCTATCGTGTCTTCCCATCAAGTCATCGACCTCCTCGCTAGACGTCTACCTTGTGCTCTACCTGTTAATGTTCTTTTGGCTAGCCGGTTTTCTTCCATTCTTCTGCCCGCTGCAATTTGTGTAACTGTGCAAGCAGAATCAGGAGTTCGGCAAATAATTTTTGTAAGCACTTTGCGTTCAAAAATGTCCACTGCCTATTAGGATTCGTTCGTCAGAGTCCATGTTTCACTTTCATGTACGTGATTTGTAAATACGGAACTTATTTTGCCTGCGTGCAAGTCTCTGGACCCTAGAATGAGAGGAACAAAGTGAAATAATTTTTTTGCGGCGCTTATGTGGCGTCAAGTCTCATCCTATTTGGCGTTCTTTCTATTCAGGTTGCCTCCAAGATAGATAAAACTATCCACACTTCTAAGTTTATAATCACTCATGATCAGGTTTTGTCAGCTTGGAGCGTTCTTCCTCATTTGAGGCATGAATTTAGATTTCTTTGTATTAACTCGTAGCCCAATTTAGTTTGCTTCAGATTTAGGCTTAGAAATGTTACTTTAGCATCTGAGATTGAAAGTTTTGAAGCCGTCTGCTAGTTCGTCCTTTATTTTGACCTAAGACTCTGTATTTAGCATCGTGACATTGACCATGCGTCTTAGTTTTGTTGGGATGCCAAAGTCAAGCATTATTTTATACAGGGCATTCCTGTCGATATTGTCGTATACTTACTTGAAGTCTACAAATAGTTGGTGCATGTCGACGTTGTATTTCCTGCACTTTTCGAGAACCTACTTAGCTGAGAATATTTGATATATTGTTGACCGTCTGCTTCGAAAACCTCCTTATACTCTCCCATAATACTTTCATAGTACCGCTTTAATTTTCTTTTTATGATTTTGGGGAGTACATTGTATAAGCTACACAGTAAAGTAGTGCATCTCTAAATCTCACACCTTAGCTTGTCTCCCTTTTCATGTACAGGACATACTTTTTCGTTTGTTATCTGGTCACTATTCTGTAATGAATCATGCGACGCCGCTGGTGACCACTACTAACACACTTTGCTGCTAGGTGGCTTGTCATTTCACGTTGGTTGCGACCAGTGCACATCCCACGTCTATTTTGTCGTGGGATTCGAACAGAATTTGACAGCCACATGGAAGTGAAGTGTGGAGGTAGTGGCCGCCACCCGTGAAGAAGTCCCGGAGTGTGCCGACAGTTCAGGCAAATTCAATTCAACCAAATGATGTGTACAACTCGAAGGTGAGCGTGAATATTCGCGGGCAGGCTAATCCACCGAGCACCGCTTCTAATACGGTATATGCAGCCAAAGCGGTGCCAACAAGCATCTGTACCGGGGATTTCGTGGATTTCAAGCGCGAAAGGAATGCAAAAAGGAAAGGAATCGAGAAGGCGAAAGTGTTGCCGCCAAAAGGCTTTTCCAAAAATATAGAAGCATACGGTCAAGGTCAGGACAATATCGACCTAGATGAATGGGACTCGGATTCAGATATTGAAATTTTGGATCATCTTTCGTTGTCAGTACGGTCGTGGATCAAACATCGGATCAGATTTTACGGAACCAATTGATAAAGTTCGAGACGATTCAATAAATGAATTGATGGCAACAATAGCGAAATTAGATTCGAACGGAGAACAAGTTCTTCCGGAAGGTATGAATAAGACGACATCGCCACAAGTCCATAGTTCAGCAGATATTGCGAATGTTGCTGAAGAGAAAGCTGACCAGAAAGACGATCCAAATGAAGATTGGTGTGCAGTTTGTTTGGATGATGGTGAATTGATGTGTTGCGATAAATATCCAAAAGTATTTCACCAAAATTGTCACATACCAGCTATAAGTTCCTTACCAGATGAAAGTGAAACGTGGCAAGATTTGTTATGTGTTAATTTAGCGGAACTGGCAAGTTCAGCTGAATATGAAAGACATAATGCAGGAGAACTTGGCGCAAATGAATTAAAGATTATACAGAGGATATGTTTAGAATTATATTGCCAATACGAACAAAGTTTACCATTTAGAGAGCCAGAACCTGCAACACACACTGCATATTATGAAATAATTTGTCAACCTACATATGTCGCTAGATGTTATCCGAACTCGTTTGGATCCATCAAGTCCGAACCACTACAAAGACATTGCCACATTTGTAGCTGACGTTCGATTGTTGTCCAAAACTGTATACTTATATTATCCGGAGGATTCCAAAACATATGCGCATGCCCGTTATCTAGAACAATTTTTCGAAGAGCAACTGGCTAAATGGCTTCCTAAATACGCTCTCGTAAACAAATGTGAAACGAATGCAGATGAATGTCCTGTGAAAAATAATGCGCGAAAATTCCGAATGAATGCCCTTAGAAAAAGAACAATTTCAACTGTCGGATAAGAAAAATCAAAAAAAAAAACGAAATAAAGGAGATTATATTTGCTTACAGGAATAGTTTTAGCATCGTAAGTTTAGGCGTGTATTTACGCTATCGGCTGTTGATGTCGCGCATCGACACATTTAAACTCTTACTACAAGCAAAATATTAATTTATTTTTTAAACATAACTATACATAAAATAAGAAACCATTTTTATCTACTCGAAACAAAGCATGAAGTTATTCCAAATATGAAATGTTCATAAAAAAATTTCACCGGTTAGTTCTTAATCATTTGAATAAATGCATACCAAATTCATTTGAAACATTAGATTATAGAGGTTAATTAATTTTATATGACAGAATGCTATCTAGATAATCAAAAAACGACGGAAAATCGTACTTTTGTTGATTTTAGGCATAACTATAAATTAAAGACATTAAAAGGTAGAACATTTACGTCCAATTCATACGAGAGATGACATTTATCAGAAACACTTTTTAAGTTTGAATTCTCCTTATTTTGGTTGCTTTTAGACGAAACTCATGTAGACTGGCATACGATTTTATTAATTTGTTTTTATAGTTGATGTAGATGGGTGCTTAAAAAAAAATGCAATTTAATATAAACTGATTATCAAACTGTAGAAAAAAAGAGATACTATTACTTTTAGTAGAATACCTTAGTTAGAAATTTATATTGTATCGAAGGAATCGTTAGTTAGTATGTAGGGAAATTAGAGACTTGTTAAGCGTTAGTTATACGTTACAAACACACACGACAAAATCAGTCAATGAAAGAAGCAAACCAATATTTAATTTGCATTAGTAGATAATTGAAATGAATAGTCTTAATAGGGAAATTCTTCGTGATCGCGCTTATATACATATATTTTTGTGCTAAAAATTTGATTATCAAAAACAGCAATAGTATAATTTGAAATTGGAAAAAAAAAATGTTTATTTCGAAACGAATGAAAATTAATTGATTGGAAACGACTAACTTCATACTTTCGATAGTACAAGTCTCGAAGCATACACAATTATAAATGCAAAAAATTGCCGAACATTAATTTTATGATATTTAAAACATTTGTAGAAGGAAAACGATTTTTTTTTTGAAACAAATATATAACAACATGAATTGCTAAATAACAGCACGACTTTCCTTTCCCGTGGCTCTTCTTTTCAGCGGGAAATGAGGTGCAGGGTAGGTATGCCGTCACGAGGGTAGGGTTTGAGAAAATCCACTGAGGTCGGTTTCGCGTCGCGCGCGGTACGCGGTACCTTTGTTGTTTTGCCGTTTTATTAGCGTAGCGTTCGTCGGGTTGAGTTAGCGTAGCCTATTTTTCGGTACCGCGTCGGAAATTCGGGAACGCGAAGTAAAAATTAGATTTTTGTCCTTGACTGAGTAAATGAAGAAATACGGAGTAACGTAAAGTAGGTTTCCTCTCCGTATGGTTTTGTTTTGTGACGCGTTTGAAAACGGGCATGTATTGGTGGCTGAATATTGTAAATGAGCGTAACCCATTCGGAGACCCGCGACCGAAATCCTCTCCGATCTAGCTGGCCGACAAGCAGCCACCGCGTGAATGGGTTACGGTGCACGGATTGGCTGACCGGTTGGTACCATCCGTTGGCACTACTCAGACTTAACGTCTAGAACCGATGAGAGGTTGGTTCCTCGTTCGGACGTAGACATTTAAAAACATTACAATTCCTCTGACCATATCGTGCATATTAGTGAGTGAAGAAGATCACTTAGATTAAGACCTTTCTACTGGAGTAGTTCTGCTGGGATTTGATTTATTTTAGGACCTTTATTTTCGCTGAGGTCACACACTGCTGTCTGCACTTCGTCTCGAGTTGATAGTTACACTTAACCTCTTGCTATTTTTTTCTTAGAATATTCACTGCTTCAGTAGTTGTTTGGGGTGCAGTGAATAGGTTCTACTTAGAAATATTGCAGTCATCTGTTATTGATTTCCACTAGGCTACCAAGATTGCTCTTTGTGCACTTATGCAAAGACTTGTTTGTGGATTGATGCCATCTATTAGTTGTTTGTTAGATGCATACACGAATCTGACTTCATTTAGGGTCATGTTTTTGTTTACCTGTTGAGGCTTGATGTTGATGGTCAGTCGTTTCTTTCTTCAGCACATTTTTAGTTGATCGTCTGAAGGCATATTAGCTTATGTATCTGGCACGCTGAAGTAGTTGATGTTCCTTGTTTACATCTCTTGGAGACATCGCGTTGAAACTTGACTCTTGTAAGGTAGTGGTTCGAATTGCAGATAGTGCTGCAAAACGAGCGCGTATCGAGAATGCAGGTAGCCAGTCGTTTTTTGTATGAGAACATGGTCGATTTGGATGAATATGCGACCAACTGGATATGCCCACATTCGCTTGTGAGTATACAAGGTGCCTCAGCAAAATCAGGAGAAAGTTCACATTAATTTGTCACTGTAGTGGATTTCAACGACAGCAGTCATTTGTTGTCATTTCAACTGAGTAAACGTGTGTGCATTCGTGCGTAAATTCTAAATGGCGGAGTTAGTACAATCGAGTGAGGAGTGAGGAGTAAGGAGAGCAGATTCAGGCGGGAAATTGAAGCGGTGATTAATGCATGCGGGGGTTACACCGAGTTATAAATTTAAGGAGAATGCTTAAGATTAAGATATAATAACTTTTTGGTAAATGTTAGTTTTTAAATTATAAATAATTTTTATTATAAACTGCGTTTGTTTTCCGGATTTTGCAGAACACTCTATATATATACAAAGGACACATTTTACTTGTCTTAAAATAAATTTATAACAAATTTGATTAATGTTCATACAAATGACAATCTATGTGATAAAGAAAGCAAAAGCAATAGAAAGCGGAGATAAAATGACGTCCTAGCAAAATCTTACAATCGACATCAAAATCTTAAACCCTCTAAATTTTCATCCACGGAAGATAAATTTGTAAAAAGAAATATACATCTAAAAAGCTTTATTTCTGACCAGCTTCCCGCAAAATAGAAGGCGATATAGTTACAGGGGCAACTATGACAAAAAACGAGAGACATTTCAATTTTTTTTCTGTAAATTCACCATTTTTGCCAGATAATAGCTCGCAGGCGATGTCTATTAAGCTACATCCTCCACTTCATTAGGTCACATTCATTGTAAGTCCATATTTTATTGCTAATTTGTCGTTAATTTATAATGCAACAATAATATTTGTTGCTCCCGAAAAAGCCGTTAATATGGCTTAAGACTGAAGCTACATCAGCCATCCTCATATGTCAAGATCATCGAGGTGGCAAATTTTATTTATAATTTATTACTGGCTATCTAAGCAACAAGCAAGTTTCTAAAACCATCCCTCAAACCACTATCGCGTATCTCACCCTTCCGCCATATTAAGCCATATCATCCGCTTTATTAGGGAGCATTCATTATAGGTGCATATTTTATTAGTAACTTATTGTGCATTTAGAAATTTTATTATCAAACCCGTTTTCCGGAAGATCACCCCATCAACTCCTGCCGCACACTGTCGAAAATAAGTAATTTTTTGATATCCACTATTGTTACTGCTATCTTTTCTCTGTAAATGTAACGTAATATAAAAGCCGAAATAGCAAGTCTTGATACGAACGTCAACTCGGTCGTTTGAAAAAATTTTTGCCTTCCGCACGTTTTAAAAAAGCTTATTCATTTTTGTGCGCAACATAACGAAATACAATAAATAAACTAATATTATTCTTCAAACGGGACAAAGTTTTATTTAGTTAAAAGCGTAACATATCAACACACACTAAATAAACCCAAGGGAATTTATTTTGAACTTTTACTTAGAACTCAATTTGATTGCACCACCCCAAAATGGCATTACATTGCATATGCCTAACAAAGGGGAAATACAGGGTATAGAACAACAGATGATATACTTTATAATACTAACAAATTAAAATATAATTACCTTATAGTACCTAGGCACGAGAATACTATGTTTTATGGTGTCTAGGAGGCATGGACATGGATTTTTCTAAAATGTGTCCATTTACTCAGCTGATCTCTATCTTTGTGGTAGTTTGGAAACGCTTAAGGGTGGTTTTAGCGGTTGAAAGTCAAAAAATGTCCAGTTTTTTACGTGTAGCTACCTCGAAACTTTAAATTGATTTTTCTCTCCTCAAACGAGCGAATTTCGGTTTTATTTTTTTAAAGGTTTAACCCAGACGAGTATTTTGGTAGTTAATGTTTAGGTACATTACCCGGCATGTAGGAGGCATAGAACTGGCTCTTTCTAGACGACGTGCATTTTTTGTACAGATTCCCAGGTTTGATCGCTTACTGTGACCACAATTTTTATTTCATTGTCAAAATGTTGGTCTCACCTTGTAGCTGCCATTGTGTAATTTTCTTCTTCTTCTTTTCAGCACTACACCCCCTCTCGGGCCTTTACTTCCTGCAAACAGCGGCTCCAACTGTCTCGGTCCATTGAGCACGTCTTCCTATTCCAAAATCCGAACAGCGATGAACTGTCTTCGTCGACCGAGTCAGACCAGCGCTTCCTTGGTTTCCCCACTGGGATTTTAGCCAAGTATAAATTTGTGGTAATTTGCATGAGAATACTCTGTTTTATTATGTCTAAATGGCATGCGAATGGATTTGTAGTAATCGAGCAGTCATACAAGGAAAATGCTCGAAAACTTCCTATCCAAAATTTTAATGGCATGTTTAGAAAAAAAAATGTAATTATTTCCCATGCAATCGTAATTTATTGAATAATTTTTCTTCTTATTATTATTATTAAATGTAATTTTATATCAAATTTCCCTTTATATCAAATGTAATTTTGTGTCAATTTTCCTTTATATTAAATGTAATTTCATATCAATTTTCCTCTATATCAATCAATAATCAATTTTCTTGAAAAATTCAAATCTGCCCATTAAAATTTAGGATATTGGACCACTGATTTAGTGCAGCCCAACGGTGTATTACATCAAGTAATGCATTCAAGTTCGGCTGATTGGATTTTTACCGGTAGAGTTACGGGAGAAAGGGAAAGAAAGAAAAGCTTTGGACGGATGCGGAGTCTGTGATGCTTCTTCACGGCGGTCACGTCGCGACGCGAGAAGAAAAACGAGTCCACGGGCGATCGTGAAGAACGACGGAGGAATTGGCGAATTTATGTTCAATAACACCCCTTTGTTATATAATAAGTTTTGTCACGATTTGGATCGGTGCCGTGTGAAGTTATTAACATCATGTCTTAGTTAATGTTTGTTCGGAAGTTTTTCCGAATTATTTAAAAGTTCAGGTTTGATAAAGGAAACTGCAGTGCATTGAATCGTAAGGTTTCTCGACCCGATAAACGACAAACGTTTCTCGACCGCCTTCTGCCCGAGTATGTGTAAGGGTTGCTGTTTCTCATAATCCGCGAATATACGAACAATAAGTGTGCTTCAACTTGGGCAACAGTTGAAAACATTGCGATTGCGGGCAGAATCAGTCAATTTCGGAGCGGTAAAAATAGTGAATTGAATCTTGATTTCGAAAATTGGGTACTCGAATGTGCAACCTTTAGTAATAAACAGGCAACAAAATTTAAATATCTCGCTTGGGATTAACATCTGGGCTTGAGAACGTAATTCCAATGACAGCCCACAGTAATTAAACGAAGCCGAATTTATAAATGAACAAGTAAGTAAACTTGGGAAGTGTTAAGCGTCCAAAATATTGAAGTATAGAAGCATAATAGATACAGGGTACTTACCACATGGAATTGATGTTGATCAGTACCTGCGTAGGACATATTGGGTAGATGATCAATCAGGAATATGTTATTCAATTGATAGTGCGAATTTAGATGGTAGTGATCATAAGGTCATATACACTGGAAAAATGAAATCCCATCGAGCTTAACTGTAACACAAAACAACATCTATTGGACTAATATAACAGCTAGCAGTGCTGTTTGGTTCCTACCAAAGAACGCCGACAATCAAACAATACCTACGAAAGTCATAACCCTACCAAACAAGCCAAAAGGGCTTGTTGCTCGAATTGGACTATTTCAAAAACTTGAGAACAATGGATACTGCAAGGACCAAACTAAGGAGCTCCGTTCATACTTACTATCACCAAAGGTTTTAGATTTCACATCGGAAAAGGTTACGTTGCGCAAACGACGAGAATATTGTTTGCGTCGTGGAGAATATAGTGTTGTGAATGGAGAATGCATTTGTAATGTTGGATTCACAAGACGGTGATGTAAGGTGCAACATTGTCATAATGTTTGTATTCACATTTTCCGCGCTGTTTATGTCAAGAAAGTTTTCACGGAGATCGGTGTCAGTCATCAAAGTGTTCAAATTATTGTTTCAATAAGGGACGATGTGAAATATAGCACGATCAGCGTTATGTAAATGTCTGGATAGCCATGCGGGTGCTAGGTGTGAAACTTATAATACAGAATTAAGTTCGATGCACTGCAAATATGGTCAAAATAACCACGATTGGATTAAACCTCTGGAATGTCCAAATACCTGTGATGAAGAGGCATTTATAAATTTCCAGCCACGTACTTATGCACTCGCAGCAGAAACGAATGCTTCATGCAATAGTAGAAGATATAACTACACACTGATCTTCACTTTAATTGGAGTTGTAACATGCATATTTGTGATACGCCTTGCTTGGCCCTGAATTATTGTAGCAAAATCTATCATGTGATGATAAGTAAACGCTAATTAATAATATGGAAGAAGATTTATATTAAAACTGACCAATTCTATAGCATGTATTAACTCATTCGGCAGAAATTAGGAAGGCTATCCGTAGCATAAAGGGTGGAAAAGGAAAGAACTAAACAAAACTTTTACGGGCTAAGAAAGTGAGTTTTCTTATGGATTTTTATTTATTGGACATTATCAGAAGAAAATTTTCAAAGATTGACTAAATATTTCTTTTTAAATGAAAACGATGAGTGATTACGGGTGGTAAAAGTAAATTTTTCGAACAAGGCGTTAAATGCAGAACATATAGTTATCAAAACAAGTTTGGACAGAGATTTATAAAATAAAAACTGAGGTAGCAATATACTTTAAGAAATATTTGAAAATATGGAGACATTATTTCCGTTTCCTTTGAATTTAAGAAATAATAATGGAAACAAGTTTTAATTTATAGTATTCAATCTCTGAAGCGCACTTTTATGTTCATCGTAGATAACGCCGCGGACAGCGAATATAAGAAATTTTTTTTTGCATATGGAATAAGAGCATCGGGGATTCAAAAGATATTGATTGAGTAGATGGCTATTAAACTTGAATGATATATTTGCAAGCATATCTATCGAAAAAGCATTTATGGTATTTTCAAATTAAATTTGTTCCTCTGAAATATAACGGAAAAGATGGTGGGATCCTATCCAACTTGAAGTTATTTGTAGTTATGGTTAATTGTAGTAGCAATTGTTTATAATCAACGTTTAAACAGGCTATGCTGAATAAGTCCTTATAAGATTATTGAATATTTATGGACAATTTATTAGATTTACTAAAAATCTTATTTATTTATTCATGGTTTTTCGAAAACTTATTAATTAATAAGAAAAACCTTTGGTACAGTAGGGTATAAAGATTTGAATCTCGAGAAACGGGTTTATCATGCAAAATACTTGTCACGCTTTATTTAGAGTTACATATTACAAAGTTTCAAAGTTTTCCCGTAAACGTTGTTGATAACCTGACCAGGTATAGGACCCGCATCGATGGCAGGCTCTTCCGCTAATATGGGCTCGCAATCGGGTGCACTCCTCCGTTTTTTTGTTTAACAGGAGATCTTGCCGGGTAGAGTGGCCTTTCGCTCGCGTGCGCTATGATACAGGCTTATGTGATTTCGTTGCATAGCTCTGTAGCATAAATTAGTTTCGTATGTGCTTCTCATTTGAGGGAAAAAGTCATACAAAGTGATTTTGTATGAGTTTTGCTCTCAAATGGGAAACACATGGCCACGTCTACGTTTGGATCTTCATGCGGTTGGGAGGGTGCGAGGGGGACCACCTCCATCTGGATGCCCCACTTTTATTTGTGGGCCATGCGAATCGTCGGGTGATGACGAAGTCTCCTTAAATCCTGTCCTCCTCAGGTCCAGTTTGTCCTTTTTCGTCTGCAATCTCCAACCATTAATTGGTTACCTCCTTTTTTCGACTTCGGTCGGCCTTTTTGTGATCCAGAAACTCGAGAATGCGAAATTCTTTTCTAGTGGGTCCTTGTGCTGGGGGAAAGTTTCCTCCCCACAACACCACAACGCTTGCCTGCCAGCGCATTCACGCGTCCCCAGACAAGGCCAATCTCGGCGGATCTTACCATACTCTTCCGCTGAAGCAGCAAACCATCGCCGCAGTCCTTCACGGACATTTTTTATACCTATTTCACTATTGATTTTTCTAAAACGTGTCCATTTTCTTGGTTGTTCTCAATCTTTGAGCGTTCACTGGGACCATTGTTTTTTCTTGATTATCAAAATTTTTGTCTTAATTTGTTGCTGTAATTTTGTAGTTTGTGTTAAACGTAAATGAATAGTGTTTTGCAGAAAAACACTATATTTTATGAGGGTTAAAATAGGAATGCAACAGAAAAAATAAATTTTCCTGCATAAAAAGCCATATGTAATTTAATAATTTTTTTGTTGCTTATAAGTGATACATGAGAGTTTTATTGTTGAAAAAGAAGACCAAATGATGACTTCTGACGTATTTCCTGCTGCCGTGATATTTTCTTAGAATTTTTGGATCAAAATTGTCAACTTGCGCGGAGAGAGGGGCATTTTTCGTACATTTCTCTTCCCCCTGCACCTCTTGAAGCAGAAGTTCTAGTTGAAAGTACTAGTTAATGATTTTTTCCAAGACCTTATTGAATTCCTTCGTACAAACATTTTTTAAGGCTTTTTATGGGGAGGCCCTTGAATACGTTATACAATTTTTTAGAAGTTGAACTTTAAAGAGGTTTGACTTGTCAGACAATTTTATGGTCCAAGTTATTGCAGTTTCTGACAAAAATTTGCAGTGACGCACGGAAAAATAGGCAGTTGGATAGACGGATAAACAAGCAACAAAACTAGAGAGCTTAAAAAGAAATGTTACGTTGAATTTGAAATGGAAATATAACCATGCAAAACTAGAAATTGAATTTTTTTAAATTTGGAATTGAAGTACCTTGTTTCATGTACATACAAATAAGTGCTATAGGCGTATACTAGAGCTGAGTCCGATCAATGTTTGAGGCTTACTGTAATCAGTTTATGTTTCCTTGGCATGTGCTCCTGATGTCAAATGGTAATGGAAAACAATACATACATAATATGGGCTTGTTATAGTTTCAACATTGTATGAAACTTTTAAACTGATCATTTCACCCTTTTTACATCAACTTAATGTAAATCTATACGACAATTTTTTGCTCTACAGTGAGCTTTATTTCGTCGTTTAGGTATCGATCTCGTTTTTCAGATAGTTCCAAAGGCTTGAATCGCTTATGAAAATTCTTTGTGTGTGGCTATATAATTGAGTTGCTTTTTAATAATTTTCTGAAAAATTATTTGAGCAGAAAAATGTTAGGAAAAGGTGGTTTTGCTGTGGTCACTGTAATGGTAATTATCGTATAAATTTACACTAACTCGTCAATTCCCATGTTTCTATCTGTGAGAAAAAGATCGTTTTTCGGATTAATTAACGTGTTTGTGCATTTAAAATATTGAAAATAAAATTTAAAAAATGTCCCTTAGTTTTTTTTTTGTTTAGGGAGTGTCACCCATAGGTAACACTGGGCGTAATTGATAAACCTTGAAATAATATTACACTAAAAAGAAAACAACTTACTTTCTTCTCTATAGTTATTTTTATTGTAACATTATTATAAAAAGAACTTGAGCTTACTTCTGTTAGGAATGTTCGTTTTACTTCTTATTTGTTGTGGAATTTGCACCAGCAGTTGAGATGTAAGCCTATATTGCACTTAGAACACATTCTTCTTGCACGTTCATGGCATAGCCCGCAGCGATGCTTTGAACAACCCTTCTCTGTATGGTCAGCTGAACTGCCTCCAAGTCTGGTTTCATTTGAAACCCTTAATCCAATAGGTACTCCGCAATTCATGTCTTTAGTTAGGGGTTTTCCGTATTTTTGTAAATAGGATGTCACCACAGCTCTGCGAAACTTGCAGTATGTCCAGTTAGTGCCACAACTTCTTTTGATTAGGCAAGCATTTTGGCAAGATGCATCAAACCCGATAGCAAAAAGTGGAAACCACCATTTTATGCCTCGTAGACCTACCCTCATGAGGCATAAAATGGTGGTTTCCACACTTCGCCTAAAATATAAAAGGGACTCACAGCAGCCGGAGGCACTGGGGCTGGGGGATCGCTCTTCTGGCAATTCCTCTTCCCCCCTCCCCTCCCACTAGGAAAGGGACTCCCCAGCTTGAAGGCGCCCCACGGCGTAACAAAACGAGACCTGGCCCGAAGTAATGTGTCAAACGGTTCCAGGCTAGGTTCTCAGATTGACAGGGGAGGTGTTTAGTGGATAGTCCAAAGGTATCCTCCATGGGAGTCCCACACTGCCAGACTCGGTGGGCATAAATGCCTTCAAAAAAAAACAAAAAAAAAAAAAAAGACCTATCCTCATGGAATCGACATTCTCATCGAAGCGGTCCATGCCACCGATATACTTATTGTAAATTTTTATTAGTGATGGGCAATCAATTTGTATTTGTGTTCGTATTTTGTTTATTACACCAATCTGGTCGATTTTTGTGATTGGTGACAATCCGAGACAATTGGAAGCAATATTCATGACACTATTGTCATGCCACCTCACTACAATTAGTTCTTTTGAGACCCCGTAAATCAGCTCACCCCTGGGTTTCTTTTTCATATCTTTGGTGTTGATAAGTATACAGTTTTCCAAGTGGTTTTCTCTTATAGATCCAGTTCCTCCAATATTGCTTTCGTGTAAATACTTCAGGAAAGGTGACCCAGTGAAAAAATTATCAAAATAAAGATTGTATGGACCAAGTTCCTTTTGTAGCCTGGAGTGCAGCTCCAAAATTACAGCGGCACCTAAACCATAGTCGGATTGTTGCTTCAGAGTCAGACCTGTTGCAGCTTGATACAATTCGCAGTTAACGAGATACCCATATCGTGTAGCCGCCGAACAAACTTTTTACCCAAACCTGATGGGCTTTCAATGTATGTGTTGCCTTGTGCTATGTCTCCCAAAATACGGTACAATGGTTTTGCCAATGGAAATGTGAGATGATCTTGTTTTTCGAAATCGCCGGTAAAATTTTGAGCGAGCATGTCAAAGTATCTAGGGACCTGAGCAAATTTATCATTTTGCGGTAATGTAGTACTATTGCTTAAATGTTAATACTGTTGTATTTCGAAAAATCGACTCCACCTCATGCTGGAAGATACAAGTTTATTGTGGGTATCCGCCTTTTTTCCTTATAACATCCTCATATATTTGGGTGTCAAAAATTCAGTCAGTAATAATATTGAAATATATACCCTTATTTCTTCAGGTGTAACATTCAGGGTGTGATATCTCTGGAGGGCATACAAATTAGTCATATCTGATATAAAATTTACGATGTCTTCACTGAACAATAATTCAAAACACTCGGTGACACTCATTTCCTCTTTGAAGCTATCTAGAATATTACTTCACAATCGCCTTTTCCACAAGAAGAAAAAAGAGATAGATTATTCGGCCACCTCTATTGTAAACTCCTTTTTCTTTTCCTTCTTTCGAGCCAGTTCTTGAACTTGTTGTTATTCTCCTTCTATCATCTTCTTTATAATTGGCATCGGTAAGTTTGGCTTTCGCTTCTACTTCAGAACGTAGCATTCTAATCGGAAGGTGAAAGAAATCGGCTGCATTTTCATCTCCATTGTCTTCATCAGTGACGTCACCATCCTCAGGGGGAGATAAAATGATGTCGGCATCAACGTCATCTTCAGCTTGTAATGCCCCAAGAATCTCATTCAAAGTCAATCTAAAGAAAAAACAAGGAAGATTTTATGCACGCAGATCAAACAGCAATTTAGTTATAATAATACCCAGGATCACTTGCAGATGTCATTTGCTAATTTCACAGCTATTTTAATACAAAAACAACTGTTTCTTTCAATAAAACTATTCACATTACAAGTTTGATTATGTAAGAACAATTTTCAATAAAAACAATTACAGTGCTTATCCTTTTGTCATTTTTATAACAGTATAAATTTACTACAGCCCACTCACGTAAGAAAATGAAAAAACTGTTTGAAACGACTGGATTAATTTGACAGAAACATATGGTCAGTGTAGCCAAATGAAATTATAAATACTACTAAGTGTTTTTTTGTGGTTGGGAGGTGAATGCCATTTACGCACAGAGTGTGGGACTCCCATGCTTGCAAGAAGGCGACTGGACTACCCACTAAATACCTCCTCTGTCAACCCGATAACCCAGCCTGGGACCGTTTGACACATTACTTCGGGCCAGGTCTCGTTTTGTTACGACGTGAGGCACCTTCAAGCTGGGTGATGCCTCCTAGTGGGAAGGGAGAGGGAAAGATGAAGTGCCAGACAAACGATCCCCCGGCCCCAACGCCACCGGCTGCTGTGAGTCCCTTTTCTCTTTTAGGACTGCCTGAACATTATGTGATACCTGGTTCCATTTGCCAACCGATTCCAGCATCAGTGCGACTATATTATCCGGGTTGAGCTCTCCCGTCTCCTTGTAGAGGTCCATTAGCAGTTTGTCCCATTTTGTGCACGCAAAAAATGTGTGGCAGGCATCGTCTTCCTCTCCTGGGCAAAACTTACCAATCTTGTGCATCTAAGTCTGAAAACGCCCATGCCATTTCAAAAGCTGGGTCAGATAGAAGGCAGTCTCACCATGCCTTCGATTGGCATTGAAGTCACCGCAATTGCAAACATTATTTCAGCAAAGGGGTGCGCAACCCGGGATGGCATTCTGAGGCTGGCTAGCGCTCCGTCATGTCGCGGGTTTTCCGGGACACCCTTTGCTCGTGCTGAGCCACCTTACATATAAACTAATCTAATACGAAGGGATAAGGATGAGAAAGGGGGAGGTCATTTTAAGAAATGATAGATTTGTACTTCTAATATATCATGGCCGGTATATTTTCACAAAAAAAAATGTTATGTCCAATACAACAATTCAGCAAAAAAACATACAGAACAAAATGCAGCTAAATAAAGCCCGCTTTTAAAAAGAATATTCTAATTAAATTAAAACATTTAATATTAATCCAACATTAATTAATTAATTTACAAAACAGAATCTGTTGGTATTATTATAAGCAATAATACCCTCGCGAACCGTCTTATTTATTGTTTATGTTGTCATTTTTTTTTTCATTTCCACCAAATAATCGTCACCATCCCAAGAACTAACCCAAAAAACCTTTTGTTTCCACAAGTTTCCAATCGAAACTATTTCCGAATCCCAAGTCACTCTCACCCTGCAAAAACTCCCTCTCCTTTCAAAGCCAAATACAGATCGCCTTCCCAAATCATAAATTTCACCCACTCAATCCCGCAATCGTTTCATTCCCAATTACCGCTGACATCCGGGTAACGTAATCGAAGTTCAATACACTTCGATTCCGCTACCCACTCATCTTTTCCATATCGACAAACGCAACAATTTCAATTTTGCATATATGGCGATTTGCATAACCATGACAGCCTTTGATTATATGCAAATCATCATTAGCACGGAAACAATTGCTTTTGTCGATATCCTAAAATGAGTGTTTTCCTGCGCTCGGGAGAACTTGAAACCAGGGTCCCAGTAGACCCCCCGGTCGAGAATCCATGCCACCTTCTGTTGATCTCCTATTCATTTATTTAGCAAGTTCAACTATGCACCTTTCTTAATGGACATTGAAATGAAATTTGTTAGTAGGGAAGCGAGAATGAATTTTTGTTAGTAAGGCGAATAAAATTTGCTAGTGGAAGATAGTGAATAAAATTAGTTAGTATGAAGGAAGGAATTAGGGTTTGTTACTGAAAAGGTCTCCAATGAAATTTTTTAAATGGGAAGTAATGAATGAAATGTAGTAAGATAAAATTATTGTTTTTTTTTGGTATTAAAATAGGGTAAGAGGGTAGAATTAATATGATGGGGAAATAAAATTAAAGGGAAATGGTTAAATGCTAATAAAAATAAATAAATATACCGAGAAAAAGTTATACGTGCCCAAAAGAAGGTGGAAATGTTGCGGTGGCAATTTGAAGTGGCGAGCGGGAGAATGCCGGGACGCCGAAATTTGCAACAATTATTTCTTTTACGTGCAAAATTGCAATTCCTGCTCAAGAAGCCATCTCGATTGCGTTTGCTAAGGTGGTTCGCTTTTCGATTTGAAGTAAATGGATGTGCACGCCGCGCCGTTGTCTCGCAGCATACACACTAGCTGATTGCATATCATGCCTTCCAAAATGCTTCCGAAATCACAATCAGATGCAAGACGTCTCAGCTCTGCCATGAACTCCGCCACTGTCTACCCGATTTTCTGAGTATAGTGATGAAAAAGGTAGTAAGCTGCCATTTCATTCACCTGCGGGTTAAAGTGAGCTGTTAACTTTGCTATTATACCATCATAGTCAACTTCGTTAGGCTTTGAAGGGTGTAGCAGGTTACAAGTGAGGTTGTACATGTCCTCTCCATTGCAAGTGAAAAAATATCCACGCTTTATAACTGCGTCCACAATACGCATTTCGATAAAGTTGAAATTTAATGTTACCCGTCGAGGCCACTCTATTGGGGCGAGAAATCGAAGGTTTTGATACTTATTGACATAGCGACCACAGATGGTATGCTTGGCGCAGTCTCCGTGTCTGAATTGCCCAGTTTTACTAAGCTTGAACTAAAACCTATTTAAGCTACAATAAAATGAAGTTGTTGTCGAGCCGCCACAAACTAACTTTAATAAGCGGTATGTCTTGAACAACTCTCCCCTCAAATTTCAGTTTGCAGACGTGTCTCAACGCCAAAGAAAAATAACGTCGGCAACCGATATGAAAAGGGGCGCTTCATAAACTTACGGATATCGCAAGAATCACTCGCTATTTTCGGAAGGGTTATGCACATAAAATTATTACACAGAGTATGAGTTTAACTACCCGTTTGCTGCGAGAATGATGCAACACATTCGGGAAAAGGTTTACCTTTGATTATGCGAACTGCGCGTTATAACAATAGCAGTGCTAGTCTCAGAACACTAACAGTTAGTTATCAGCGAATTTGTAATGTAATCCTGCTATTTCTTTGAAAAACTTTCGTGGATCCCATCTACGCCACCAACTGAAGTGTGCAAGGGATTGAAAGAAAGAAGAGACGTAGTTACTCAATAAATGATTTTGGTTTATTCGGCGGAATGCCTTTGCGTCTTTGCGTGGCTAAGAAGGTACTGGTGTTGCCGCGTTCATACTTACACTGCGCTACTAAGCATAGATAGTGCGATCTCTGCATTGCATTTAATTTAACCAATTAACTTTGAGAAAATACCAAATTAAATTCGGGTATACAACAGGTTTGTTTGCAGTTTTTTTTATGTGGAATATAACATTATCCGGATGTGTAACATTGAGCACTTTTGTAGAGAATTCAATTCCAAGTAAAAATTTAGCACTAAAATAGCAATTAATTCCGCAGACTTTAGTTTGGCAATTTTTTACAAGATTTAAAATTTTTGGGGGTGAAGTACGCGTTAGAGGCTGTCTGTTTGGTTTCGGGGGCTTAGTTGCTGCTTAGATCGCCAGCAACAAATCAGTAATAAAAAGCGCCACTTCGAAAAGCCTTTAAATTGCATTCGTTTCGGAAATAGGGTTGGAGCTAATGAAGCTTAAGCCTTAAGCCGCTTTCTCGAGGGAAGTGGTGGAGCAGTAAAATTTTTATTTGTAATAAATTAGCAGGTTGAAATACGCGGTAGGGGATGATGGGGTGGCTTTCCGGAGAAGAGGTTTCACAATAACATTTTTTGATTCGCAATAAATTAGCAATAAAATATGGACTTATAATGAATGTTTAGTAATCGAGCAGTCATACAAGCAGACTGCTCAAAAACCTTCTTATCTCCTATTCAAAATTTAAAAGGCAGATTGAGAAAAATATTTAATTATTTATATTTATAATCTTAATTTGTACAATAATTTTAACTTCTTATTATTATTATTAAATGTAATTTTATATCAATTTTCCTTTATATTAAATTTAAATGTTTCCCTTAATAATAAGATTTAATTTTTATTACTATTTAAAATCCTCAACATTTTCTTTACTTCAGTTAAATTTTGTTTTCAAAAAATTTTAAATCTGCAATAAAATTTCGAGTATGGGAACGCTGATCTAGTACAGCCATCAGTGTATTACACCACGCAGTGTAAGTGAACCCGGCTGAGCTAGCAGCTGATGCGATTGAGCAGAACAAGAGAAAAAAGAAAAAGATGAATGACAAGTCTTGTGACGAATCGAGGAGTCCGCTTCAAATTGCGCAAAGATGAGGGTCAATTCCGTTCAAGTGCGCATAGTGACATAAATACATGGAAGGTGGTCGCCTACTCGTTGAGTTATGTCTCTAAGTAAGGATTCCGCGTGATTCATAGCAGTCACAAAAACTTTAGCAAAAGGGAAATTTTGCCAAAAGTTCGATTGGCATGGGCTGTAGCGGAGACTTCTAAAATGTCATCCACTTCGACCGATGATATGTTCTGCACTTGCTACTCAGCAGTTTGAAGCTGTTGACACGTGGTGGACGTTTTGGGGTGGACAGGCTAAGCAGGTAACCTCCGGGTGGCATGCGCTTGAACCTGTGAAATAAAATTTGCAACGGTAAAAATAGCGAGTGAGGAACCGTGAGCTGGGTGTAACGAATGTCGAACGGAATATGTGAAGAAACCATTCACCAGTTCCAAGGAATTTCAATCGGCTACAGAGAATTTGAATTGGACGTAAACAAGTGTCCGACTAGGCAGCACGATGGGGCAAATTCGTTGGAAACTTTTGACGGAACCATATAAAGTTTCTTGGCAAATAGCTCTTCAAATTCGGTGAGTCTTGACGTAAATGGAGACACGAGGTAATGCATCGTAGTCACAGTCACCGTCTGTAAACATTCAACAAGACCTGTTGAGTGATTGCTTTTAATTTAAATTTGCCGTGTAATATCACATAAAGAAGCCCTTGGACAAAAACGTTCATATTCGAAATCGTCAATCCGGAAGGCGAAATAAATGAGATTCCCGCAAGTCCATCGGTGTTCACAGCTACTGCATTATTTATTTTGTCGCGTGGTAATCAGTTCCTAGCAGATACAAGGTAATTGCTAAAGCTAGTTCGAAACTCGTAGTTAGCTAGATTTTGCGGTCATAAACATTTAACCGCTAATTTCCGTATTAAGGTGCTGAGAACAAAAATCTAGTTGCCGCACTGGGCAGAAAGAGGACTAAGAGGAAAGAAATATTGTAGAGTGTTCAAACGGCCGCAAAAGTAATGAACGTAAGAAACTTGTCAGTGATTATAAAGGGTGATTCATAACAAGTGTACACATTTTTGTCGAAAAGAAAACATAGTTTTTGTAAAGATTGAGCTGTAATGTTTATTTATTATGAAAATTTAGTCCCTTACAATTAAATATAAAACATTACTTTGGGCGTATGTGGACCTCATGATGCTTTACAGACTATCAAACAATGATTGTAATTTTCGATGACATTTTCGCACATTTCCGGCGTTATTAGGCGTATGTTGGCTCGAATATTGTTTTTTAGTGCTTCATTAATCTGGAGAGCATCAGCGTAAACACGATCTTTCAGAAATCCTCAAAGGAAGAAGTCACAAGGAGTCAAACCACACGATCTCACCGGCCAATTTATGGGTTCATTTCGTGAAATTATTCGATTCCACGTAGAGCGCGAAATGTTTGCACCGGGGATTCATTATTTTTGTAAAACGTTTTAACAATAATAAAACGTTCGGCTGATGTTTATGATGCCATGGTTAGAATTGTAAAAGACCAAACTGTCATAATCTGTCACCTGAAGTTGGTGATAAATAAGAGTTAAGGCCCATTCACATGTGTTATTAATCACCCTTTAGTTAATAACATAAATTAGTGAAAGTAAATGTACGGTTATCGAATTTTGAACTTGGTGCCATAATCATTGACTTAAACTGTAAATTGGTGTGTTCCCATTTCTAAGCCTGATAAGTTTTCGTTCATGTTATTATATACTCGAAGAATACTGAAGCCGCTCAGTCAAGCTGATGGTGTAACTCTTACAAATAGGGAATGAGTGATAAAATAATTATCTTTAATAATCAAACGTCACTAGAAGAAGTTGCATTCATAAATGCTTTTGTCGACTTTGTGTTACAAAATCACAAAGATATATTTTTGATCGATATTAACAAAAAGAGACATCTTGCTTAACATGAACCTTTTTAGTAAGGGTAACTTTAATATTTTCGGTCGGTGTCATCTATGATATACCATTCCACGCACGACTGTAAATTGGAATGCAACAACAAAGGGAAGAAATTTGGTTTCTTCTTAATTATTGTCTATGTTAATGCATTACACTCTGTATGGTTTTTAATACATTTTACTAGCGTGGGAAAGCATATTTACCAAAGAACCCTGTTAACAGCTTTAATTTGCCCGTTTGTTAGGAACAGTCAATTTGAAATAATGTAAATATTATAGGAACAACTATTACTTTGCTGTGAAACACTTTTAAAGGAAAGATACTCCGAAATCGGGTTCGAGGAAAGATTAATCACACTCTGGGTACTAAGCACCTAATTGAACACACGAGTTGTCAACGAAATGTATCCTTTAAATTTTAACAGAAAAGTAAAGCAATTGTATGATCGATTTCATACCCGTGAATATGTAATCTGGAAATAAGTCTAAGGAATAAATTCTAGTTCGTCACGAACGTACACAAACACACCACAAAGTGAACTAAAAACATTTGGAAGGGTGTCTTATACTTAAAACTCATAATCCGTGCAAATCACAAAAACAAAAAAATTATCAATGTAAAATAACAGAAGCATACAATTAAATTTTTGATGAACTTAGTATTTTGTTTGCGGGTGTGTAACAATAAAAACAAGTTTTATACGTATACCAATTGTTGCATTAGATAATAACAAAAATATTTTTCGTTTCTAAGTTATTCTTTTTGGGGTTTTGTACTAAAATACAAAACCCTATTGCAATCACGACCTGTGTCCGTCCGTCCGTCCGTCCGTCCGTCCGTCTGTATGTCACAGCACTTTTTCTCCGAAACTATAGAGGCTACAGGCATGAAACTTTGTGGAAAGGTCAGAAGTGGTGACCTCTTCAAAGTTCAAGGGTGGAAAAATTTTTCAAAGGGGTTTAAGGGGGGTCTCCCCATATAGGGAGTTGACCCCTCAAAATTTTTTTTTCATCATTGGTAGTCGAGTAGGGTGTCATTGAAAAGGTCTCAATGAGATCTTTTCAAAACAAGTCTTAAAATTGCCTTATGAGTACCGAGGGGGGGCGAGGGAAGGGGAAATGTACGAACTTTTCGCGTATCCCCCCTCGCGATTGGACACCTTCCATCCGAAAAATCTGAAAAAAGTCATGAATGTAGGCCTTAATGAGTACAACAACAACAAATACATGAGAAGTCGAAATTCACTCAACTTTGTTAGTAATAGTATGATTTATCGATTTTATGTTTTCTTGAATAAAATCTAAACGGTACCCTTAAATTCAATAAAACTTAGCAAACAGATGACTATTTATAAGATTGATCTTTTCTGGAAGTTTCATAAAGATCGAATAGTATTTAACGAAGTTATAGCCATTTGAATTTTCCTGTATTACTATGGAACAATGTGCCCTGTATTACTATGGAAACATATGGCTATGGAGCCATATGCGCTTTTTACCGACTTAGACACTACAGCTTTGCTAGGATTTGCATGGAAATTTCAGGAATGATAGGTATCATGAAAATGAGTACATACAAATGAAACAAGTCGAAGAGGCAGGAGAGAGCTCCTAGCAAAAGGCTTTGTAACCATTCTAGGATTCGAAAAAATAGGCCATGAATCGATGATTACAGTACAGAGGAGTGGGCCCTGAAAAAAATTTCATGAAAGGTAGCCGATATGAATATCAACTGAAAGTTCTCTATGAGAGCTTTTCAAAACAGCTCTTAAACTGACAGTTTTTGCTTCAGTGGGGCCAATGGGGGGTGTAAAAACATGAAAAATGTGTTTCTTAAAAAATCTGGAAAAATTATCAAGGGAGATATCTATGGGTATAACTAAAACAAATACCTCAGAAGTCAAAATTCTTTCAACTTTGTTAATAATAGTATGATCCTCGAATTTCACATTTTCTCCAATAAAATCGTCTTTGACATGTTTCTTGATTTTATTCGTTGCTGGTTACTGCATTTTGTAAGATGAGTACAAAACCCTTCTGACATGAGCATAGGTCTGTCTACCCAACTTGTTTTAGGATTGTATTTCATATTGATATAATTGCTTAAAGCACAAATGTTTATTGGTAAATGAAATGAGTACATTATATAATTGATAAATTTGGAAAGGATGTAGATCTACAATTTTTAACTATTGTTCGATTTTTGCCAATAGTTTTTTTTTAAATTATGAAAGAAACAGAAAATGATTATCGCGGAGGAAACTTTAGAGATTTAATATCCTTTGTAAATCAAGACTTAGTCCGCGTGACTTAGTGGTTAGAGCACTAAGCCCGTAAGCCGATGGTCTCTGGTTCAAGTTTCGTTGGCGTCAACGAGATTTAGTTCGAGTGGTTCTTCGGACGGTCTATATAAGCCCGTTCAGTTATGAAACGCGCTGGTTTAATAATCAGAACGTATCGCAGCTGGGTGGACGGACACACGGCTAAAGTTTGATGATAATTAGATACTCTGACTATCTCTAAACGAAGGCCCGAAAGGGGCTGTGGGGCTACGAAGAAGAAGAAATCAAGACTTGAAAGATGAGCTCTTAGCTAAAACTGCGAATGTTAGATTAACTGTCGCTTTGTAAATTAATTGATCTTATATTGTAATTGTAGAGGAAATGATTCCTTTGATTTATCTGTTAAATTTGCATTGCATTTATGCAGCACCCTCTATAAAATTGTCCGTTGTTTCTCCAGGATGGTTCTTGTTACTATTCCCTCGAGGGCGCTCCGATTGAGGGTTCTGCGGGCGCCTATTTTGCTCGTTAGAGACGGGCGTGGGTGCCACTCGCTTCAGTCCTAAGCCCTCACGTTAACCGCCAAGCGAGCGGACGGTTTATTGGAGAAATTTCACCACCGCACCTAAACTGAAAATCTCTAACGCACGAATTGAATCTGCACCAGAAATCAACCGCTAAAGGAATCCCACCGACACAACCTATCCTCGAAGGCAATTCCCATTAAGCTGGAAGGCAGGAAAAATTATGAGGCGGTATCCCGTTTGTAGGGGACCACCTGGAACCGATATTGTGCACTTTTCAGCGTTATCTGCGAGCCAAGTTTACAACACCAGCCAAAACTAAAATTTTCCCGAAGTTCAATATGTAATTCGCACAAACCTGAAACCTTTACCGTATTCATTACAAAAATCACTCTTCAATTTAAAAGAAAATGTATTTCTGCTTTAACAATACTTGAAATTGAATTACTTACTAATGAATCTACATACATAGGGGGCCCCCGGTATTTCCGCCGTCAATCAAAGATTCTTCGTCGCTACCTCCGGTGATTTTGCCTCCTTTTCCAGCTACCGATTTAAAACTTCTTGTGGTTCTGATTCTACACACTGGCTTGCCGCCGCCAACCTTAATACCGCCGTTGTTGTCACTGGGAACTCAATCAATCTTCTTTCTTCTGCTTCCATCGCCACCAAAGGTCGTTCCACTAAAGGGGGAGATTCCATTGTTCACAGGTCTCTCGTTAATTCGTCTTCAACCGGAACCCGTTACGTTTTTTTCGGGGGAAATGAAATTTGTTCTAGCTGTGTGCAATCAAACAGCGGCACTCAAACTGTTTTGACATTGGGCAATTGAAATATAAATTTCCCTTCAACTAGCACATTCGTGAATGTTTAATAATTAAATATCGAAGATTTATTTTTAAGCGAAAACGAAAATCTGGTGGCATATTCCATCATATGCAGTTATATTCGTAAGTTTGTCATACTGGATCAGGATATTTTCGATTGGTAAGTGATAAATGGGTTTGATCGGTGAGTTGAACGAATGTATTTATTCCTTGAAGTCGTATTGATCCTAGTGTTGCTGTAGTTATCGTCGCCGCAATCTGTGCTGGTACGCCAAAATTGATCAATTTTGCATCTGCGTGTGCAGGGTGTTCGCTCGACTTATGTCCCTTATGAATTTTTTTCATCGATTGTAACTACTCCAACTTCTTGCGCACGTCACGGCACATATAGGTGATTTGTCGTTCTGTTGGCGGACCCGATACTTGATGGATATCCTACAAACTGCCACTACCACAATATCCCATCAGATCTAAAATTTCATGGCACCGCAAAGCGACCATATGACAGTTTCTGTGTCCTGGTTTCAAAGGGCGCTATAAATTGAAGCTACAAATTCGGAAGAATCGCAGTCGATGGCCATTTGTTCTTGTTGTTCTGGCGCCCCGTGAGAGGAAACTTTTCCTTGTCTGGTGTTGAAGTAGCTTTATCTGGTAGACTTACGCACTAGTTACATACATGATTACTTTACTTTACACAGTGTTTTTTTTTTATATACGATCATCCATCCGAATTTTTCTTTATCACAATAATTCCTAGCTTTAAACCTTGGCTCACGCTGGCTAATGTATCCTGGTGCTTAAAATAAGTTCTTCATTTTTTTACGGTCTTGCGTGAATAGTATACGCGAGATTTCCTTTCAGGTGGTCGCGTGGGAAACAAGGGTCACTCGTAACATTCTTATATTGAATACTTCTGTTGAACAAGTAATCATACGTTTTTCTTTTGGCCAAAAAGCATTAGTAGCATTTTGTAAATCAACACTGCCGCGAATTTAAGAACAACGTCAATTAAATCTTTTGAAACAAGTAAAATAATGTCAATATCGTCCATAATAGCAATTGAATTTCACTTTAACATAATTTAATGTCAGGTCAGATCGCATATCTAAAAACTTGTAAATCCTCCTGTGTTAATATTAGTTGCATTGAAAGAACATGAATATAATGAATTACTAAATCATCCCTTCGGTCTTTTCACTTCATTCAACCTGACCGGGTATAGGACCCGCATCGGTGGCAGTCTCCTCCACTAGCATGGGGCGCGCTCCTCTGTTTTTTGTTGTTAACGCGGGCTCTTGCCAGGTAGAGTGGCCTTCCTCTCGCGTGCCCTTTTATGGTATAGAGTTATGTGAATCCATCACCCCCTTAGTAGGTTACCTCGGCCTCGACACCAGTTGGTCGGTATTCAACCATTTTTCATTCGTGAATGCGAAATTTTTTTGTAGTGGGTTCTCGTGCTAAGGGGAAAGAACCCGCCCCACGACACCGCAACGCTAGCCTGCCAGCGCATTCATGCGTCCCAGACAAGGCCAATCTCAGCGGATCTTAAAATCCTCTTCCGCTGAGGCAGCAGACCATGGCTGCAGTCCTGAACGGACGTTCATATACCAAATTTCACTATAAATGCTCCCTATTAAAGCGGATGATGTAGATTAATATGGAGGAGTGGTGAGAAACGCTGCAGGGATTGAAGATGCTGTTTCGTAAACTTTCTTGTTGCTTGTATCCTCAGCAATAAATTACAATATCAATAAATTATTCCACCTCGAAAATGTCCTTATTCGCATTGGTTCTTGAGGTACGAGGGTGGCTGATTTAGCTTAGGCCTTAAGCCACACTATTTGCTTTTTCGGGACACCAACATTTTGACAATTAAATTAAAATTGTGGTCACAGTAAGCACTCAAAGCTGGATATCTGCACAAAAAATGCACGTGTTCTAGAAAGAGCCATTCATATGCCTCCTACATTATGGATACATGCCTAAAATATTTACCAATCACCAAAAAGCGTGTTTAAGTTAAACCATTAAATTAAAAATAATAAAACCGAAATTCCCACGTTTAAGGTGAGGAAGGGGTAGTGACACGTGAAAAATTGGAAATCTTTTTTAATGCCGTTCTGGGTTGGTGCAATGAAATAGAAGTTCACAATTACTTCTTCTAGGTTTATTTAGTGTGCAAAAATGGTTGACAGCTTTTGACAACTTCGCGGGGGTGAAATACAAGACAGGAGTTGATGGGGTGGTTTTCCGGAGAAGGGGTTTAGCAATAAAAATTTTTGATGTGTAATAAATTAGCAATAAATTATTGATAAAAAATGGACATAAAATGAATGCTCCCTAATAAAGTGGATGATGTAGCTTAATATGGCAGAAGGCTGAGATACGCTGTAGGGGTTGAAGGGATGGCTTCAGAGACTTGCATGTTGCTTAGATGGCCAGCAATAAATTAGCAGTAAAATTTGCCACCTCGATGAAGTTTCCATGTGAATTTGTTCTTGAGGTACGGGAGTGGCTACTGTGGCTAAGTCTTAAGCCACATTACCGGCTTTTTCGGGGGAAGGGGGAGAGCAATAAATTTTTTGTTGGGTAATAAATTAACGATTAAGTGGATGATGTAGCTTAATACGTATTCGTAGACGTTAAGGTGTAGGTATAGGGAAGTGGGTATTATTTTGAAGGAAAATTATTAAGTTATAATTTTGCTTCAAGCAATTTTTTCGATGTGAGGAACCATTTTCGAAATTAAGAATAAAACTGAAAAATGGAACCTTTACCCCTCCCCAGTTACATATGTACATCATATGTATTTGACCATAGGATACTATCTTATGGGCATTTTTCTTTTTCCTTTATTACTTTGTCGGCAATTCAAGATTTCAAAGGACGGGTGCGAAATAGTTGTAAGTAATTAAGATGCCAGATGTATTTTAAGGATTACTGTATGTTTATAGAGGATAAACAAATTGTCGAAGAACTATTAATTGTGCAATGTTCAATAGTTACATACTCTTTTGCGTATGCTATCGTAATTACCGAACCTTTTTTTATTACTTTTATAATTTCAAAGGACGGGTGTGAAATAGTCGTAAGTAATTAATATGCCAGATGTACTTTAAGGATTATTATATGTTTAGAGAGGATAAGGAAATTGTCGGTAGACCAAAGAGATTTAATAATTGTGCAACGTTACTGTTTTATGACATGGCAATAAATGTATGAAAAAAGGACATAAAAAGTAGGAGTAAGTTAAGTATAAATAGGAAAATATCATTTGTAACGAATCAGTTAACACTCGAAATTCGAAGGAGAAAATATACTCTTTACCAAAAAACTAATTGTTGATTTTTATTTTTTATTTAAGGAAAAAGTTAAGGCATTTACGTCTTAACTTGTAATTGGCGCAGTCGGCATTGCACTTGATAGACACTTAGTTTTTGCTGGATTTAGCTCACAATTGGTGAGACTGGACTTCACAAAACGATAAGTGTATGAATCAAGTGAACGAGCTTATCAACCTCCTCAGCCAGTGGACTTTAGAAGATCAACAAGAACTTCAAACGATGGACTTTTCAAATGTAATGAAGTTCATTTCAACACTACCGGCTTTCGATGGCAACCAGGATGACCTTCATCCATTTATTCAAGCGGTTAACGCAATTTCACCACATATAACGGCTGACAAAAACAGCGAAATATTGTTCCAGCAACTATTATCAAAAATCGTTGGACAAGCACGCGCTACTCTAAACTGTCATACGGT
Source organism: Odontomyia ornata (assembly GCA_963969285.1). NCBI lineage: Eukaryota > Metazoa > Arthropoda > Insecta > Diptera > Stratiomyidae > Odontomyia > Odontomyia ornata. Next base: position 202,383,738 of record OZ017742.1, on the reverse strand, counting down.
TTCAACGTGGGATGAGCTGAAAAGCATCTTAATTCAGCATTTTGACACGCATGAGTCGGAAATTCAACTGATGGGAAAAATGCAAGCTGCAAGATTCACAACGGGAGCTCAATTTTACAATTATATACGTAAGTGTTTAAGCAAAATTAATAATAAGATAAAATATAGTGTAGATTTAAGCGAAGAAGTGAAAATTGGCAAAATTAGTTTATATAAGTGTTTAGCTAAGGATATATTTGTGAACAAGTGCCCCGAACCTTTGCGTGGAATCTTTTGTGCGCGAAATCCTGACTCGCTTGAAAAGGCCTACGAAATTTTAGTAGAAACAAATTACGTTAATTTCACTTCAATCAAATGAATCGTTCTAATGATAAAGTTTACGCCTCTACTAATCGATTTAATAATACCCAACGGCAGCCACCTTCAAATAACTTACGAGGATCTAACTCTAATAATTTTCATTTTGCAAATCGGCCTAATATGCCTATTGATGATTTACCAATGAACACTATCCGCTCAGAGGAATCTAGTCTCCATACGCAGGATTTTCGTATAGATGCCTCGGGCAAAAATTACCAATTATCGAACTTACAGTGGGAGGTCGAAAACTTCAATGTCTTATAGACTCAGGATGTTCAATATCACTTCTTGACGAAAAAATTGTCCCCGAATATCAGAAAATTCTCTCCTCATATCCCATTATTATATCCTCAATAAACCAAAATTCGCAAAGTACCCACTATCTCCGTACTCGCTTTCCTGAAGAATTCGGATCAGTGGCGTTCGTAGATTGGCATCTTTTGCCATTTACCCATAAGAATTTCCATGCTATTATAGGCAATAACATCTTATCTGACACAGGTACCATAATTAACTATAAAAATAAAACGGTTATCACTCCGAAACAAGTTCTATATTTTGGCGAACAAACAGAACGAATCTATTTCTCGGAAGCACTTAAACATTTCCCACAAAGTGAAATTCATCCTTGCAAAGAACAGTATACAGAAGAAGAATATAATTTTATAAATCGTATAACCAAAGAATTTTCTGACTTGGAATACGACGAAAAACGGCCATTAACGTTTACTCACAGCATCAAGCATTCTCTTCCCCTGACATCGGACAAACCAATTTATCAAAAAATTACAGAATTCCGCAATCAGTCAATGATTTCGTTAATGAACAAGTCAACGAGGATTTGCGACAAGGAATTATACAGCCTTCACAATTTCCTTATAACAATCCGATATGGGTTGTACCTAAAAAAGGTGGAAAACACAGATTAGTCATAGATTTTAGAAAATTAAATAACTTAACTGTAGAAAATAAATTCCCCATTCCAAGCATTGACGATTTGTTAGGAAAATTAGGAAACTGCCAATACTTTACAAGCATCGATTTGGCCAAAGGATTTCACCAAATAGAGCTTCAACCTGAAGACAGGCATAAAACAGCATTTTCCACGGGGATGGGACACTTTGAATTTTTAAGAATGCCATTTGGCCTTAAAAATGCACCGAGCACCTTCCAAAAATTAATGAATAATATTTTACATAAATACATTAATAAAACTTGTGTCGTATATATGGATGACATCTTAGTTTTTAGTACGTCACTGCAAGAGCATGAAATAGCCCTTACAAACATCCTAACTGAGTTACGAAATGCCAACCTAAAAATTCAACTCTCTAAGACACATTTCTTATCAAAACATACTGAGTTTTCAGGTCACGTAATTACTCCTGCTGGTATTAAGCCGAATCCAAACAAAATAAATGCTATCGTAAAATTTCCTATACCTACAACGACCAAGCAGATAAAAACCTTCCTTGGCTTGACTGGATTTTATAGGAAATTTATCAAAGATTATGCCAGAATAGCTAAGCCCCTTACCTTAAGGCTACAGAAAAATTCTAAAATCATTGTTTCTGATCCAGATTACATAGAATCTTTCAATCAATTAAAAAAAAATTCGCGTCTCGAACTCTCAATCAATCCGAGACAAACTATTCAACGATTGAAAAAGAGCTCCGTGCTATCATATGGTCAACTAAATATTTCCGACCTTATTTATATGGTCGACACTTTACCCTTCTTACGGACCATAAACCTTTGCAGTATCTAGACAACATAAAAGAAGATAACGCAAAATTACAAAGGTGGAGGCTTAAGTTAAGCGAGTATGACTTTGAAATATCGCATATAAAAGGAAAAGAGAATCATGTAGCAGATGCCCTTTCTCGAATAAAATTGGCAAATGCTATTGATAATGAATCGATGGTTGCTACACAACATACTGCTAGAGAAGACAATCACAATTATATTTATATTTCCGAAAGACCAATTAATATCTACAGCACACAAATATTTTTAAAACAGGGAAAAACAAATCAAGTTAAATTGATAAAGTATCAAGGAAAACGAATACTGCATCTTATTTTTCAAGAGTTTACACAAGCAACAATGAAGTACATACTAAACAACCACATTGCCAAAACTGGCACAACAGCAATTAACTTTCCAAATAAAGAATCCCTACTTATGATGCAAGAAGAGTATTCAAAGCTTTGTACCTCTAACAAAAAGTTTTCTGTAGTACAAGCAACAAAGAATCTCCATAACTGCAATGAAGTAGAAATTAAAGAATTGATAGCAAAATATCATGTAAACTCAAACCACCAAGGAATTGAAAAAGTGTATCTAGATCTAAAGAACAAATATTACTTTCCAAATCTAAAACTTCTCATTACAAATTATGTAAGTGCTTGTAAAATATGCAAGCAATCTAAATATGAAAGAAACCCCGCTAAGCTTTCATTTAAAAATCCGCCGTATCCGGACAACATAAGAGATACTTACCACATAGATATTTGGTTCAGAGACAAAAATTCAGCCTATATTTCAATTATCGGCAAACTTTCGAAATTTTTGGTACTTGAACCAATAAACAACCGCCAATGGGATACTGTTAACCAGGCTCTTCAAAGCGCGTTCAATAAAATTGGGAAACCGAAAAAAATAATCACTGACAATGAAGGCGCTTTGAACACACAAAAAACTAAAAATTGGTTAACTAATAACAATATATCATACCACTTCGTATCCCCACAGCATAAAACAGGTAACTCCGATATAGAAATAGCCCATAGAAGTTTAAACGAGAAACTTAGGACTTATCTTTTACGCCAACAACAAGAAGATAGAAACTTAATGGAACTGAATCCGGTACAAGAATGTGTTAAATACTATAATAGCACAATTCATTCCGCTCATAATGAAAAACCAGCCGCTGTATTTTTTCAGGAAACATCAACCCCCCTCTCAATCGTCCTAGAGCGAATAACAAGAAATCAGCAACGAAAAAACGCATACCACAATAATAAAAGATTAAGCGTTAATCTGGATACAGAATTCATAAAAAACCCTAACCCAACCAAACTTCAGCCCAGATATCTAGTAGCAAAAAGAAATCAGAAGATCGACCCCCAACGATATCGCAAGTCTAAAAAGATTACAACTTTACAGTATCAACATTCCTAAATCCCAATGAGTTAGACCTCATTTATCAATCCCAAGAAACTTAAAACTTCAATAACTTATTTACAGTTTTAGATTTATTGAAAATAATTTTACTTCAGGAATAAGGAAATTCATCATACATTTAATGAACCATATAATCACAACAAGCCCTTAGCAACAATAAAAATTTCGATTACTTGAATCTGAGGACAGATTCTTCACTTGAATAGGGAGGAGTTACATACATATGTACATCATATGTATTTGATAGGATACTATCTTATGGGCATTTTTCTTTTTCCTTTATTACTTTGTCGGCAATTCAAAAGATTTCAAAGGACGGGTGCGAAATAGTTGTAAGTAATTAAGATGCCAGATGTATTTTAAGGATTACTGTATGTACTGTATAGAGGATAAACAAATTGTCGAAGAACTATTAATTGTGCAATGTTCAATAGTTACAAGTTAGCGGATTCCCACGCTACCATTCCACAATTTATGCTGACACCATGGCTGCATCCAACGTGACCACAATGCAATGCGATTCCACAATTATGTGGAAATATGAATATGCTAGCGAATCAGTTTTGCACATTACTAGTTGTTAAGAAATAATTGTCATTTTTGTAATCAGTCTTTTGTAACGATTCAATTTGTAAAGATCGGGCTCAGCCCTGAATTAAATATATTTTTTTAAGCTAACATCCGGGTAATTTTATTAACTGGCGCCCGAGCAGGGACCGCTTCACCGCGTGTATAAAGAATACAACAAGGATTGGCAAAATAGTTTAATTTAAAATTATTCTATTAAGCTCTAATGCCTTAACGTCGCGCTGAGGCTGGCCGACGGTCCTGTTTGTATTTCGTCGCGACTACGCGTAAAACAGTTTACCGAATAACCAAAAGTTAAACGTGCGTGTAGCCAAAGCGAATAACGAATTTTAAACAAAATTTCGAATATGCGTGTGTTTCACTGGATTGGCCCCCAAGTAACAACCATAGCCAAAGGAAGTAAAAGGGACGTCGTCAGAAAAAGGACTTTTTGTAACGACAGCCACCCAGCAGGAAGTAAGCGGTCCAACCAAATACGATCCAAGGACTCAAGGATCAAATCGTTGATAAACCAGGATGGAAGCGAGTTTCAAATTATTTTTTCTTATGTAAGTAAGATTTGATTTGTAAAATTACGCCAAATAAGTGCTAGCTTATTACTATTAAAGTGCCAGATTCGGTTGAAAACAGAAAATTTTATTTAATGAAATGTACAAATTATACCGCAAAGTTGAAATGTGAATATTGAAGCAAAGTGCAAGTTATTAAATAAATGAGAAAAATTATTAAGGATTTGAGAAAAGTTATTCAAACATACCATGTGAGGTAGGTTACGAACCAGAATCGATTAAAGTAAGCGAAGTGTGCTAAAAAAAAAAAAAAGGAAGAGAAAAAAAATATACAATATATTGAATATAACCAATTTTCGTAAAAGAATTTACTATTTTAACAACTTGAATTTATTTTATTTGAATCTACATGTTTTATTATATTTTATTGCATATTATTCCAACGTTATTGTTGTCTATCGGAAATTCGTGAACGAGTCAAAATAAAATAGTGAAGTGATCGAATAAAATTTAAGGCGAAGCCGTGTATTAATTTCCGAGTCCCCTAAAACGTGGTAGTGATAAAATCATCGTTAACCATTTTATTGGATTTTTGTTAGATTTTGGATCTGTTTCGAATTCAAGGGATCTGCAAAATTTCGACGGTGGGTAATTTTGAGGAAATTTATTAAGATAGGGGAAAAGTGACCATTAATATTTCAAATCGAGGTACTCATTGGAGCTCCGTTCAATCTATATTCAATAAGTGAATTTCGTGAATATGTCGAATCCCAATAATTTGATTCGTCCCCCTCGGTTAAACGTTGACGCTCTTGCAGACGCATTACCGAATCTCGATGTTCCGATCGAAAATAATGCATCAGCTAATATTCCGGCTAATAATGTGCCCAATAATGCACCAAACAACGAAATGATGCAAATCATTTCACAGATGGTCGCAGATGCTCTCCGAGTTCAAGGGAGACAAATTATAAGTTCGTTAATAAATCCATCATGTGACATCAGTGATGATGTCGACGTGCCAATCAATATCGGTGCTATTGAGAATTTGTCAGATATGGACAAAATTCCAGATGTAGTCAAGAGCCTGAGGACATTCTCTGGGGAACCAGGTGAATTCAGCTCTTGGCGAAAAAGCGTTGACAGGATTTTACAAATTTACGAGCATTTGAAGGGTACCCCGAAATATTATGGGATTCTATCGGTCATACGCAATAAAGTTATCGGTTAGAATCTTATAATACGCCTTTGAATTGGACGAAAATTTCCAAGTGCTTGACTCTCCATTATGCTGATAAGAGAGACTTAGGCACCTTGGAATATCAGATGACCACCTTGGTTCAAGGCGAAAATACAGTTTTGCAATTTTATCAGGAAGTATATAACCATTTGTCGCTCATCCTGAATAAATTAGGATCGATCGAAATGGGACAAGACGCTATGAATATTATGACCCAGTCATATCGCGATAAAGCTCTAGACACATTTGTTAGAGGTCTAAGAGGCGATCTACCAAGATTGCTTAGTATTCGTGAGCCAGTGGACTTACCGCAGGCATTACATCAATGTTTCAAACTTCAGAACATGGACTACCGTGCTCAATACGCGAACAATTCAAATCACAGTGCGCGAAGGCCACCACAACACATTCCACCTCCAATTCCACCTCGCAGAATTGTGCATAACCATCCCAGGCCCGCACCTGTTCCAGCGCTTAGACGGGAGATACATCCCGAGCTACTGCATAATCCACAAGCTCCACAGAAACCAAGATTTTACACCCAGTATCAGCAACCCCAGTATCAGCAACCCCAGTACCAGCAACCCTATTATCGGCAAACCTTCGAAAAACCCCCTCCTCGACCACCGCGAGGACCAGTGCCAATGGACGTTGATCAGTCCCTAAGGAGCCATGATGTTAACTACGCCAACAGGCTTCAAAACCAACGTCTCGCTCAAAAGCGTTCTCAACAACCTTCGCAAAGGCGACACCAACCTCAGAAATTTCAAAAACTCTACTACACGGAACCTGACGAAACAAATGACGTGACCGAACAGGAATACGAAACGAACGTAAACAAAGAGGACGAAAATCATGACCAGACTCTAACTGAGTACATAGACGAAAACGATGAATCAACCGCCGAACAAGTAGAACAATTAGACGACATATATTTTTTAGGTTGAGGCGCTCTTCACTTCCTTACTTCGAGCATACTACGAGAAGTGGAGAGCTATTAAGATTCTTAGTGGATACAGGGTCCAACAAAAATTACGTACAACCAAGACACATCAAAAATCCATTACGAAACAATAAAGACTTCTATGCAAATTCGGTGGGAGGCAATATTAAGATAACGCATCACGCGTTTGTTAACTTATTTGGTCCACATTTCGATAAAATCCAATTCTTTATTCTTCCGACTCTAATCGCCTTCGACGGCATCATTGGTAATGACACCCTTAAACAATTGAAAGCCGTGATCCATACCAACGAAAATTATATGACCCTAATAAACCAGTACTAAATCCTACCCCAATTCCTAATTATCCCAATCACACAATTCATATAGATCTCTTCAGTACAGAAAAGTATCGAGTGCTGACTGCCATAGATAAATTTTCTAAACTCGGCCAGGCTAAAATAATTCCTTCAAAATCTATTGAAGATATTAAGCAGCCCCTTACAGATTTGCTTTTCTACTACTGTGTTCCAGCGGTGGTCGTCATTGACAACGAAAGTTCCCTTCGCTCAGCTTCTATAACCTCTCTAATGGAGGATGATCTCAAGATCACAGTCTACAAAACTCCTCCATACAAGAGTGAAGTAAATGGACAGGTCGAACGATGGCACAGTACCCTCACTGAAATAATGAGATGCTTAAAGAAAGACGGACCACCCAGATCCTTTGAAAATCTTCTTTTGAGAGCAGTACACGAATATAATCTTACAATTCATTCTACCACCGGAAAGAAACCACTCGAGCTTCATTTCGGCCGAGTTCCAACTATAGACCCAGAGGACTTAGAACACATCCGACTATCAAACATTGACAGACTCAAACAGAAACAACAAAAGGACATGGCAAACCACAATAAGACTAGACAACCCACAAAACAGTACGAAATAGGAGAAACCATTTATGTCAGGCAAAACAAAAGGAAAGGTTCTAAATTAACAGCACGGTACAAACAAGAGATTGTGAAAGAAAACAACAATTCAACCGTTTTGACCGAATCTGGAAAAATTATCCATAAAAGTCACATTCGTAATTGATGTTCCTTTTCAGGCTCTTACCTTTCATCGTCAACGCCAAAATTGAAATACTAGACTATTCAAGCTCCCAAATTGTCACCCTCCATACAGGCAAAGCAAAAATTCAGGACGGGAATTTTAAATTGATCCATGCTATCGATATTGACCAGTATGAGAACTTCATTGAGAAAATCGAACCAATTCTTAACCTTGCAGAAGTTAGACACTCCCCCTCTTCGTCTCATCTTTCCTACGAGCTCCAGCAGATCCGAAACTTGATTGAAAATCTTAAACCGCGGAAATTGAAAAGATCACTCGATTTTATCGGTACCACGTGGAAATGGATTGCAGGCAATCCAGATCATGAAGATTTTATTACCATAAAGGCTAAAATCAATAACGTATTGGAAAATAGTAACAAACAAGTCGTAATCAACCAAATGTATAAAGAAAGAATTAATAATGTAACAAAAATTGCGAATCAAATCCTGAAATTATTTAAAGAAAATAGCCAAACCAACAACGAGATCGTATTAGATGTTCAATTTAAATTGTCGATAATAAAGGAAAAATTAAGGAATATTAACTTAGCCATCCATTGGGCAAAATTAGGAATCATTAATTCAATAATTCTATCTAAAACCGAAATAAAACTGGCAACAGAAATCATAGATAAGGAACTGCTTCCGTATTCTACTATCGAAGAGGCTTTAGACTTTGCAGAAGTAAAAATAATAACAAATTTGTCATCTCTACTTTATATAATCAATATTCCAATAACTACCAGCCTCATTTTTGATACATTACTAATTAAAGCAGTAAAAAAGAAGCAAACAATAAATGATATTAAATACAACAAAATTCTTAAGGCAAATGAAAAGATATTTGGCGTAATTAAAAATTGTAAGAATATAAACTTTGTAACAATCTGTAAATCAAACGAAATTTTGGATATCTCACAAACATCCTGTATACCCAACCTATTGAGGAGCCTTACAGCCAGCTGCAACAAAACCAGCAACGCTCACGTCCCTACAATCGAAGAGATCGCATCAGACACCATATTATTAAACCAATACACCGGATCAATCGAAGCGGAGAATGTCACGCACGAACTTAATGGGACCTACCTCCTGAAAATTCACAATACCAGCGTAGCAATAAACGGACAAACGTTTGTCAGCCGAGAAGCAACAATGATTGAGGCAATGCCTGCTATATTGCAACCATCTCCGGAGAGCAGCGCATATCAGGAAGTCCTTTCATTGGAATTGATGAAGAATCTGCACATCAATAACACCAGAGAAATGCAATTGCTTCAAACAGAAACTACTGTTCATCAAATGGTTACCTATGGAATAATTACCATCATGGGATCCTACTTAATAATACTCATCGTATGCAAATCCGTTCCTAAATTCCGAAACAAGGCTGTTGTTACGCAGATTGAATTAAAACAAGCACCAGAACCACCATCAGTTGCTCCAGCGCATCTCCCTACACCACCATCATCACCGAATATCGATCCACCGAGGACATCCAAGAATGTTAGGTTTAACGACATTCGATTCTTCTAGCGATCATGGACAATCGCATCTAAAGGTGGGCGAGTTAGCGGATTCCCACGCTACCATTCCACAATTTATGCTGACACCATGGCTGCATCCAACGTGACCACAATGCAATGCGATTCCACAATTATGTGGAAATATGAATATGCTAGCGAATCAGTTTTGCACATTACTAGTTGTTAAGAAATAATTGTCATTTTTGTAATCAGTCTTTTGTAACGATTCAATTTGTAAAGATCGGGCTCAGCCCTGAATTAAATATATTTTTTTAAGCTAACATCCGGGTAATTTTATTAACTTACATACTCTTTTGCGTATGCTATCGTAATTACCGAACCTTTTTTTATTACTTTTATAATTTCAAAGGACGGGTGTGAAATAGTCGTAAGTAATTAATATGCCAGATGTACTTTAAGGATTATTATATGTTTAGAGAGGATAAGGAAATTGTCGGCAGACCAAAGAGATTTAATAATTGTGCAACGTTACTGTTTTATGACATGGCAATAAATGTATGAAAAAAGGACATAGAAAATAGGAGTAAGTTAAGTATAAATAGGAAAATATCATTTGTAACGAATCAGTTAACACTCGAAATTCGAAGGAGAAAATATACTCTTTACCAAAAAACTTATTGTTGATTTTTATTTTTTATTTAAGGAAAAAGTTAAGGCATTTACGTCTTAACTTGTAATTCCCCCGCGGCAACGGAAATTGCGTGGGTTTTATTCGGAGCAACTCAGGGGACATTCCTTTACACATTAGTGAACGATTTGGAACTATATGAAGTTTCCAGCAAAATTACAATATTTGATCTAATGTGACTGGATCAAGTCTGAAATGCGTTTTGCTTATGTAATGAATATACGAAACGATTTATCCCGCATGCAGTGAATGTGTTGACTGAATCGAATCATAAATGGTTTCAATTGAATGTAATTTCCTTCCAAAAGAATGCCATTCCTACCAACTTGAATATCTAACTTATCTAAAGAAAGGAAACTTTAAATTTTCATATAACATGAAATAAGTACTTTTGATGTATCACCGAGCATGGTTGTAATTTCAATGCATTTACATCAAGATTCCGCACATGAATTCGGTTCCCAACTTATTTTTGTATTTCTCGGCCAGTTCAGTTAAAAGACCAGTGGCAATTAGTTTCCTGATTTCGTTTTCTGCTTCTCAAGTAACGCGATCTGTGTCGCAGTTTGTGTCCGGTGTCCACGGGTTTCGTGTGGAGTGTGATTGTATCTGCGTGAAATAATTATTGTGTGCAGACGTCGCGGAAGGATTTGCATTAAATTGGAAGTGCCGCAGAGAAGGAGAGATTCCAAAGCAAAGTAGGAAATGCCTAATTATAGGAAGAAGGTATGAGTGTGACATACTAGATTAGTTTGTAGTGAATTCGTTTTTCAAATAAACCGCGACTGAAAATTCTATTGTAAAAAATTTTATAAAAATAGACGCGACAACACAATGCCCCGACAAAATTTCTTTTTATTGTTGCTCTTAGAACCAAGCATTGGCGAAATGAATTGCTGCCGGCTGCCAAGAACATGAAGCTCGTCTCGCTGATCATATTTTTGGAGTATTATTATTTTCCAAGGGAAGAAACGCCAAAAATTAATGAAAAATTCCCATATGTTAAATGATTGCGTGCGCACAAGTATTCCATTTGTAGAAGATACATTTACTTGCTTTGTTTTGATGTCGTTTGGCGCAAACATGAAATATACTGTGTTTCCATTAAATCTGCCAACATCCGACGGGGAATTGGAAGCGTGGTGACAATCTAATTATTAATAAATAAATGTGGGAAGAAATCTCGCCAAGGGTTCACTGCAGAATATTCTGTATTTAGGTATTACAACGTTTATTGTTAGCTGAATTTAACTAAAAGGCACAAGTAAACATATAATAATTCGGTCTCAATTAGCAATATTCAGCATACGTTGAATATTAGTGAATGCTTCAATAAATTGGGTCATTCAAATTACAGATTTCCACCATATTAACAATACGCGTGTTTCCTATAAATAATAATAAAGCTAATGAAAAGTATATACAAATAATAAAACAGTGGTCTCAACGACTCTCACTCGACACACAACAAAATTTTGAAGAAAATAGAAAATATATTTGCTTATTATATATTCTCAAAATTATTTATTTAACATTAATTGGAAGAACAATAAAGTACTGACCAACTGTAATAAATCAACAAATGATCAAACTAATATTTAAGTCTATGGTGGATCTGTTTTGAGCTGGCTGTTCGAGAGGGACATACCATTTTTTGTAGTAAAAGTTGCCGAATAATTTCTATAACATTAATTAGTATATCCTCCTCTCAAAAAAAGTCAGGAACATTAATAAAGTTATCGAAATGTTGAAAAACGCTTGAAAATACCTTTTTTAGGGTTTTGTACTAAAATACGGACACAGATCGTGCAATCACGATCTGTGTCCGTCCGTCCGTCTGTATGTCACAGCACTTTTTCTCAGAAACTATAGAGGCTACAGCCATGAAACTTTGTGGAAAAGTCAGAAGTGGTGACTTCTTGAAAGTTCATGGGTGGAAAAATTTTTCAAAGGGGTTTAAGGGGGGTCTCCCCATATAGGGAGGTGACCCCTCAAAAAATTTTTTTCATCATTGGTAGGGGTCATTGGACAGGTCTCAATGAGATCTTTGCAAAACAAGTCTTAAAATTGCCTTATGAGTACCGAGGGGGGCAAGGGAAGGGGAAATGTACGAACTTTTCGCGTATCCCCCCTCGCGATTGGACACCTTCCATCCGAAAAATCTGAAAAAAATCATGAATGTAGGCCTTAATGAGTACAATAACAACAAATACATGAGAAGTCGAAATTCACTCAACTTTGTTAGTAATAGTATGATATATCGATTTTATGTTTTCTTGAATAAAATCTAAACGGTACCCTTAAATTCAATAAAATTTAGCAAACAGATGACTATTTATAAGATTGATCTTTTCTGGAAGTTTCATAAAGATCGAATAGTATTTAACGAAGTTATAGCGATTTGAATTTTCCTGTATTACTATGGAACAATGTGCCCTGTATTACTATGGAAACATATGGCTATGGAGCCATATGCGCTTTTTACCGACTTAGACACTACAGCTTTGCTAGGATTTGCATGGAAATTTCAGGAATGATAGGTATCATGAAGATGAGTACATACAATTGAAACAAGTCGAAGAGGCAGTAGAGAGCTCCTAGCAAAAGGGCTTTGTAACCATTCTAGGATTCGAAAATATAGGCCATGAATCGATGATTACACTACAGAGGAGTGGCCCCTGAACAAAAATTCATGAAAGGTAGCCGATATGAGTATCAAATGAAAGTTCTCTATGAGAGCTTTTCAAAACAGTTCTTAAACTGTAAGTTTTTGGTTCAGTGGTGGCACAGGGGGGGGGGGGGGGGGGTAATACATGAAAAATGTGTTTCCTCCCTCGCGAATGGACACCCGTGATCTAAAAAAACTGAAAAAAATACCAAGCGAGATATATATGGGTATAACTTTAACAAATACCACAGAAGTCAAAATTCTTTCAACTTTGTTAATAATAGTATGATCCTCGAACATTACGTGTTTCTTGATTTTATTCGTTGCTGGTTACTGCATTTTGTAAGTTGAGTACAAAACTTTTCTGACATGAGCATAGGTCTGTCTACCCAACTTGTTTCTACTTTTCTTTCGTAAGTTTAAAACGAGTCATTTTGGAGCAAACTCGTTAGAAAAAACAAGTTGTGTAATGAAGTTTTCTTTAAGATATGATTCGCTGAAAATTTTTTAATTCTTTGCCCTTGCTGCAGAATAGCAATGAAAAAAAAAACAAAACATTCACTTTTATTTAATCTTTTAACCACTTCGATTACACTGAGAACTTTCATAGTTAACCGAAAAAAACTTCATATTATGAAATAGTACACTAAAACTCATCAAAATCGACTGAACAGATTTCGGATAATAATTTTACAATCTACTTGTAAAGAAAAAAAAAATTCAAAATTTTTAAAATCTTATAGAACTTAAACGAAACCATATAGAAGTTTGAACATTTTTATTTACAAACATAAAAGCACCCAGCTACCAAACACACTTTATAAAATTGAAATCAGTTCATTTGGGTGATCTAAGGAATTTTTAGGTCTTTGGAAAAATTTATTTTTTACAAATACCCATAGAAACTATAAAAGCTAGAATGGTCAAAAATGTATGGAAAGGTCAGGAATGATAGTCTCTCAAAAGTTTAGGTCTTACCACTTTTTTTTTAAGGGGGCCCCCCTAGTAACGAAATAGCCCTAAACATTTTTTTTATCAATGGTAGTCGAGTTGGGTATCAAAAAATAAATAAATAAACAAAGAATTCAAAAATAAAAATAAAAAAAAAAAAAACATACATAAAGTATGAAAACAAATAAATAATATTGTCGCGTGTTATTGGTCCGCGGCCAATAATTTTAATGTTCCGGGAAAGTGAAAACGCAATGTCTTTTAATTTAAGTTAAAAGAATTTATTTAATTACAAAAATGCACAATAAACAATTTAACACTTTCACTAATTTTAACTTTCACTATGAAAAAAAATCTAACACTTGTCCATAAATTTCTTATCGCAATTGTCTTCTAAATCACTTCGCACTCAAACAATCAATCGTCTTTACTTCGCGTTCCACTATACCGCAGTTTTCTATCGCGGTTGTAATGAATGAATCCCCCCATTCATTCAGCTCGCCTTATATAGGGTCTCTACCTATTCACCCATTTCTCGTACATTATCGAATGTTCTACCGAGAGGTACCTGGTAGATTCGAGCAAATTAATGAATGGAGTGACGTCACTTGCAGATGTTGATCATGCTTGTTGGGCTCTCGTGGGTTCGAGTAAATTCATTTGTTGACGTTGATTATGAAAACAATTGCGACAGCAGCTCGCAGAATTATTTGTACATGTAATTATTTGTACATGTAACAATATTAATAATTAAAAAAGAAAATAACAATAATAATAAAATTAAATAATACCCAAAAACTGATCACAATGTCTTGTAGCTCTGCGAAATGTGTCGTTAGTAGTGGCAAATTCCCCATGATTGTGTGTTTTGGGTTCTGTGAACTTCCTTTCCACGTGGCGTGCGTCAACCTAAAAGGCACTGCGGCAGATCTTATTAACAAAGTGTACAATGGAGTCCATTGGTACTGTCCATCATGTAGGCGTTACTCAGTATCTGCGTATGTCTCTCGACACCAAACTGCAAGGAAGATTATCACTTCCTTAACCGGCGAGCTAAAATCCCTGCTAGGCAAGTGCTCTTCTGCATGTTCTGAAGTCGACTCCTTGTTACAATTTGCGGATTCCTCATCTTCCAATCCATCATCTAGTTCGATCGAGAAGGCTGTGCGTTCAGTGTCAGATCCAGCTTCAGCAATACCGACAAAAAGTAAACCGCAGGTAAAATTATCCAATGTCTCCTCTCAAGGTGAACTATCCACCTTGTGCTTAAGTGACAGCCTGAACGTCAATTCTCAACATGATATGCAGCATCAACCAGCGTTAGTATTGCAGACAGACTACCACAATTCTGCAGAATTGATTGAACCTAGTCTCTCAATTGTTACTAGAAGTAAGTCGTTATTGAAGCCGCTATCTATTAACCAACAACCAACGGTTTCGGAAGCTGACAATTTAAATGTACCTGATACATCACTAGCTGCTCAACAAGATATGCAGATACAGCCAGCTTTCGTACTACAGCCGGATTGCTGCAATTATGTGGAAACAGCGGAATCTGGTCAATCAATCGTCACTAAGAGCAACTTGCTGTTGAGGCCACTTTCTATTAATCAACAATCTGATTTACTTATCATCAGCCCACCTGATTCTTCCATTCAACAGTCGGGGAGCGATTCCAAAGAAAATACCACCTCCAATTCAACATTAGAAATCGAGTGACCTCGTTCCCTCAACAGATCTCGATTCTCCTGTCATTCGTGCTTCTATACCTTTGAAGAATATCTTCATATCTAGAGTGGCGTACGAAACTTCTGTTGAGGACCTAAAGCGTTATGCCAACAAAAAGTTTGGATCATCCGTTAAAGTCTTTAGTTATCATAAATTGACTAAGGAAAATTTAACGGACAAAGTAGTTGCCTCATTCAAATTGGTGATTTCTGCAAATACTGATATTGTCCTGAATCCGAATTACTGGCCTGCTGGTGTACTTGTTAAGCCGTTTGAATCTAGACGAAGAAATTTTCGTTGGGCAATAAACGAAATCCCAAAGCTGTAGTCACAAGTAATCTTGATGAATATTCTGAGGATCATAATGTTTTTTCTACTGTATCCCTTTTAAACATCAATGAATCTCTTTCAAACCTTAACACTCTTCAATGTAACTTCTCTTCTCCTAATAAAATGTGTTTATCAATTTTTTACCAAAATGTACGGGGATTAAGGACCAAGCTTGAGGAACTCTTTATCTCTTATCAATTTAGTAATGATTCTATTATCTGCTTCCCCGACACCTGGCTGAATGGAAGCATTTTGAGCAGTGAAATGTTTCCTGACCATATTGTATATAGATGTGACCGTGACCTGATTGCTACTTATAATGCTGATGGTGGTGGAGTTTTGGTTGCAGTTAGCAAAGCTCTACCTAGTTCTCCTTGTTCTGATTTCTGTTTTTCTCCTACTTTAGAATGTGTTATTATCAAAATTTCTCTCCCTCATAATACAGAGTTCTTGATTTTGTCTATTTATATTCCTTGTAATTCACCTTTAACTGTTTATGTGACGTTTTTTGATGATCTATCCTCTTATCTAGTTTTGCGACATCCTCACGCCAAAATATTAGTTTGCGGGGATTTTAACTTACCATACATAGAGTGGAAAAATTATACTACTCCTTCAATCTCGTCAGTTGACCCTTTTTCTATAACCCTGTCATCTTTCCTATCTCATTGCTCCTTCTCTCAATTTAACCATATCCGCAATCCTAATGGTCGTCTCCTTCTATCAAATGTTCCAGATGGCTACTTATCCGTATCTCAGGCACCATCCTCCTTTATCTAAAGATCTTATAGTCGATGAAATTAAATTTAACAAACCTCATCCTACTCCAAAACTTAACTTTTTTAAAGCTAATTATGAAGCTATTAATACAGAATTACTTTCAGTCAACTGGCTAGATTTCTTTAGAGGCCTAAATTATGAGGCTGCTTTAGATAAATTTTAAATATATATTTATAATCTTATTCGCTGTTATACGCCTCGTCAGACATTCCGTAAAGCAAATTATAAGCCTTGGCTTACAAAGCGAGTGCTTAGTGCCCTACAAGCGAAAGATTAGGCACATCGTGTCTTTAAAACACTCGGCACTATTGAAGCAAGATGTAATTTTAGCAGGCTGCGTGCTATTGCCAAAAAAGAGATCAGATATGCTCTGAAGGCTTATTTCAGCAGTCTGGATAGCTCTCTTGTGGCTAATAATACAAAGCCTTTTTGGTCTTATATAAGGTCGCTAAAATCCTCTTCTTCCATTCCTAGTAAAGTTCGTTGGAATGGTGCAGAGGTTTCTTCTCCACAAAAAGTTACTCACTCATTTGCCCAATTTTTCTCTTCAGCTTTCTCTTCTCCCGCTGCAGCTGTGCATTGTTTGTCTTACCTAATCATCTTCCCTTCCCAATTTCCTTTATTGGTAAAGATGCATCTGAAGTCGAAGCTTTGATCAATGCTCTTGATCCTAATATCAGCCCTGGGCCGGATGGTTTGCTAAACATATTTGTCAAGTCGTTAGCCTCATCGCTTAGTTTTCCTTTATCTTTCCTCTTCAATCTAAGATTTTAGTACTGGTACTTTCCCAAACCCTTGGAAAACAGCTAATATTGTGCCTATTTTTAAAAGTCGTGATCCTACGTCAGTTTCCAATTATCGCCCTATTTCCTTACTGTCCTGCTTTCCAAAGTTACTTGAACGGTTGGTTCATAATCGACTCTCAAACTCATTATCTCCTATTATTGCTCCAGAGCAGCATGGCTTTCTCAAAGGATACACCACTACATCTAATTTAATGGAGTTCACAAACAGTATTGCAAGAGCTTTGGATAACTAACTGCAAGTTGATGTGATCTACACAGATTTCTCCAAGGCCTTTGACACTGTGAATCATTTACTTCTTTGTCGTAAGCTTGAAGCTCTTGGCATCTCGGGTGCTCTTCTATCTTGGATGTCATCTCATCTATCGTGTCGTCCTTGTCGAGTAAGTCTCTCTGGTACTACGTCTAGTCCTTTTTGTCCTTCATCTGGCGTTCCACAAGGTTCAATTCTTGGGCCTCTTCTCTTTCTGTTGTTCATAAATGATCTTCCCTTTGTAATTAATTCTTCGTGCCTTTTGTATGTAGATGACTTCAAAGTATTTCGAGCAGTCAAATCCCATTTGGACTGTCAGCTCCTCCAAAATGATTTGAATGCTCTAAATGAATGGTGTGCTTCAAACTATTTATGTCTTAACACTACTAAATGTCATAAAATGATTTTTTCTCTTAAGGACTCTCCTATTAATTTTAATTATATATTAAATGATGCTTTGGTCTCTGAAGTGTTCAGTCATAAAGACCTTGGAGTAACTTTTGATCCAAAACTCAAATTTGATGCACATATTTTAAATGTGATTACTAAAGTGTCTAGAGTTTCCGGGTTTATCCTTAGACATGTACATAAATTCAATAGCATCTCTTCTTCTGTCCGCCTATTTGTTTGTCTTGTTCGCCCTTTGCTTGAATACTGTTCTGTTATCTGTTCCCCCCGAAATTCCTATCTCGTGACTTCTTTAGAAACTGTCCAAAGAAAGCTCACGCGTTTTCTTTTCCTTAAGTTTAATTTGCCGTATCAGCCTATGAAAGTCGTTTATCTTTCCTATCTCTTCCATCCCTAATATCCCGACGAACTTATTTAGACCAATGTTTCTTGTACAAACTCTGCTACCATCAAGTCCCGTTAAATATTTTCTCTGAGCTGCGTTTCCGACAAACATCTCGTTCATCTCGGATGAATTCTTATTTCGTTATACCATATGCTAGAACTGATTTATATTTCTATTCACCAATCTTAAGAATCGTACGAAATCATAATCTCGAGCTTGATCATTTCCCCTCTTCTTACATAGCATTTAAGAAAAAAACTAAGAGACTTACTACTAGTTTAACTTTTAAGTATCGAAATTTGAGTATTCTTTTTCATTTAAATTTTGCTGTAATTGTTCTTTGCGTTCCATTTTGTTATTGGATTGTTTCGTCTGTAAGATGGAATAAATAAATAAATAAATAAATAAAAAAACAAATGAAAGGCTTTGATTAGAACTCTAATAATCTGAAAGAAAAAGGTCATTTTATGCATCTGGGGATCCAGGGGGTGGCGAAATGTATCAACATTTTTTGTCCCCTCCTGGCGATTGGACACCTTTGAGCCTGGCGATTGGACACCTTTGAGCCGGGTCTTAATAAGTACAAGGGCAACAAATACCTCGGAAATTAAAATTCGCTCAACTTTGTTAATAATAGCATGATTTGTAGATTTTACATTTTTGCCTATAAAATCAAAACGGTACCTTTAAGCTTCTTGAAATTTTATAAATATAGATTGATGTAAAATCTTTATATTCACAAAATTTCATGGAAATCGAATCATAATTGAGTGAGTTATAGCCATTTCAATTAAATGGAATTACAACAACAACACGTGTTTATCGTTGATACATATTTCAAATTGACCGAGGCGCTTTTATTTTCTTCCGATTTTCATGAAAGTTTAAGGAATACTCAATCGGCTGAGCATTCAGAAAAATTATTTAAGCCCCATCAAAATGGCAGCTGCAATAGGCTTATGAGAGAAATTCTGTATCTTTTGCATAAATTGGAACAATTTCTTATCCAAGTATTGGATGAATAATTCAAATTAGCGATTCACACGACATTGTTTCGAAACCTTGAATGGTTACAAAGACCTTCTGGTTGGAGAACTCTCCTGCTTATTCAAGTTGTTTTAGACTATTAATATGGTTTTTTGCAAATAAAAAATGGGAATATTTCTGTACCTATCAATTTAAATTCAATTCAAAAATTCGTTGATAAGTACTCTGAAAGTTGCTTCATCTACAAAAATCCCCGTTGGCAGCATCAGCCGGAAGGGTAAATTTCTCGTATGTATCGTAATGTTTCGAAAAAGAATTTGGCTTGCCTACTATTAGACTTCTGACTGCAATTTTCGTAGCACTACATGGGTACTTATTAACAAAAAGAATCTACCGCCGTTCGTGTTTGGAGGCCCTTGGTAGAGGCGCAAATATTTTGCTAATTAAATTGAGTTGCACACGTATGGATCACATATTGAAAATCGGCGGGTAATAAATTGTTATAAACATATTTTTACTGGTTTCGCTCTTCTCGCATTTGCTGTTTATACATTTCTCACTGGTTACCTCACAAAGGTGATAACTTTTTGGCTTAAATAGCTCAAATAGTTAATTTCGTAAGATTTCCATAAAAGTTTAATCAGCACTTGCATTGCCATTAATATATACATTTTCGATTCTTTTCTGAACCATCAGGGCCCGTCATTTTGAATTTTTCTTGAAAATGAAATTTTTTACTTGTCATCCGATTTGCATAGTTAAATTAAATTAACTTGCCTTAATAACTTATAATTTCAAGTTTTATCGGAATCTGTTGAGAAACTTGGCTGCTAGAGGGCTACAGAAACAAAAAAAAATGTTTATGTCACCCCTCTTTGCAGTGTAAGAAAATATATTTATGGGGAGACCCCCATAAATATATTTTCTTACACTGCAAATTTCAAGAGCACCACTTTTGACCTACGTAGAAAATTTCCTCATTCTAACTTATGTGGTTTGCGAGACAACTTGTGACGCACGAACAAACGGACGGACGGATAGACAGACTAGTCGCGATTTTATAATTTTTTAAGGGTATTGTTAAAAATATTTTACAATATTTAAAAAACAGTCTGATTTATAAATACTTTCAAGATAAGTCGTTTAAAACGTTTCCATGAAAAAAATTTATTATTTCAGTTGCTACTAAAACAGCGAATTGCGCTTGCTTCCTGACCTTTGGGGGCCGCCATTTTGAATGCATGCATTTGATTTTGGATTATTTTAAATATGCTAGGACCTCATCAATCAATGTGCCAAATCTCGTTCAAATCGGAGTTTCACTCTGGACAGGGCAAAATAATTCAATTTTTAGTGAAAATGGCAGCTAAAAATATTGGGTTTTAAGTTTTTGACTTTGTTATTTCTCATTCAATTTTAATAATTTTCTGCATAATACAAGAAATTAGTACAGAGATCCATAATCTCAAGTTTTATCAAAATCCGCTGGAAAATGTGACCTAGAGGGCCCAAAAACCTAAAAAAAAACGCATATTTAAACCGCCGCCATTTTGAAATTTACACAAGTATGATCACCAAAATATTATAGTCTGTAGATCTAAGTAATGTCTATCTTTCATATTTGTCGAATCAGAATTACGACTTTTAGAAGTCTTTGAAGTTTTGAGTTTCAACTGGCCGCCATTTTCTTTTTTGTGACCTGACCTCCAGTTTTTTTCACGTAATTCTTTAGATACTTATAATTTCTATCTAACTGCTGAATTTCATGAAAATCTGTTGAAAGCTTTGACCACTATTCCAACAACAAAATTTTGCACGTTTTCCCACCTTTGAGCGGTTACCATTTTGTTTCTGAGGTACCGACTTTGGATTTTTTATTATGAGATTCATCACATACATCAGTGAACCTTTGTACCGAATTTCATCAAAATCGGAGCTATACTTTGGTCAGAACAGAAATCACGATTTTTCGTCTAAAATGGCCGCCATTTTGTTATTGCCTGGCCGATATAGCTGGATCACGAACTTAACTGAGATATTGACCCAATATACAATACAATACACACACACACACACACACATATATATATATATATATATATATATATATATATATATATATATATACATATATATATATATATATATATATATATGTATATATATGTATATATATATATATATATATATATATAGATATATATATATATATATATATATATATATATATATATATATATATATATATATATATATATATATATATATATATATATATATAAAACCCATTGGCACCACGAGCCGGAAAGGCAAGTTTCTGGTAGGTACCAATGTTTTCAAAAGCAAACCGTCATTTTATTGGCCGCCTTTTGGAAGTCAAGCACTGTTTAAGGACAAGTAAACGTAGCAAAAAGTCCTCCTATCAGAAGGGTATTGTAAAACAATTAGTAAATCAAACAAGGTCTTCTGAATATCAAAACTTGGTTCACACATATATTCCATGAATTGAGCTTAGAAAAATATTGCATGATTATTATGTATTTTAACTTCGCGCCATTGTATTTTCAGCCTGTTGACCTCAATGTTTGAGTAGTCATGATAACATATCATTGTGTTAAAATATTTTTAAAATTTTCATAAAAAAACACACATCTGTACTGTTTGGGTCCTTTACGGACGTGTATTTACATAGTATCACGTTTTTAGCAAATTTTAGGGTCATCGTTCGATTTTATAGATGGAAACGTCAAATTCATAAAATTCACTCTTATTAGCGAAGTTATTCGAATTTTAACCTCTGTTCTCATAAAGACCTACTTTCGTGATTTTTTTCAGATTCTTCTGTCAAAAGATGTCCAATCACGAGGGGGTGTCAGAAATTTTTCGTACATTTCCCCTCACTCTCCACACCTCCTTGCAAATGCCTCTTGTTTAGGATCAGTTTTGATAAGTTCTCACCAAAACCTTTTATTTGACACCCATATTGTCTGCCTTTGGCAAAAACAAAATTTTTAAGAGTCGCCACGTGTGTAGACTAAAAAACCCTGTGTAGACCCTCCTTAAACACCTTAAAGTATTTTTTTTGTAATGCAAATTTTGAGAGGATACCACTTTTAACCTACATAGAATCACTTTAGTTTATGTAGTACGCGAGAAAACTTGCTGTGACGCACGGACAGGCTAACGGTCAGACAAGTCGCGATTTTCTTAAGTTATTTAAAAATATTTTACAATACCCTTAATATGATCTGTTGTAAGAATACTTCTAGATTCAGCCATTGAAAACGTTCCTATGAAAACTAATCATTATTTAAGTTGATACTAAAATAGCGAATCGCGCTTACTTTCTGTCCTTTGGGAGCCGCCATTTTGAATACATGAATTCAATTTTGGATTTTTTGAAATGTTTGTATCTTAGGGTCTCATCAAACTATGTGTAAAATCTCGTTAAAATCGGAATTTCACTCTAGACAGGTCAAAAGAATCCAATTTTTAATGAAAATGGTAGCTGGAAATATTGGATTTGAAGTTTTTGACTTTTTTAGGTCTTTGTAAAAAAATTTTTTACAAAGACCTACTAATTTCGCGACCTGTCTGTCCGTCTGTCCGTGCGTCACAGCAGATTTCCTCAGAAACTATAGAAGCTAGAATGCTCAAACTTTGTGACAAGGTCAAAAGTGATAGTCTCTCAAAAGTTAAGGCATTAACAAAAATTTAAAGAATGTTTAAGGGGGGTCCCCCCTAATAACGAATTGGCCCTTAAAATTTTTTTTTCACCGAAGGTAGTCGAGTGGGGTATCAAATGAAAGGTCTTGATTAGAACTTTTAGAATCTGAAATAAAAAAATCATTTTATGAATTAGGGGGTCCAGGGGAAGGCAAAATGTATCCAAAATGTGTGTCCCCCCCCCTCGCGATTGGACACCTTTCAGCCGAAAAATCTGAAAACTATCACCAATGTGGACCTTTATGAGTACAAGGGCTACAAATACCTTAGAAGTCGAAATTCACTCAACTTTGTTAATAATAGTATGATTTGTAGATTTTACACTTTTGCCCATAAAATCAAAACGGTAGCTTTAAACTTCTTGAAATTTCGCAATTATATAGATTTATATAAGATATATATGTTCACAAAATTTAATTGAGATCGAATCATAATCAAGTGAGCTATAGCCCTTTCAATTATATGGAATTACACCAACAATAACACGTGTTTATGGTTGATATAGGGTTTTCCAATAAGAGGTGTTATTTTGATATTAAAAGCAAAATGCCATTTTTAATACAAATGATCAAATGTTTATTTTATTATAAAGAAGAAGATATGCCGTTAATAGCAATAATTAACATTGAGCAAATAACCACTACGACACGCTTACAGGACCACATCCTCTTCATGAAATTTTCCATAACCAAATCGCAAAGTGGTTGCCCTATGTCCTCGATAGCCTCACGAATTTCATCTTTGAGATCTTGAATCGACGCTGGGCTATTGGCATAGGCCTTCTCTATCATGTGGCTCCAAAGGAAGAAGTCGCAAGGTGTTAAATCAGAAGATCTATTCAAAATAACACCTCTTATTGGAAAACCCTATATATATTTAAAATTGACTTAGGCACTTTTATTTTCTTTCAATTTTCATGACAATTTAAGGAATAGTATTTAACAGGAACATGTTCAATCGGCCGAGCATTCAGAAAAATCATTTAAGCCAGATTAAAATGGCGGCTGCACTGTGCTTATGAAAGAAACTGTACATCTTTTGTATAAATTTGAACGATTTCATATCTAAGTATTGGATGAATAATTCAAGTTATCGATTCACGCCATTAGCAAACTTGCTTCTAACCCTAGGATGTTTACAAAGACCTTCTGGTAGGAGCACTCTCCTGCTTACTCAACTTGTTTATTTTGCATCCTATTTTGATAATAAAACCCAGCACTGTTACCCATAATCCTAAGTTTCATCAAAATTCGTTGAAAAATGTAGCCGCTGGAAGGCCACGAAAATCTGAAAAAATTGCTTATTTGAACCACCACCATTTTGAAACTTGCGCATGGCTGCTCCCCAAAATAACATAGTTCTTAGATCTAATTGCACTGCGTTACACGATTTTGGTACCCTCTTAACTGTTAAATGGAATGAAAAGGTAATGAGTCATAGATTAAATGTTCCAAACATATGTGGTATCCGTCAAGTCTAGTTTTCGAGCTGCATTTTAATTATTATTTCTACTATCCTCACTTTATGCCTTGGAGAAATACGGCTTTATTTGTGTATATGATTGTAGGTGAGCGTCCCAACTTTTAAAAAATCTCATTTTCCCCTCACTAAGTTTAAAGCCGATTCAGCAATTTTCTTTGAAAATCTATTCCCCTCTTATGATTTTGGCTAATCTAGAATATAATCTTCGGCTCCAAATTACATTCCCGTCTTTATAAACTTTTAACGTATAAAATGTTGAAGCCTAGTTGCCTTTAGTTAGCGTGAGCTTTCCATTAACAAAAACATGATAGTATCAGTGAAAACTTATAGTATGAGTGAAATTCGGAGTTGGGTCAGGAAATTTGTTGATTTTCCTCTCTATAGTCTTATACCTTTATGCTTTTGGCGTGAAAGAAATAGTTACCGTTTTCTATGTATTGTACTTTTCAATTATTTTGTTTTATTTAGTAATCGTTTCTATTGGATAACGTCAACATCTGTGGCGGCACGGAACATTCCAATGTCAGCAACTCCCTCACGGCGCAAGCAGGTCCTCGTCCCTCGGCACATCTTCGCATGCCGGCCTATTCTACACATCAGCGACGCAAGCAACTTCCCATGAGAAAAATTAAAATTCGCTTGAGCCGTTCTTCTAGGTTCTCATGAGCCAATATGTCTGAGAGAACCTAGGTAACTAGGCTGAGTTTGTCATAGAAACCTGAACCCTTGCACCAGCATTTATAAAAACAAAATCATCATCGAAGCCACCGTCGTCATCTTCCTTGCTGTATACATCAAAGAGCACAATACATATTAATCAAAAAGTAAAATTTGGACTTTTAAACATCGTTGACATATTTATTTGAAAATCCAATATGAATACTGGACTAAGTGTTCATCACAACTGCTTGAATGCAGCAAAGAAGTTTTGTAACATTTGCGGACAGTATATTGTGAAATCACAAAGAAAAAATGTTTCTGAAAAAGTGAGAAGGGCATATTTACTCTATTTTAGACGTGCTGTTAGTGAAGATAAACCATGAATACCAAAGTTCATTTTGTATTTCGTGCTATGCTATTCTGAACCTAGTAATTATTTTAATGAGTGCTACTTTTGCATGACTGACATATGTGGTTTTACAAAAAAAAATCGAATCAAGTATCCTGACGTTCCTTCAATGTCGAAACCAGTATCGAACAGTGAAAAAATGCCCCTTCCTTTACCTCCGTTCAAAAATGAAATTAAGATTTCAGAAAAGACAGATTTGCCAAATGTTGTAGAATATAACGACGGAAGCAGCGAAGATCCTGAGTTTTTACCGTCAACAAGTTCTCTTGGCCGTCCACATCTGATAAATAAAAATGAATTGAATGATTTGATACGGGACTTAGATCTATCAATTGGACAAGCTGAATTACTAGGATCTAGATTAAAAGAGTGGAATTTTTCTGGCTCCTAGCACAAATGTATCCGTGCAATAAAAACGCAATAAAAAATTGGCTTCGTTTTATTCAAATTTTGAAAACATATGTTACTGTTACGATATAGAAACTCTGATGAGTGAATTAAACATTCCTTACGAAACACAAGACTGGCATTTATTTATTGATAGTTCAAAAACAAGTATGAAGCTAGTATTGCTGCACAATGGCAACAAATATGCATCAGTACCAATAGCAAATTCAACTGTTCTAAAAGAAACATATGAAAATATGAAATCAATATTGAATTTAATAAAATACAAAGATTGCAACTGGAAAGTATGCGCTGATCTCAAAATTATAGCTATTTCGCTCGGGTTACAGGGTGGGTTTACAAAATACTGTTGTTTTATTTGTATAGTGGTATAGCAGAGCTACAGAAAAACACTATGCCACAAAAGTATGGCCAGAAAGGTCAGAGTTTGTTTGCGGAAAATCTAACGTGAAACATATACCATTGATAGATCCTAAAAATGTTATTTTACCACCACTTCACATAAAACTTGATTTGATGAAAAATTTAGTTAAGGCCATGAATAAAGAGGAAGATAACTTTCAATATTTAAAGATAGTATTTTCAAAGTTAAGTGATGCCAAAATCAAAGAAGGAATATTTGTGGGACCACAAATACGCACATTGATGAAAGACTCAAATTTTGACAAAAAGCTGACAAACAAGGAGCTTGATCCCTGGTTATCACTGAAAGCAGTTATAAAAGGGTTTTTAGGGAATCATAGAGCTGAAAATGCGGAACAGCTCGTTGACGACATGTTAAAAACATACGAAAAGTTGGGTAGCAGAATGTCATTAAAAATTCACTTTCTGCATTCTCATTTTTATCTCTTTCCATCTAATCTTGGTGCGGTTAGTGATGAGCAGGGTGAGAGGTTCCACCAAGAAGCTTGAAGAACGATTTCAAGGATGTTGAGACACAAGAATGCTAGGTGATTACTGTTGGCGTTTAAGTTTAAGGTTTCACGATATTTTGTGTTAAAATTTTATAAGATGGTTTACTTGAGTTTTATTTACCTAAATGATAAAATTAAACTTGATTTATGAAAAAAATTCTGATTGATTTTGTTAGATTTCTTTAAAATATGTTTTGGCCTCTTAATTTTTAATATAATTTGGCACATTCTCACTGAAGAAAAATGAGACGTGATGAAAAGACGATTTGTATGTATTTTTTATAAACGATAGGTATAAATAAGAAACCATGACATTTCAAAGCGGGTACTCATTTTTTCTTTTTAATGGTAATGCAGTGTTATTATCTATCTTAAAACGAATTTTGATACACAACGGATCAAAATTGCGACTTTTAAAAGCCTTTGAAATTTGAAGTTTCAACAAGGCACCACTTTGTTTTTTGAGACTTGACCTCTAGCTTTTAGGTCTTTGTAAAATAACTCTACAAAATCCTGTCTGTCCGTCCGTTCGTGTTTACAGCACTTTTTCTCGCAAAATACTTAAGCTAGAAACATCAAGTTTTGTACGCAGGTGCAAAGTGGTGCTCTCTTCGAAGTCCGACTACAAAAAAATTTTGTAAGGTTTTTAAGGGGGTCTCCCCAAAATAAGAAGTTGGCCCCCGAAAAAAAACTCATCAACAGTACCCGATATGGGATAAGACCATTTCAAAACAGGTCTTAATTTGACACTTTTTGCTTCGAGGGGCCCACTGGGAGGGGAAACACACGAAAAATTTGTGTCCCCCCCCCCTCGAGATTGGACATCTGGAATCCGAAAAATCTTACAAAAAAATTATGGAGGTAGGTTTTTATGAGTACAACAACAACAAATACCTTAGAAGTCAACTTTGTTAATAATAGTATGATCTTCGAGTTTCACATTTTCCCCAATAAAATCGTATAGATACCCTTAAACTAAGCGAAATTCGATATTTAAGTAGTCCTACAAAAGGTCCTTAAACTTTGTAAGCTTGATGGAAATCGAATGATATTCAGGGAAGTTATCGACTTTTGAAATTTCTCCAATTATAACAACAATAACACATGATTTTGGTATTTTATGGACTTTCCATCGAAATCTTCCTAAAATTTTCAAATAAGGTCAATAGCATTAATATTTTTGGGAATTCATAATTTGAGTGATTTTTGTTGGTTTGCAACAAAAAAGCGACCGTTGAAATAAGAAAAACAATGGATTTTCTTATAAACGTGCACATCTCTTCGACATATTTCTTGACTTCATTCGTTGCTGGTGACTGCATTTCTGAGAAGTTGATATAAAACCCTTCTAACAGAGCGAAGGTCTGTCTACCTAACTAGTTTTACATAGTTCTTTAGATACTTACAGCCTTTACCAAAGTACCAAGTTTCATTAATATCGGTTGAAAGGTTTTGTCACAACTACAATAACAAAGTTTTGCACGTTTTTCGACCTTTAAGCGGCCACCATTTTGTTTCAGTCGATTCGACTTTGGATTTTTTATTGTGAAATTCATCACACAGTTTAATGAATCTCTGTATCAAATTTCATCCAATCGGAGCTATATATATAAATATATATATATATATATATATATATATATATATATATATATATATATATATATATATATATATATATACATACATACATTATATATATATATATATATATATATATATATATATACACATACATAAATTATATATATATATATATATATATATATATATATATATATATATATATATATATATATATATATATATATATATATATATATACATACATTATATATATATATATATATATATATATATATATATATATATATATAAATGTTTTGAAGATTGTGGCTTGAGTATGTGATAGCTAGATCTCTTACGAACAGTGTGGCATATTTAACGGCTTTCAAGGATGGTTACATCACACCAGACAACATTTGCCGCGTAGAACAACTCATGTTGGAGGACCGTAGGATGTATTTCAAAAAAATTTCAAAAATATCATGGTTGTATCGAATTCACCATTGGTTCCCGTTTAGGTTCGCTCCAATTATTCGCCTCAGGACCCATCGGTCAAAGGCGTTCAATATATTTGCGGATGCTTGGATTAGGGTCCATGTTACACAACCATAGCATAACACAGATCTTATCACAGATTTGTATACTTGGAGCTTTGTTTTCCTGTGTATGGAGCTGGCCTTCAAGATCGTCAAAACTGCATAAAATATTTTATTTGGGAGCTGTATTCTTCGGTGTATTTCATCTCTTTCACTACCCACCTCCGTTATTTTGGCGACAAGATCCACAAATTTGACAATATTTTCGATACGGTATTCGCCAAGTGTGATATTTTGTGTGCTTGAGGTGTTTTTCCTCGCCTGCGTCATGAGCTTTGTTTGATTTTCATTGATTTGTAGCCCTACTAGTTTTGCTTCGCTGTCGAGTTTCAGGAAGAGCTCTTTGGCAGTTGTTAGTGACCGTGACAATATGTTGATGTCATCCGCATATGCTACAACTTGGCTCGACTTATATAGTAATGTGCCTTGTGTATCGACAGGTAGCTTTCCTTATGAAGTACTCTAGAGCTGAATTGAATAGCAATGGGGCTCGCCCATCTCCCTGTTTCAGTCCGATATTTGTGTCAAAGGCATCGGTGAGTTGGTTATTGATGTGAACTTGGGAGGTCGTCAACGTCATTGTCATTTTGGTAAAGCGGACTAATTTTGCTGGGATGCCAAAGCAAAGCATTGCTTGATACAGTACGTTACGATCAATACTGTTGTATGCTTGCTTAAAGTCAACGAAAATTCGGTGCAGTTCAAAGTTGAACTCGCAGCATTTTTCAAGTACTTGCTTAACAGTGAACAATTGGTCTATTGTCGATCTACCTGCTCTAAAACCACCTGGAATAAATAATATTGTTGGCATATGATATTTCTTACGCCGTACAAAGCAGTGATATGTCTCTATAATTTTCGCCTCGTAATTTGTCTCCTTTTTTGTAGATAGGGAATATGATCGCTCCACTTTTTCGGCATATAATCTTTTCGACGACTTTATAAAAACTAGGATCGTAATTTTTTAACCAATACCTTTCTTTTTGGGAGCTCTTTCTCAGTAAAAATTTTCTTATCTCCACGGTAATATTAACATTTGTAAACCCATTGAAATATATTGTGTTAATTATTAATTGCGTCGAATGTTAGCCGCTTATCGAATTCGTTAATCAATAAACACAAATGTGATAAATGTGCCATATAGTACAATCGTGTCGTAAAAATAAGCATATGTCAGCTGAAAATTAAAAATTAAGTGTGTCAGTACTCATTTAAATCAATGAAATCAAAGTGTCGATTCTCAAAAAATTAAAATCAATATAAAAACTTTAAAATTTCACAACTGTTTACTATTGTGCTTATGTGGACAATTTAATTTAATTGCATGAAGTGCAAAATCATTGTTTATGGACGTTTAGCGCAAGGTCAAGTTCTTGTTGGCTTTTATTTTTCTTCGTGGCCTCAAGGTTGTTTTGAAAATTAAATAAAACCATAAAAACAAAAATGTCCAAAAAGTGCAGTATGGCAAATTGTGTGGCTTCCGATAACACCTTTAAGCTTGTTTGTAATAGGCAGTTTTTGTAATAGGCAGTTTCATGGTGTCTGTATTAATGCTCCCAGGGATTGGTATAATCCATATATGGATGAGCACTTTATTTGTTCGGATTGCCAAAACACGAGTAGGCTGTTGAAGTGTATGTACGACAACATCATAGGGCATATCGATCAATTAATGCAGGAAACAGCTCAACTTGTTTCTAAGCATCAAGCCCAAACACGAGCTAATGACGAAAGCTTCACAGAAATGGCTAACTGCTTCGACGGTCTGGCAAGCAAGATCACAACAAACAACAATAGCCTAGCAGTTGAGAGAATTTTTGATAAATTCGAGAGAAAGCTCAACGCAATCGAGGATTCATTATCTTTGATGAATAAATCTATGGCGCCTACACTTCCCTCCCACAGTTTATCTGTTCAAAACAACACGGATCTTGAAAATCATTTGACGAAACTTTTCCGGACTCAAAGCTTACAATTGGAGGAGCAGCAATCCATTTCGCTCGCATCTGCTGGTAGCAAGATTCTAAATTTTTTAAAGAGACTGGACCATCAATCCGATTACCAACATGAACACTCAAAGCATACATCCTCTTATGGTGCCAAGTCATTAAATGAGGAAATGCTTGAGGCCGATATTACTGTGTTAGTAAACGAAAACCAGCATGTAACAAACGTTGATGAGGTAACATCTGTATGTGACGTGTCACTAAATGGAATTGCTGAAGACACATCTAACATATCAAAATTTGGCACACTCTGGTCCGAGGATGAATGGCGCAAACGGGCAGCCAGAATTCATGAGGCAATCGCAAAGTCGACGAGTGCAACTTATCAACTACACAACAAAAAGAGCAATTTCGAGAAGTTTTTCATTCAAGGTGCACCATCGGCTGCTGATGAGGCTTGAGTTCTTCGTTTTGTTCGGGACGAGTTTTGCATTAGTGACTGCTATGTCGAATCTCTCCCTAGAAAGAAAAAAACCCATCGACCAACGTTCAAACTTCAATTTCCAACGCAGTATGCTTGGTTGTTCAGCAATCATCAGGGAGAAATTACATGTCTATCATGGAATGGCATCAAGTTCTTCAAGTGGCGTTACCAGAATAATGTGAAGAAAAGTAGTAAGCAAAGTATTAAAAATAAGCTTAATTCTAATATAAAATGTAAACCCTCACCTTTAAGCAATATTCCTTTATCCAACAAATCCATCAACAAATCGCCTGTGGCTCAAAGAAACAAAATAGTTAAAAATTCCGAGATTCAACAAAAAGTCATCACAACTAATAATTAAAACCTTAAAAGCACCGTAGCTTCCCACTAATAAAATTTGTACGTGGTGATGACCAAAAGCCATCTTCTTCTGGATATATTAATTTACCAGAAGCTCCAACTGTTGAATCAGCAATGACGCAAACAGTATTTGATCCGCTAGTACCTCCTAGAGTTAAGCCCACGATCAACTCTCAATGTGATTTAGAGAGTAAATACCTTATATCACGTTTGCGAGACCCCAACATTTATAATGATGTTCGTCTTTTTCTTTCCTATCTGCACGATTCTCCTGAAACTACATGTGTCGAAGGGAAGACAAAAACCAACTTAAAGGTTAAAATACAACAGGAAGGGCTTCCTACTGACCTTAAAACCTTGACACTTGTCTTAACACGTTTCCATGAGCAATTTAGTGTGAGCTCCGGCCAGGTAAAAAAGGATTTAGAAACCTATACATCGTATGTGAGATCAAAACACATCGCTGCTCTTCAAAAATTTCGAGATGACTTTAAGAAATATCATTCCTAACCAAAGTCTGACTTCAAGGCGCATTAAACTCTTCTACCACAATTGCGGTGGTATAAGAGGAAAATTAAATTATTTATTTATTGACGCCAAATCCTGCCACTTTAATATTATTACCATCACCAAGACTTTTTTGAATAGCTCGTATACAAATACGGAAATTCTTGACGATAGTTGGACTATCCACCGCTGTGATCGAGACTATCAGCGCACAGGTCAATCTAGAGGGGGTGGAGTTCTAATTGCTATAAAAAATTTCCTATCATGTGAAGTGGTTCCAACTGCATCCTCTTCGAACATATATTTGTGCGAGTTATCCTTGGTCATGTGTTTTTATACATCGGTGTAGTGTATATACCTCCCAATTCTGACGAAACTATTTACAACGACTTCTTTGAGGTAGCTTCTTCAGTCATGTCATCCCTTAATGAAAATGATAGAATCATCATTTTAGGTGACTTCAATCGTCCTCGCTTATCCTTTGTTGTTAACGAAAATGAAAAATATCTCCTTCCTTTGAACCTTAAAGACTCCGTTGACAATAAATTAGTCGATACATTTTATGGCAATGATTTGCAGCAAACTGCTCCAACCCCAAACCCAAATGGCAACTGGTTAGATTTAATTTTCATGAATTTTGTTGACGAAGTAGTAGTATGTCCAACGACTGACGAAGAAAATCTGTTTTCTTATACTAAGCATCATAGAGCTTTTTCTGTTGAACTTTCTACATCTGATCTGAAAACATCGAATTTATACAATGATGAAATTGCATATGACTTTAAAAATGCAGACTATGTAGGTATTAGAGCCTATTTAGAAACTATAGAACGGATAGAAACTCTTTCAATGTTAGACGTAGATGATGCAGTATCATCATTCTATCAGATATTATGTGATGCCGTTGAAAATTTCGTCCCTAAAATAAAGATAAGAAATCTGAACCATGGCTAGATAGAGAGCTTAGACAATTACAAAATCATAGAAATAAACTCTACAAGATCTTAAAAAATAGTCCAAACCCAAACGAACAAATCAGGGTAAGTTATGAAAACTTGGCCAACGAATTTTCTCAAAAGTCTCGAGAGGCATACGATCTCTACGTTAATATAATAGGAGAAAATATAATGCGTGACCCTAAGAAATTCTATGATTTTGAAAATACTAAAAGAAAATCGTCTGGGTATCCAGCAACAATGACTTAGGGAGAAACTACTTCCTCTGATTGTAAAAAAATTTGTGATATGTTTGCTGAATACTTCCAGGAAGTTTTTCTGCCTGCTAGCTCACCGGTACATCATCAGACGCAAATACCTCATAAAGGTGGTATTGCAGAAATAACTCTTACTTCAGAAGAAATCCATAAAGCCATTAATGATCTGGACCTGAATAAAGGCCCTGGTCCAGACCATATTCCTCCATCTTTTTTATTTCAGTGTCTAACACAGGTATCCAAACCGCTGCACATAATTTTTAATAAATCTCCCTCATCAGGTGTCTTTCCGACTGTGTGGAAATTATCCAACCTTACACCCATCCACAAAAGTGGAGACAAAAAATCAGTGGAGAATTACAGAGGCATCACACTACTATCCACTATACCAAAACTATTTGAAAAAATTATACATGATAGGCTCGCCACCTTTGTTGATCCATTCCTTAACGACCAGCAACATGGTTTCCGTAAAGGTCGCTCAACTGCCACTAATCTCATAATCATGGTTTCCGATGCTCTTAATGCCATAGAAAAAATCCAGCAGGTTGATGCAGTCTACACTGATTTTAGTAAGGCTTTTGATCAAGTGAATCACTCCATTTTAATAACGAAATTGCAAAACTTCGGGATCTCTGGGTCTCTTCTGAATTGGCTTATATCCTACCTTTCTCATCGCACTCAAACTGTAAAATTTCAGGGTTACTATTCAAAGAAAATTGTAGCATCATCGGGTGTGGCACAAGGTAGTCACCTCGGACCTCTCCTGTTTAACATGTTCATATCTGATCTATCAAAAGAACTGGCGGGTATACCACACCTATTGTATGCTGATGACCTAAAAATTTACCACGCTATTGGCTCACAAACTGAAGCGAGCTTTCTTCAAACTAAACTTTTTTGCCTTCAACAATGGTGTGAGATTAATAAACTTAAACTCAACGCAAGTAAATGTCAGGTCATAAGTTTTTCTCGCAAAAAAAAACTTCGTTAGCAATACCTACTTCCTTAATAATGTCGAACTGGCAAGAGTTGAGCATGTTAATGATCTGGGTGTCATCTTGGATCACAAGCTGCGTTTTAATTTACATTATGATAAAATTTTAGCGAAGGCTAATAAGCAGCTAGGCTTCATTAAAAGACGTGCGAAGGAGTTCAAGAATATATGGGTAACAAAATCTTTGTACACGGCCCTTGTTCGCCCAATCATAGAATATGCGAGCATTGTCTGGGACCCTATCTTTGAAATACACTCAAATAGACTTGAGTCCATCCAGAAGCAGTTTGTACTATTTGCCTTAAGGGATCTTAACGATCCCAGTCAATTTTTAACCTTACTGGAATACTCGCAAAGGCTTAAACAACTAAACATGACTTCTCTGTCATTAAGAAGACAAATCTCATCTTGCTGCTTCGCCTTTTTAAATATCGAAAAAGGTATTCAGATTGAATCACTCTCCACGAAGTTTAATTTTAATAATGCAACGAGACAAACTAGGCATACTCCTTTTCTCAAAGTAACCCATCATAGAACTGTCTATGCAGATAGTGAGCCTATTAATAAATGCTGCAGAATCTTTAACAACGTGAAGAATTGCTATACACCAGGCATTTCGAAGGCCACTTTTAAAACAAACTTACTTAAAACCTTGAATCCTTAAATATCCTCTGTCCTGGAATTCCTTAGCCCATTTCCCCCCAATTGTAATTGCTAAGAAAATAAAATGGAACTATAATGCAATGTAAATATTTTGTACCTTGTTTGGCTCATGAATAAATAAAAGGAATAAAAGGAATCGGTATCGTGCGTGAGAAATACCAAAAAACATGCCAAGGAAAATTGAGTTTCAATGTTCAAAATCGGTATGCAGCAAGAAAATGATATTTTCTCGGTTTCTAATGGAGCGATTTTCGTCTTTTTTAAAAATCTGTGTAACTTGGGCGGAGAAGCCTTAGTACGAGTATTACACTATTGTAGTAATCGAGGAGTTGTGAAAGAAATATTGATGTGATTATTTGTGATTGTTATTATTATTATTAACAATAAAAAATTTGAATTATTCTATCTACATATTTTATTATAAATTACATGAGAAAATTTAAAACGTGAAACATATGAATATATTTTACTTTTAGGGAATACGTTCTACTCATGAATGATCTCAATGAATTGCTATTAAGTATCTTGCAACGCAAGAACCATATACAGAACGAGCTGAATGTGTGGAAAATGTTTCTATGCAAGCGCAGCGAAATTTCAGTTTGGATGGACGAACATGAAAGGCAAAAATCCTATTGGATTGATAAGCAGATATCGATGAAAAAAAAAATTCCAGTCATTTTGAAAAGAATAAATATTCTTAAAGAAGCTTTTCCAGTTGCTTTTTCCATGTTGAATGAGCTACAAGACTATGAACTTGCTGTAAAGAAATACTCCAAAGAAAATGCAGTTCTGAACTATAATTTAGAATGCAATAAAGTTATGCACAGAATAATTGAACTGCAAACATCCATAGAAAACTTAGATAAATGTTTCCCAATCGTTCTGGATGGGAAAAGAATGTATGATGAAGAAATTAAAATATTGGAAACAATATTTAATGATTCACTAATGAAAATTAAAACTATGAAGAAAAATATACCATACTCTAACAATGCGTTGGAGAAAATTTTGAAAACATTATCAGAAGAAAAAGAGGAGAGCTGAATATTTTGCTTGGCCGCGTTTAAAGTCGGGAATATTTGAGGACAGATGAAATTAAATTCCCAATTCGTTCTAAAATTTATCAAACGTACATTTAACTTTTCTCCACTGAATTCTTTGCAAAATCGTGGATATTGTGCGTTCGAAAATTTTGAACAGATAAAGTGCCAAGTGTTGTGCTACTTCGAACTACTTCCACCGTTTTCGGTTAATTACGTCTCAAATTCAATTTGCGTGAACGCAAAAACTGGGGATTTTGGATTATCAGTGTATTCATGAATTGAAAAATTTAATTCTCAGGGTGACTCAAAGTGCACAGTGAATTTGAACAGTTTAGAATCTCCGCAATCGTGGATTACTTTTATAGAATTTCAACCAGTTCAGAGATGGTGTTCTCTTAAAAGATTCAATTTTCCATTAAGGCGCAGCCCCCAGTGAAACTGCAAATTTTGGTAAACTTTACAGCCGTTCACCTCAGAAACGTTAAGGATATTTGTAAAAATTTTTTAGCAAGAAGTCGGAATGAACCTTTGGCTATCGAATCAACTCATTACATTTTGCAAAAAGTTTCTTGCAAAAGTTATTAAATTCAAACAAAATAGCATGTTTTCGTTAAAAAATGTAGTAGATCTCGGAAACTACTTAACGTACTGAGTTGATTTAAGCTATGGTTGTTAGACCTAAATTATTTGCAGTGAATTAACTCATCGAAAATCTAAAAAAGTTTTTTGCAAAAAATTTCCTAGAACAAAATGTGGAAATTTGATACAAATCAATGTGCATGCATGATATTTGTTCAGAGTGTGCAAATTACACATTTTGTTCTAGAAAATTTTTTGCAAAAAACTTTTTTAAATTTTTGATGAGTTAATTCACTGCAAATACTTTAGATCTAACAACGATAGCTTAAATCAACTTGGTACGTTAAGTAGTTTCCGAGATCTACTACATTTTTTAAAGGAAACATGTTATTTTGTTTGAATTTAATAACTTTTGCAACAAACTTTTTGCAAAATGTAATGAGTTGATTCGATAGCCAAAGGTTCATTCCGACTTCTCGCTAAAAAATTTTTGCAAATATCCTTAAGGTTCCTGAGGTGAACGGCTGTAAAGTTTACCCAAATTTTCAGTTTCACTGGGGGCTGCGCCTTAACAAAACTTCTACAAATTCTGTTCCCTTTCTTGCCCATTAAAATCTCAACAATTGCCGATAAAAGCATGACTTGCATAGTTCATCTAATTTATATGTTGTTATAGAACAAGTTTTGAGAAATGAAGGGAAAGTTATTACTACTATATTAGTCAACAACAATAAAAATAATGTTACATGAGAGTGTAACTCGCATAACTTCAGCCAGCATATTCCCGGAGAAACAATTGCAAACATTGAAGCAACAACAAATGCTTCAAGCACAGCAAATGCAACAAATGCAAGGGACGAAGCGTTCGGGAAACTGGCTAAGCAGTAAAACGAGAATTTCACGCGCTATCGATTGTGCATAGACGAGGAGTCGAGTTGCAACCGCGAACGCGCGTGGACGGAGGAATGGGGAGAAAAGCGAGCAAGTAGCCGCATCGGACCTTTGTGAAATTTTCAAGAAAAACAACTTGACTTGAGTTAGTTTCCAACGCGACCTAGCCCCTGAAAAATTTTTGAAAATCTTAACAAATAAAGATTAATTGAAACGGAAAGTGAAAAGAGCCAAGTGTGTGATTATTACTCTTTCGTGGAGCCAATAGTTAACGGATATGTGATAGGAAGAAAAGCTGGTGCTAAAAATTACAAGTGAAGAGATAAGAGTTCAATTAGAAACCGTAAAGTGATTAGCAAAGTTACCAAACTTGAAGAATAACAAAAAGAAGAGAATAGAAAAAAAAACAAAAGCAAGGATAAAGCGATTGTGATATACAAAGTTGAACGTGGGTGACAGAATTGAATTACAGACGATGTTAGTGGCGGCTTCGTCGTAGGTAAAGTTGGTGTGAACGGAATTGAGAAACTCTTTGGAAATTGAAGAGAAATGCAATTGTTTGACAAGTGAAACCTGGAGGTGAAGTGCTTTGTATGTGCGCTAAGGAAATACGTTTGTACGTCTGATCGAGTAGAGAAAAACTATTGGGAGATGAACGTTGGAAAGCCGTGAAGGCTGCAGTGAAAGGCTTAGAGGAAGTGAAACTCCGTTTGAATTACTGCCAAGCGTTTGGCGTGGAAAAGAAAGTGGTGCCTGATACAAGTCCTGTTCGCGGCTTAGACTATTATACTGGCGGATATATGAATGTGTGTCGCATCTTTAATGTCAATAAAATAACAGTGGTTGATTCGGATTGTGTTGATGCGCTCGGAATTTTAATACAATTATTTTTGAGTCAACTTCTAACTGCAATACATAGTAGCGTACAATCTTCCGGAGGTTTTATCCATAATAGTAGAATGTTAATTAGAATAAACATTTTTTTTGACCAGTGCGATTTGCTGAAAATTCTCGAAAGTAAACTATTTAAATCTTATTTAAATCTTCAAGTGATCGTAAAGAAAATTTTGATTAGATATAAATTTATGAAATTTTTTTTTGTGCGAATGTATTCAGGAACCTTTCAGTGGACTTCCCGCATTTGTCATCGAGCGCTTGACGGACCATGTGGCGTAAGTACCCTTTAATTGCGTAAAATAATTTTTCTTTTTATTTATATTACGAATGTTGTGCACTTGTCGAATTTCAATTTGATTGCGGAGAGTTTTCCTTTCATTTATATTGCGAATGTTGTGCACTTGTCGAATTTCAATTTGATTACGGAGAGTTTTCCTTTCATTTATATTGCGAATGTTGTGCACTTGTCGAATTTCAATTTGATTGCGGAGAGTTTCCCTTTCATTTATATTGCGAATGTTGTGCACTTGTCGAATTTCAATTTGATTGCGGAGAGTTTTCCTTTCATTTATATTGCGAATATTGTGCATTTATCAAAAGTAGATTTATGGCGTAGAATTTCGCCTTGTATTTATATTGAAAATATTGTGCATTTATCAAAATTAAATTTTATGGCGTAGAATTTCGCCTTGTATTTATATTGAAAATATTGTGCATTTATCGAAAGTTAATCGTATTGCATTAAAAAATGGAGTGATAAAGTAACGCAAATTGGTCTTTCCTTTCCTCAAATTCTAACCGGGTATAGGACCCGGTACGGTGGCAGGCTTCCACCTCAAAACATGAGCCAGCCACCGGGTACTTAATAATCCTTCTTGTTTCAGGTGACGTCGTGGGTTGAGTGGCCCAAGCAGAGTGCCTCTTTATGGCATAGAGTTATGCAATCAAATTGTATAATTCTATGGCATAAATTGGTCACCGGGGTACTCCCCTTCTGATGGGAAAGTTCATACGATTCAAGTTGTATGAGTTTTCCACTCAGAAGAGGAATACCTGGCCACTTCAACAAGATATCTATGGATTTATTCCGGTTGGGTGGGTACGAAGGGGCCCCACCACCACCCGTTTGCCCCTTTTTCACTTGTGGGCCATGAACTTCGTCGGGTAATGACGAGGTCACCCCAAGTTCGCCTTTCTTTTCAGGTTCCCCTTGTTCTCATGACAAGCTCTAATTCCCTCTGTGTAGTTATCTACACTTTTTGTGACTTCGGTCGCCTCTTGACTTCCAGCAGTCCAATTCGTGAATGCGAAATATCTTTGTAGTGGGTCCTCGTGCTGGGGAAATGAACCCGCCCTACGACACCGCAATGCTAGCCTGCCAGCGCATTCACGCGTCTCCAGACGAGGGCATTCTCGGCAGATATTGTCATCTTCTTCTGCCGAGGCAGCAGAACATCGCTGCAGTCCTTTACGGACCTTATGAAAACTCCTTATTCACTACACTATCCAATCCCGATTACGCCTGTATTTTGTTACAAATAAATAAATTTAAAACAAAATAAAACACAAATTTTGCCTAATATATACATTTTAAATTACTTAATGCAAATATTTTTATCTTGAAGCTATATGATTGTTTAAGTAAACTAAAAAAACTTATTTTTCTTCTAAAATTAGTTTTTTTTATGAGGCATGAAT
Source organism: Odontomyia ornata (assembly GCA_963969285.1). Classification (NCBI taxonomy): domain Eukaryota; kingdom Metazoa; phylum Arthropoda; class Insecta; order Diptera; family Stratiomyidae; genus Odontomyia; species Odontomyia ornata. The sequence goes on along the minus strand of OZ017742.1, from coordinate 202,343,288 downwards.
AAAAATAAAAATCCATAGCAGTATTGTTTTATGTTATTAAATTGTGCTGAAATTATTTGTTTTATTTTCTAGTTCAAAACTGGCGCTGTTTTGAGCTACAATATGGTAATAAGTTTTATTACATAGACAATTAGTCATTCAGCAGCAATGTAATATTGAGTATTATTATGATTTACATGTACGTGTATTAAACAACATCTTCACGAAGATTAAATAAAATATTCAATAGGCAGAAACTCGAACATAACATATCAAAAGTTATTTCATAGTAAAATTTTAACATAAATTCTATACCAATTCGGCCTTCAAAATTTTTAAGGAAGATTTAATGCGCCCATATTTGATTTAGGTATAGATCCCGTTACCATGAAATCATTGCTCGAATTGTCCTTAACTTTGACTCGTTCTGCGCTGGTCGTCCTTTTATTGACAAGTGTTCAAATCGTGAGGCGACTGTTATAATTCATTTCCATCAAGGATCTTTTCAGACCATAGATAACTAATTGAGAATGATTTAGATTGAGTCAGATATGTATGTCACCTTCACAAGATGAACCAAGTAGAAACGTTGTTGGTCGAGTTTTGTAATTATTTTACCACGTCTTCGCAAATCGTCCATCCATACGTAATCACCGGGATTCAACGGTTCCAAATTTCCTACTTTATGCCGAGAATCATAATTCTGTTTGTATTTCTTTCTATATTCTTCCTCCCTCTTGGTGATGCTTGCAAAATTTGGGCGTCTACAAAAATCTATATCTAGTAAAATTTGGCGTAATTTTCTGTCGAAAAGCATTTCCGCCAGGCTAAATCCATTGGTGTATTCCTGTTTGCCAGTAAAGCCATTTCAAAACTGTAGTTGTTCTTTTTAAGAACTGTGTTAGCGTTTCACTTTGGTAGCATCGTTTGCTCGACAATAATGTGGACTGCTCGTTTGTAAATTGAAAGACCATTTTTTTGCAATGTCCATAAATTCAGATAACTTTTCAAACTGCGTCCCACTGCCGGAGGTAATTAGTTTTGGAACTCCATGTGTGCTAAAAACGGATTTCTTCTTCTTCTTCTCCATGGCACTACAGCCCCTCTCGGGCCTTCGCTTCCTAAAAATAGTGCCTCCATCTGTCTTGGTCCATTGACCGCGTCCTCCAATTTTGAAATCCTAGAGGGATGAACTGTCTTCGTCGACTGAATCAGACCAGCGTTTCCTCGGTTTCTCAACTGGCCCCCTCCCTTCAGTTCTCCCAACGCATATCTTTTCGGGTATCCATTGTTCGCCCATACAACTCACGTGGCCAGCCCATTGCAGCTACCGCAGTCTTACAATCATTGAGCCCTCTGGCTCATCAAAAAATTCATACAGCTCAACGTTGTCCCGAATACGCCATACTCTAGCTTCACTCTGATTATTCGCTTCAGGACCCGTCTTTAAAAGGCGCTCAATATATTTGCAGATGCTTGGGTTAGGGTCCTTGTTTCACCCCCATAGCATAACATAGGTCTTATCACAGATTTGTATACTTAGAGCTTTGTTTTCTGTGTATACAGCTGGTCTTCAAGACCGTCAAAACTGAATAAAATATTTTATTTGCGAGCTGTGTTTTTCAGCGTATTTAATTTCTTTCATTACTGGTTCCTGTTATTTTGGCGCCTAAATATACATATGCACTCACATTTTTGATATTGTATTCGCCAAGCGTGATATTTTGTGTGCTTGAGGTATTTTTCCTCGACTGCGTCTTGAGTTTTGTTTTGTTCTCATTGGTTTGTAGCCCTACTAGTTTTGCTTCGCTGTCGAGTTTCAGGTATAGTTCTTTGGCAGTTGCTAAGGATCGTGAAAAAATTTTGATGTCATCAATTGACTGACTTTGACTGACTTGTATAGTAATATACCTCGTGTATCGACAGGTAAGTTCCTTATAACGTACTCCAGAGTCAAATTAAAAGCAATAGTGCCAGCATAACTTGGTAAGTTGGTTATTGATGCAGACTTGGGAGGTCATCGAGGTCATTGTCACTTTGGTAAGACGGATTCATTTGGCTGGAATGCCAAAGCAAAGCATTATTTGGTACAGTACATTACGATCAATACTGTCGTATGCTTGCTTAAAGTCAAAGAAAATTCGGTGCACGTCTATGTTGTACTCCCATCATTTTTCAAGTACCTGCTTGACTGTGACGAATTGGTCTTTTGTCGATTTACCTGCTCTAAAATCACTTTGATACTCTCTTGTAACACTGTTGCACTATGTTCCGATTCTATTTTTGAAATTATTTTGTACGCCGCACAAACGGTGATATGCCTCTATAATTTTCGCACTGTAGCTTGTTATCTTTTTTTGAGGATAGGGAATATAATTGATTGGCTCCAGTCTTTTGGCATATGTTCTTGTTGCCAAATGTGCTGGATGAGTTTGTGAATAGCTTTCTGAACACTGCTACCACCATAATTGATGAACTTTACTGGAATCTCATCGATACTCGGTGCTTTATTATTCTTTTGGGCTACGATGGCGGAACAAACTTCATCCAGAGTTGGTGGTGCCAATACAGGCTCTCCGCAAACATCTATAGACTCCGATGTTCTAGAGCTATGTGGAGTATTAAGCAGGTTCTTGGAATTTGATGCCCATTTTTCCTTAATCCTGGTTTCATCAGCGATGGCATTGCCGCTGTCATCACTGCAGAGCGTGCTCTTGGGTTGATAGCCATGTTTCACGCTTTTCACTACTTTGTATGCTTGTCTTGTGTTGTTGCTCACTAGATTTACTTGCATCGATACTTCTCAATTGGTTGTCATAGAATTTTCTTTTCTGAATTTGAATTATCTTATTCGCTATTCTTCTGAGATTTTCATAATGTTCTCTCTTCGGCCTTGTTTCCCTACCTAAGAATTTTTTGTACGCCTAATTCTTTTTGTCTAACGCATTCTGGCTCTCATAATCAAACCAATCGTTTCTCTTGCGCCAGGCTTGATATCAGATTGTGTGTTCTGCCACGGTCTTAATAGCCGCTTTTACTTCCATCCAGAGCTCGTTGCTTGTTTTCAGTGATATGTCTGATAGATAAGAGCCAGCTGATTGTCGTGAGTCTCCGTGAAATTTTTGCTCACAGACGCCGTTCGGAGCCTTTCGATGACAAATTTTTGTAGCGAGCTAGTCTTTGCCGAATATACATCGACATCGAGAAGTTAACCTAATCAAGTAATGATCTAAGTTACGATTAGCTCCTCGGTATGTACGAATGGCAAATATGCTCGAGGCGTAACGTTGTTGGATCAGAACATGGTCGATTTGGTTTTATGTGTTGCCATCTGGTGAAACCTAGGTCATTTAATGAATGCGTCGATGAGGGAAGCAAGTCGAACGTACGACTAGATTTCAGCTACATGCAAAGTCAATCAGGCGCTGGCCATTATCATTTGTTTCATCGTGGAGGCTATATCCTCCAGTCGTTTCCCGATGAGATAGCTGTTGCCAACCTGAGCGTTGATATCACCCAGAATCATTTTTGTGTCCATTGAAGCAACGAGTTCAGTCTTTCCAGGTGATTGCGGAACGTTTTCTTCATTAAAAATTTTGAAGAATTTCATATAAATACGGATCGCACACAGCCGTTCATTAACTGCCTTAAAATCAATAATATGTGTAACTGCCTTAAAATCAATAATATGAAGTCCCCATCCACAACGAGGGCTGCTCCAAATTTTTGTTTTCCAGTAGGCTTCCCACTTTTGAATATTTTGTGCGGTCTCACGTCTTGAATATCACTTCCAGCCCAGTTCGTTTCTTGGATTGCCAGTATATTTAATGTATATTGACTGGCCTGTTGTAAAAGGGCCTTAACAGTGCCAGAGTAATCTGACATTCCAGGATCCAATGCCATCCCGTCGCCCAACCTCCAACCCAGCAGCATGGTGCAAATGAGTTATGAGGTGCGGAAGACTCGCCTTCACCCTCTTACATGCCCACAAAGGAGGTGTAAGTAGGATTTAGTAGCAGAGCTGTAGATGTATTTGCAGTTATTAGCATTACTCGACATTTAATGCCCCATTGTTGGGGAATCAGTAAACTCAATGTGCGACCCCGAGATCATTTTCTACCATTTTATCGTGGTGTTTGGAATGAGGAATCATGAAAGCTGTGGGTTGGGGAAACAAGGGCTTCCCTCCTCCTTGTTCAAAAAGGCTTGGAACTGTCTATGGTGGAGTATCGATTTACATATGTTTGTTATGTCTTCAGTTTGCATGCGTTTTACTACTTCTACCTAAAAAAATCAAGAGCAACAAACACCAACCACTAGGAGCCATCGATTGTCTAATTTGAAATGGTCCCTAGTGACCTGCCACGGATTTGTAGGAAAAGGTGATACAATTTGTGGTGCATGACGATTTGTTTTATTTGGAACGCATATCGGGTAAGATTTTACTTTTATTTCAATATCATCAGGATCCTGGCCACTACATCGTACACTGGACTCGCTTTTTCACCATAGAATTCCCAAATTACCTGCATAGATTTTATTTAACATGATATTTCTTAAATTTTTGGGAATTATCATCTGACTTACACTTAAAATTAAATCTTCAATGACGTTATTTTATCGCTTTGAGTTTATTTTTTGTTGGTCATCCTTCTTTTGTATAGTGTTTTATCATTTGAACTTTTGGGTCTGTAGATTGTGCTTTTAAAATATTGACTATGTTTTGATCCCATCGATTTAAGCGTAGTGCCATGCACATATGCACCTATTTCCTCTTCAAAGTTCACCTCATATGTTCGCTGATTTGAGTGGTTTCCTCGATAAATGATCTGCTATAAGCAAATTCTTCCCAAGAGCATAAACCATATCATAATCGTATCGCAACATTCACATTCTAATGTTTCGGTCCAAAAATTTGCGGTAATGATTGATGGTCCGTTTGAATTAAGAACCTCTTCCCAATCGAATAGTTCTTTAGTTTATCACACGTTAATGTTATTGCTAGTGGTTTAGGTTCAATGTTAGCATAATTTTTCTCTGCTGATGATAGAGTCCTAAAAATGTAAGCCACTGGATAGTTTCCGTGATCTTCATAATCTTGCAGAAGTACCACTCCCACTCTTATTGATGAAGCAGCGCATGAAATTATCGGTGGTTTCTTTGGATCATAGATTTTTAGCAATGGCAAAGTACATAATTTTTCCTTTTCAGCGTTAAAAGCTTCATCTTGTTCCGGCCTCCATGAGAAAGTCTTCATCTTCAGTCAAAAGCTCTGTGGTCGGATGCATAATTGCCCATAGATTGGGTATACTCGTATACTTTGTCATGAAGCTCACCATGCCAAGAAGACGTTGTACTTCGTTTTTATTTATTGGAGGACTCATGTCCTTGATCGCCATCTTCTTATTGAGGTCGACTCGAATTCCCTCTGAAGAAATAATGTGTCCCAGAAATTCGAATTTTTGAGCACAAAATACGGATTTACTTGCGTTTAGTGTTATTCCATTTTGTCGAATACTTTCTAGCGCTGCATCCAAGCATCGGTCATGTCCATCTTGATTTCAACTTCATATCAAAATATGGTCTACGAGTATATACGTTTCTTGAACCCATAAGCACTTTCGAAATAGTTTTTCAAAAATAGTCAGAAGCGAAATTAATTCCAAATTGAAGCCACAAGAACCGTCCAGCAGGTGTCAAGAAAGTTGTGAGATCTTGAGATTCCTTTGTGAGTCATATCTGCCAAAATCTTGCATTTGTATCCAGTTTTAAGAAAAAATGAATTAGCCTTTTAACATATTTGTTTAACTCTATAGTCAACACAAATCCATAACCGTATAACTTTACGTAAGTCTTCCGAATTTTAAGTTCTGGGATTACATCTTTAATAATATTAAATGGGACTCTATGTTACAAATGTGCAACTACCCTGCCTGTGTTGGCGTGGTGATCGCACCTCATCACACTCTACACAATCCTTGATACCTAGAGGGGGAAGGGGCTGAACCTTTTTTCTTTCATTTAATAATAACAAATGTTTATTCTCGTTTGACAATCCGTTATTTTGCACACACAAATGCTAGTTTCCATTATTAGAACAGATTCATTCTAAAAAAATTAATTCAAAGCAATCTCTACTTGAAAAGTATTTAAGTTGATGTACTGTTGATGGCGAGTACTGTTGATGGCGATTACTATTGATGGCGATTACTGTTGATGGCGACCCTCGTACCATAGTTTGCATACAATGGTGCACGTGGATAAAGGCTAGAACCAGAGTTTCACCGGCTTGGGCCCAAAGAAACTCTGAACGCTTCGTCTCCCGTGGATGCCTTCATTATGCGTAAAAAAAGAATTGTAGAATGAATCGGAGATTGCCAAAAAGGTCATTACGATAAAGATGATTTTTGAACACTATTTAATCATAAATTGGCTAAAACTAGAGTTTCACCGGCTTAGGCCTAAAGAAACTCAGTTTTAGCTTGTTATACTTACTTTCTATTGATGGCGGAAAATAACACTTCTTTCCGGCGAACTTCTTGATAAAATAATCGACTTCGGCAGTCTCTCCTCGAGACTTGCGTTAATGCTGGCCCCCTCGTCCAATTTGCCAGTAGCTTAAATACAAACAAATTGCTTGCATTGCTAGTGGGAGTCGTAGACGTTCGATCCAGTTAACCGCAAAACGCTGAGTTTGTTAGTGTGCTTGTTCCCCTTAACCAGCTTTGCGAACTCATTCCTCTCTTGTTCCTCGGGAATAATCTTGTTGCATGAAAAGGAACGCTAGCTCCAATTCTATGCTTTTGCTCTTTTCGTCTTCAGTATTCATATATCTGAATATTCGACAACTTCTCTTCATATGATTTCTGAGTTGGTTGTCGCGGCGAATTGATACTCAGTTGAGCGGATGGCGCATAGTACACACACTCAATTGTGTACATGTTCCCCATGGTCTCTCAATATAGCAATTGTATAGACTACCATGTATGCGTGTGGAATTTGCCACGGAGCCAATTTAGTGAATTGACCAATTAAGCGTAAGATATAAGTTCTTATATACAATAAATTGCGATTATGTACTCTGTTTAGCGTGTCGCCGTTCCCTAAGTATGGGCGTTGAAGCATACATTGCTTGTTGGCTCGTGCAATGAACGAGGCATTGGGAGCGTGAATAACTGTTATGAATTTCTGAGCAATTAGTATTCGCATACGCTAATGATTGTTGTCGTAACGTGTCGTAAGCGAGGCATAGGGGCATGATCAACTGTTATGAATTTCCGAGCAATTAGTATTCGCATACGCTAATGATTGTTGTCGTAACGTGTCGTAAGCGAGGCATGGGGGCGTGATCAACTGTTATGAATTTCCGAGCAAATAGTATTCGCATACGCTAATGATTGTTGTCGCAATGCATCGTAACCCAGGCATGGGGGCGTTATTAACTGTTATGGAATTCCGAGCAATTAGTACTCGCATATGCTAATGATTGTTGTCGTAACATCGACACGGCAGCTCCCGTGTCGGCTTTTCATCTGTTTATTAGACAGTCATAGTTCCAATGACCAATCGTCTCGCAACTCAGCCATGCCGACAAACAGATCATCAATGTTTCTCGTAACCTCACGCACATTCTCCGTTTTACATTTTTTCATAAAATGACCACTTTTACAGCATTTGTAGCATTTGCCATTTTTCTTCGGACATTTTTTCCATGCGTGGCTTTCATAAACACCTCTGGAGCATTTTTCCATTTGGTCAGACGTATTCCGTTGCCGATTATGCCCACTTTAAAACGCTGAGAATTCATCGGGTGCTTTTAAAACACCGTAGTTCCTCTTAATTGCTTGATTGGAGCTAATAAAGGTGTTACTGGCCTTTATTAACCCGCTTTGCGTTATTTTTCTTTAAGTATAAAAATTAATTAGCCTTAGCCTTGATACCTTTGATGTTGCGCTGTCGCTGCCACCATGTTTTCTTTCCAGCGCAAGACTGACATTTAATTTCCACTCCATTATAAAACAAACATAAACAGGTAGCCTTGAGCTGCAATATGGTATCAGGTATTATTACATAGACAAGTAGCAATTGAGCAACGATATAATATTGAATATTATTTTGAATTATATGTATTATAGAACATAATTGAATTTATAACTACTATTTATTTTGTATCAAAGTTGACATTTCTTTGCGAATTTCAACTCCATAACTCCCAGCATTTCTTAAATACCTAATTGACTGTGAACAGTTGGTCTGATTCTATTTACTAAGATCTGATTTTATTTACTAAGATATTTGAAAATATTTTGTGCGCCACACAAAATATTTGAAAATAAAAAATGTACGTCGTAGCTGTAGCTTGTCAGCATTTTTGTGGATAGGAAATATCATTGATTGGCTCCGTTCGTTCAGGATTTATTCCTGTTGCCAAATGTACTGGATGACTTTATGAATTGCTTTCTGAACATCACGGTTACCATATTTATTGAACTTGACTGGAATCCCAGAGTCAATAGCAACATTGGAAGCTCTCTGGGAATATCTATCTGCTTCAATATTCTGTAGCTGTGCAGAGAATTTCCTTAAAATATGATGCCCATCATTGCTTAATCCTGTTTTCATAAGCGATGATATTTCCGATGTGATCAAGATGGACCGTGTCTTCGAGTTGATAGCCTCGTTACAGGCTTTTCCATAATATGTTTGCTTGTCTTGTGTATTTTCTCGCTAGACTTACATCAATGCCCCTCAGTTAGTCTCCATAGGATTGTTTTTTCTTAATACTAATGATCTTCTTAGCTAATCGCCACGCATCATTTCATAAGTGCCAGGCATGAAGTCTGATCGTCTGTTCTGCCATGATCTTAATTGCCACTTTCACTTCCACCCATAGATCGTTGCTTTTCAGCCATGTGTCTGAAAGAATGGAAGCTAGCTTAGTTGTTAAGCTTCTGCATGAAATTTATTCGTACAGACGACGTTTGGAGCCTTTTGATGTCGAATTTCTGTAAAGAATTGTTCTTCGCCAAACATGACTTTGACATTTGATCCGATTTACAATTGACTCCTCGGTATGTACGAACGTCAGGTATGCTCGAAGCTCATCTTTGTCCTATCAGAACCTGCTCAATCTGATTTTTTGGGTTGCCATCCGGTGATACCCAGGTAAGCTTATGTATACGTAGATATAGAAAGCAAGTCGAACATATGACTAGATTCCTGGTACATGCAAAGTCAATCAGACGCTGGCCATTGTCATTTATTTCATCATACAGGTTATATCCTTCAGTCGTTTCGTGATGAGATAGTTCATTGCCAATCTGAGCGTTGAAATCACCCTCAATTATTTTTTAGGGTTTTGTACTAAAATACAAAACCCTATTGCAATCACGACCTGTGTCCGTCTGTATGTCACAGCACTTTTACTTCGAAACTATAGAAGCTACAGCCATGAAACTTTGGGGAAAGGTCAGAAGTGGTGACTTCTTGAAAATTTTAGGGTGGAAAAATTTTTCAAAGGGGTTTAAGGGGGGTCGTTCCATATAGGGAGGTAACCTTTCAAATATTTTTTTTCATCATTGGTAGTCAGTAGGGTGTCATTGAAAATACCTAAATGTGATCTTTTCAAAACAAGTCTTAGAATTGCCTTATCAGTACACGAAATTTTCGCGTACCTTCCCTCGCGATTGGGCACCTTTCATCCGAAAAACCTGAAAAAAATCATGAATGTAGGTCTTAATGATTACAGCAACGACAAATACATGAGAAATCGAAATTCACCCAACTTTGTTAGTAATAGCATGATTTATTGATTTTACTTTTTCTTGATTAAAGTCTTAACGGTATCCTTAAATTTAATAAAATTCAGTATGTAAAAGACTATTTATATTTAACGAAGTTATAGCGGTTTGAATTTTCCTGCATTACTATATGGAACAACATGCGCTGTATTACTATGGAAACATATGGATATGGAACAATATGCACTTTTTACCGACTCAGAGACTGCAGCTTTGCTAGAATTTGCATGAAAATTTCAGGAATGATAGTTATCATGAATATCTTTGAGAATTGGTTCAGCTAGTAGTATCAGTAATCTTTAAAAAAAATAGTGGCTGTTGTAAATGCGAAGATTGAATAATTTTGAGTTATTTTTCCCCAACTTCAACGTTAAGGGTGCATATTTTTAACATTTGATTTAATTCAATGAATTACTGAAGATGAGTACCTACAATTAATGCATATAGTGATACAAGTCGAGAATGTAGGAGAGAGCTCCTAATAGAAGGGTGTTGTAACCATTCTAGGATTCGAAAACAATTTTGTGATCCCATGAATCGATGATTACAGTACCGGGGAGTGGCCCTCTGAGAAAAAAAAATTCATCAATGATAGCCGATATGAGTATCAAATGAAAGGTCTTTATGATACATTTTCAATACAGTTCTCAAACTGAAAGTTTAAATCAGCCCATTAAAATTTAGGATGTAGAAACACTGATTTAGTGCAGGCCAACGGTGCATTTCATGATGGAATGCATTCAAGTTCAGCTAAGTGGGCAGATGATTGAATTTTACCTGTAGCGACACGGGAAAGAAAGAAGAAAGACGAGCTTTGCAGACGGATTGAGAAGTCTGCTTTTTACCTTCACGGCGGTCACGTCATGACGCCCAAGAGAGGAGTCAAAAATAAAAAAGTTCCCGTGGCTGCGCTCGTATTATCCGCATAAAATTTATTGGATTGTTTGCAATACGTGGGCGCGAGATTAGTTTGCGATTTTCACGGCGCAGGAAGTTAAAATTTCGGGAAATATTTGGATAACCCTTCATGGACGTCGTCATGATTTTCTGGAGGGTCTTCGAGAGAACGCCACGCAGGGTGCACGTCGCGAAAAACCGCGCCGAAATGGGAAAAAGTGCGTGAAAGAAAAACCCCGGCCAAATTCCCCTGGCCATCGTAATTTGGATTGAATTTTCACTTTTTTGTGTGCTCAAAGTCATGTATAAATGACGGGAGTTCTGTAATGATTTTCTCTACTTTCAGCTCGAACGCGGAACCGACCTCTCATCGGTTCTAGACGTTAAGTCTGAGTAGTGCCAACGGATGGTACCAACAGGTCAACCAATCCGTGCACCGTAATCCATTCACGCGGTGACTGCTTGTCGGCCAGCTAGTTCGGAGAGGATTTCGGTCGCGGGTCTCCGAATGGATTACGCTCAATTACAATATTTCAGTCACCTGAAATTGCCCGTTTTCTAAACGCGTCAACATTTACTCATCCAGAACGAGAAACCTACATTACGTTAGTTCTGGATGGGATCTATCCACAGATCTCCAATCAAAAACGCTACAAAATCTCATAGGCGCGTTACCGATTCACCGACGCGGTACCGAAAAATATACTACTCGAACTTACACCGAAGAAAACTACTCTAAAGAAATGGCGAAACAAGCAAAGGTACCGCGTACCGCGCGCGACGCGAAACCGACTTCAGCGGATTTGTCGAAACCCTACCCTCGCGACGGCATACTTACCCTACACTCTCTGTTCCCCCTGAAAAAGAACGAGTCACTGAAAAGGAAAGTCGTTAGTTAAATTAGCAATTCATGATTTTTATTTTGTATTTCAAATTTAATTATTTCAACTATAAGTTTATGTTGTATGTATATCGAATTATGTATAAAATTTCTCAAAAGGATCATATACTTAAATTTTCTTTTACACTTTAGAAAGACTAATTTTGTTCTTACTGTAACTTCAAGCGGGTGAACAAATACAATTGTTCAGTTGGTTTGTGGATGGACATTAAAAATATATCTTTTATGAAATTCTACGTTAATACACATATCAATTATGTTCTAAGCGGAAAAGTAAACATAAATCTACAAAAATCTTTCATCACCCAAAGTCAATTTCAATTATGTATCGAAGTTACAATCTAAATTTTTTTTTTTTGTAAAATATACCCGTGTTAAAATATTGATATCGAACGGCCCTTCAAATGTTATTTATTTCCTTACATGAAGAATATTCTTCGTATTTCTCTTTCGCTATTATGTCGTACGATTAAAATTAAAATTGGGTATTAATTTATATCAAATTATCATGTGTACGATTAAGACTAAAAATAAAGTATTAATTTGCATGAAAATGAAATCAGCTAAAATAAAATTAGCTAGTAGCTATGCACAGTTATCACCGAAAGAACAAAACTCTCTAACTCTAAATTACACAGATAGAATCTGACTAAAGACCCAAGTAGATATTTTAACGTTTAGACGTATCCGATGACTACTTATAGATGTTTTAATGGAAATTCATGCTTGCAAGGTGCAAAACTTGCACTCAACTTTCAAAGTAAGGATATATTCACACAGAAAAATAAATACTCCAATACTATGTCAGGATTAATTAAACTAAGCTGCAACGTGACTTTCCACTCTTAATCACGAGCTTCCTCCGCCTAATTTTAATATATACGGAATCAGGTACTCAATCTGTACATGACCTATCAGATTGGAAAAGAATAACTCCTCGATGAGCGTTGACTCAAACGACCTTAGCTGCATTAAACATAATAAAATTTTGCTGCGACGTTCCCTCACGTCAGGATAATTTATACTATTCAAATGATTACGCAAACACTTCAGAGCGTAGAATTGCAATTTTTCCAGCAGCGCACGCTTGGTTTGATCTTTTATATTTAAATTATTTGGACTAAAAATTACTATCAACCGTATATAGGCACATTCGTGATCATCTAAGGCCATTAACCGTACACTTTGCACAAATTCGTTAAGTTGAAATGCGTGCTCGGAGAGTTTCAATATTTTCTTTTTTAGGCCTGTCCTTGACACTGGCCGTTCTGGCCAACTTTATTAATTTCTGACATCTGCAGAATATTCGTTACTAACGTAGACATTATTGTTGAGATCGATAAAGATCGAGAGCATTGCGCCAAGCCTATAGAAAACAGTTCTACCCAATGCCTTTTCAAAAGTTGACTTTTTATGTCTTCTGGTAATTGCTGAAACGACCGCACCCCTTTGATCCAGTAGAATGAAAGGAAAAGAAGTCGACTGCCACTTCCACAAACGTAATGCACATTTAGGTACGATGGAACTAAAGTAGGAATTTGCAAATTGAACGGTACGTTCGCTTCGGAGAGTAGAGGACCATCAAATATTCCTATGGTAATTTCTGATTCTTCCGTTTCAGAGGCCGCAGTACGATCACGTCCGTTAACTTCGCGATCGATTCCACTACCAGCGCTTGAATCATCAAGCATTTGCTTTGCATGCAGTCCTATTTCGGAATGGTCTTCTATGATGAGTTCCTCTTTCACAATAGTGTTATAAGTATACGAGTTTGATGTACTATTTTGCAAGCTATTATTGATATTCGTACTACTATTGTTACCAACCAAATTACCGCGAGTATCGTACTGTTGCTGGATGGAGGCGATCATTTCCAGTGATTCGTTTAATAAGTTTTTCTCGATAGAATTTTGTATTAGATTAACAGCGCGGGAGGGTGTGTTTGTTTGTTGGTGAAGAGTTTCAACAAGTCCAATGGATGTTACGCCATCACCAGTCGTGCTGTACTACCCCATATCTATCTCAGGTTTGAACTGTTTGAAAAATACACGGAAATGCCCTATGTAACAAAACTTATTATACGATGTATGCTTAACAGGTGCCTTCGGTCAGCAAAATGTCATCCATAGTCCTATTTTCCACTAACCTTGCATTCTGTCTGCTTAATATGTCTGTTGCTTCTGGAATAGGTTTTATTTTGGTCAGCGCCTGATGGTGTGATGGTGTTGTTGATGGCGCACTACCCTCATTACTTGACTAAGTCGACACCTTTGTCGCGACAATTGTTGCTTCAGCACCGACTGTGGCTGCTACGACGTCGAGGGCGCTGAACTCTTAATAGTTTTTCCTCACTCCTTGCTTATTGCTGTTACTTAGCCACACGATTACCCAATGTCCGTACAATAGCTGCCATTACCATGAACCGTTATTTTCATACACAATTCTATAATTTTACGTCCAACAAGAGGCGCCAAATTCCCTGACATCTGTCCAAATCAGAGTATATTGACTCCCATCACCTCCATGTGGCTGTCAAATCCCTGGTTGTCACATCGGACAAAACATCTGTGCGTGGAATGGCACTTCATATGGCGGAAATGTGCTTTTCTAGATGTCGCCAGTGGCATAGTTTTCTCGATGGCCACGGTGGAGGGGCATTTCCAGATGGCTATGTCTCGAAATGTGCCGGGGTTGGATTAATTCTATATTTCGAATATTTATATCCACGGATCTAAATATTTGGACAGAAAAAAAAATATTTTCTGCACAACGATATCCGCACAACAGATGAAGTCCGCTGGCACTCCGAGGACATATCCATCTGGCAGGTTACAAGGGTTCGGGATCGGAATCACTTCGATTCCTGGGCGTAGGCGTCACATTACACATTCCCCCCCCCAAAATCGAAGTAATTACGATCCCGTCTCCTTTGTAAAAGGTCTTGGTTAGGGACGTGGCGGGTCGAAGATCGGTTTCGAAGGATAGGCTACAACCCTGTTCGTGGAGGCTCGACAGTGACTATAAAGTAGGGAGCCAGGTGTTATTCGGAGGCCTTCGTCTAGGCAGAGATTTGGGATAAGCCAAGGTTTCTCGTGGGAATTAGTTGCACTTCATCGTCTAAGGTCTTTGGCGTGGTAAATTCCCAGGGTCTTACCAGTCATGTCCGCGATGAGGTATCGGGTGGGGCTTATGACTTGTATGACTCGACACTTCACGAATTTCTTGTCTAGTTTGGCATTGTAATGGCGGGTGGCATCGCTCTGTCGGAAGTTTCGACGATATATTTCGTCGCCGGCCTTAAAGCCAGAAGGATGAGATCGCAAGTTGTACCGCTCCTCTCCCATCCGTCTACTTTCTTCAATCTTCTCCCGCAGTTGATCTCGCAGAAGTTGGAGCCTTTCGTGCGGTTCTAGAACCACGATTGGGTCCTCTAGCGATTTCAGCTGCCGCAATAGCCGGTAAGCGCTCCCATGACCGATCATGTACTGGCCGAACACTGCAAAATACGGCGAAATGCCGGTCGTGGCGTGGTACGACGAGCGCAGCGCACTAGTGATGGCGGACAATTTGCGATCCCAGTCCCTCTGATTCGGGTGGACATAGGCACGAATGGCCGCTATGAGCGTACGATTCAGTCGTTCGGATGCGTTGGCTTGTGGTGAATAGACGGCAGTTCGTTGGTGGATGATGCCGTATTTGGACATTAGGTCTCGGAACTTGCTGGAGGTGAACTGGACCCCATTGTCGGAGACAAGTTTCTCCGGAACTCCAAACATGTGAAAGACTCGGTTCTCCAAGAAGCTGATTATAGGTCCAGTGTGCATGTTACGTAGGGGTTCTATGATAGGGAATTTGGAGAGCTGGTCCAGGACCACGACAGCTCCCGTGTGACCAGAAGCAGATCGAGGGTAAGGACCGATAAGATCAATGTACAAGCGCTGGAACACGCGCTCGGGGACCTCAACCTTACCCATGGGTGGCCGAAGGATGGTGTTGGGCGCTTTAGTGCACTTGCATAGCTCACAGGAGGCTACGTACGCTTTTATCTGTTGTGCCATCTTAGGCCAAAAGAAACAGGTTTTCAACCGCCTAAGTGTACGACCGTATCCGCCGTGCGCACTTGATGGGTGGTCATGAGCCCGCCTGATAAGATCAGTGGTTAATTCTTCGGGCACCCACAACTTCCACTGTTCTTCTTCTTGTATGGGGTCTCCGGATGCGTGTCCCATCCGTTTGTAAATAAATCCATCCGTCAACCGCAGTTCAGGAAGCTGGGGCTGTTGATTCTGGATAGTGTGAATCAGTTGGGTGTAGCTGGCTGACTTGAAGGCAGGATGGTCCAAATCGATCAATTGGGGGCTGTCGTCCTCTTGGACCAACTCGGCTCCTTCAGGGGCAAACATTCTGGATAGGGTGTCGGGGACTACATGCTGGCTTCCTTTTCGGTGGCGAATTGTGAAGTCAAATGCCTGTAGTTTCAGTGCCCACCTGGCCAATCTGCCGTTGAGATCAGTCTGGCTCATTAGCCATTTCAGAGAAGCGTGATCCGTAACGATTTCAAAGGTGTGTCCCTCCACATAGGCTCGGAAGCGTTTCACTGCCAACACCGCAGCTAGACATTCCTGCTCGGAGACCGTGTAATTTCGCTGGGCTGGGTTCAGCTTGTGAGACATGAAGGCTATAGGTCTCTCCTCGCCGTCTTGTGCAACCTGGACTAAGACTGCTCCCACCCCATGTTGACTCGCGTCACAATGGATTGAGAACGGTTTGTCAAAGTCCGGGCTATGCAGTACGGGGGCTGTAGTCAGACTCTTCTTTAGCTCTTCAAAGGCTCGCAAGCTGGGCTCTTCCCAGACGAATTTACGTCCCTTACGCAGCATGTCGGTCAAAGGAGTGGTAATGGTGGCATAGTCACGTACAAAACGCTGGTACCATCCGCATAAACCTAAGAATCGGCGTAATTGTTTGGTGGTCTTGGGTAATGGAAAAACGTCAATCGCTTGAGTCTTTTCCGGATCGGTCCTGATATGCCCATGCCCAATGATGTGACCTAAATACTTCACCTCCGTCATCACGAACTGGCTCTTCCTTATGTTGATGGTTAATCTTGCCCTCCGGATGTGTAGAGCCACCTCCTGAAGCAGGTCGATGTGTTCGTCAAAGGTCTCGGTTATAAGCAGCAGATCGTCCAAGTAAACGAAAACTTGGTGCCGCAAATGAGGTGGTATCACCTTATCCATAAGGCGCGTCATTGTTTGGGGGGCATTACACAATCCGAATGGCATGGTCACGAATTGATATAGGGGCCGACCTGGGACTGTGAAGGCTGTTTTCTCCTTTGAACCGGGGTCTAAAGGAATTTGCCAGAAGGCGTCCTTGAGGTCTAAGCTCGTGATGAAATGGGCTTTAGGCAATCGACTCAAAATGCCTTCGATCAACGGTAGAGGATATGCGTCCTTGACTGTGACGGCGTTCAAGCGTCTGGCATCTAAGCATAACCGGACCTTGTTCGGCTTGACAACTAAGGTGACTGGGGAAGCCCACGCGCTCTGTGATTCTTCGATTACGCCTAATGATAGCATTCGATCCACTTCGGCATATAACGATTTTTCCTTCGCCGGAGATATGGCGAAATGTCTCTGTTTTATGGGTTTAGCGTCCCCCACATCTATAGTGTGGAACACCAGGGCAGTCCGCCCGAGACCTTCTTTCTCGTGCGATGGAAAAGCCGATATAGCCGAGTCGAGACGCAGTTGCTGAGTTACATCTAGAGTATGTCGTAGTAAGTTAGTGGGTTGAGATTGGTCAGGAACGGTGGTGACGGACTCCAGGGTCGAACCGGAAAATAGTGCCGGGGCCAAGTTAAATTTTCGAACGAAATCCACTCCTAAATAAAGATTCTGGGTTAACTGAGGTATGATGAAAAATTCCATAGGTTTAGTTACCCCTTTAAAGGTGACATCCGTCATAATTTTTCCCACTACAGAGTGACGAGTTCCGTCCGCCGTGCTTAACCAGGAGGTGAAATGACGGATTTGGTCCGCGTGCTTTGCCAGTACCTCCCCTGCAAACTCGGCAGAGATGCAATTCACACTGGCTCCCGTATCGACTAAGCCTGATACTCGTTTTTGCAGGAGGTGTACTGACGCATATGGCCGGACATCCTCCCTCAATAATTCGTCTAAGTATATGTCCTTCAACACTTTTCTCGACTGCCTGACTTTTCTCCAGAAGCTCCGCATCCGACGCGTGGCTCGCTTGCTTCGCGGTGGGACAGTTGTGACCAATTCCTCATGGAAGATGCGCTGTCGAGTAGCCAAATAATTCCGCAGCCTAACATGAAAAGGTTTTACATGCCAAGGAACAATCGTCTCGCTTTCCTTTCCCTGCGCGTTGGCCTCGGCGAAGGACGGCGTCAGTTGTGGAACTTCGGGAGAACTGTGGTTAGCGGTGCGAGTCAGCAGAGTTGGAGTCATGTTGGGAGCTGGGTCATAGCTGGTGATGGGGTCTGGATTTGTTCGTCCGGGGTCTAGGAGTGCCGACGGGTGGTCGCGGCACTCGGTGGCAAGTTTTTTCGCCCTTTGCAATTTGCACAATCAGGTGCGTATGTGCCGGCCTTCCCGCAACGGTAGCAGAAAAGCGTTGGCTCCGCTGGACATGCATAGAACCGATGTCCCGGTTGTCGGCAGTTCCAACAGACCGTCGGGCTTGTAATTGCTTCAAGGGAGGGTCGATCAATCAATGCTGGGTCCTCAAGCTCCGGTGGTGCTCCGCTCCTCGGTACTGGTACTGGATCAGCAAGCAGGTGGTCTGCTGCCATCAACTCCGCGGTGTGATGATTTCGGGGATTTGGTCCCGTTATGCGAGGTTGTGGACGGAAGGTACCTCGTCGCTCATCCAAGTGTTCTTGTCTACGCGCATGGAGGCGCAATCCCTGTATGGTGTTGATGGGAAAATGTAGCAGGCTGTTCATTTGTAATGATTTTCTCTACTTTCAGCTCGAACGCGGAACCGACCTCTCATCGGTTCTAGACGTTAAGTCTGAGTAGTGCCAACGGATGGTACCAACAGGTCAACCAATCCGTGCACCGTAATCCATTCACGCGGTGACTGCTTGTCGGCCAGCTAGTTCGGAGAGGATTTCGGTCGCGGGTCTCCGAATGGATTACGCTCAATTACAATATTTCAGTCACCTGAAATTGCCCGTTTTCTAAACGCGTCAACATTTACTCATCCAGAACGAGAAACCTACATTACGTTAGTTCTGGATGGGATCTATCCACAGATCTCCAATCAAAAACGCTACAAAATCTCATAGGCGCGTTACCGATTCACCGACGCGGTACCGAAAAATATACTACTCGAACTTACACCGAAGAAAACTACTCTAAAGAAATGGCGAAACAAGCAAAGGTACCGCGTACCGCGCGCGACGCGAAACCGACTTCAGCGGATTTGTCGAAACCCTACCCTCGCGACGGCATACTTACCCTACACTCTCTGTTCCCCCTGAAAAAGAACGAGTCACTGAAAAGGAAAGTCGTTAGTTAAATTAGCAATTCATGATTTTTATTTTGTATTTCAAATTTAATTATTTCAACTATAAGTTTATGTTGTATGTATATCGAATTATGTATAAAATTTCTCAAAAGGATCATATACTTAAATTTTCTTTTACACTTTAGAAAGACTAATTTTGTTCTTACTGTAACTTCAAGCGGGTGAACAAATACAATTGTTCAGTTGGTTTGTGGATGGACATTAAAAATATATCTTTTATGAAATTCTACGTTAATACACATATCAATTATGTTCTAAGCGGAAAAGTAAACATAAATCTACAAAAATCTTTCATCACCCAAAGTCAATTTCAATTATGTATCGAAGTTACAATCTAAATTTTTTTTTTTTGTAAAATATACCCGTGTTAAAATATTGATATCGAACGGCCCTTCAAATGTTATTTATTTCCTTACATGAAGAATATTCTTCGTATTTCTCTTTCGCTATTATGTCGTACGATTAAAATTAAAATTGGGTATTAATTTATATCAAATTATCATGTGTACGATTAAGACTAAAAATAAAGTATTAATTTGCATGAAAATGAAATCAGCTAAAATAAAATTAGCTAGTAGCTATGCACAGTTATCACCGAAAGAACAAAACTCTCTAACTCTAAATTACACAGATAGAATCTGACTAAAGACCCAAGTAGATATTTTAACGTTTAGACGTATCCGATGACTACTTATAGATGTTTTAATGGAAATTCATGCTTGCAAGGTGCAAAACTTGCACTCAACTTTCAAAGTAAGGATATATTCACACAGAAAAATAAATACTCCAATACTATGTCAGGATTAATTAAACTAAGCTGCAACGTGACTTTCCACTCTTAATCACGAGCTTCCTCCGCCTAATTTTAATATATACGGAATCAGGTACTCAATCTGTACATGACCTATCAGATTGGAAAAGAATAACTCCTCGATGAGCGTTGACTCAAACGACCTTAGCTGCATTAAACATAATAAAATTTTGCTGCGACGTTCCCTCACGTCAGGATAATTTATACTATTCAAATGATTACGCAAACACTTCAGAGCGTAGAATTGCAATTTTTCCAGCAGCGCACGCTTGGTTTGATCTTTTATATTTAAATTATTTGGACTAAAAATTACTATCAACCGTATATAGGCACATTCGTGATCATCTAAGGCCATTAACCGTACACTTTGCACAAATTCGTTAAGTTGAAATGCGTGCTCGGAGAGTTTCAATATTTTCTTTTTTAGGCCTGTCCTTGACACTGGCCGTTCTGGCCAACTTTATTAATTTCTGACATCTGCAGAATATTCGTTACTAACGTAGACATTATTGTTGAGATCGATAAAGATCGAGAGCATTGCGCCAAGCCTATAGAAAACAGTTCTACCCAATGCCTTTTCAAAAGTTGACTTTTTATGTCTTCTGGTAATTGCTGAAACGACCGCACCCCTTTGATCCAGTAGAATGAAAGGAAAAGAAGTCGACTGCCACTTCCACAAACGTAATGCACATTTAGGTACGATGGAACTAAAGTAGGAATTTGCAAATTGAACGGTACGTTCGCTTCGGAGAGTAGAGGACCATCAAATATTCCTATGGTAATTTCTGATTCTTCCGTTTCAGAGGCCGCAGTACGATCACGTCCGTTAACTTCGCGATCGATTCCACTACCAGCGCTTGAATCATCAAGCATTTGCTTTGCATGCAGTCCTATTTCGGAATGGTCTTCTATGATGAGTTCCTCTTTCACAATAGTGTTATAAGTATACGAGTTTGATGTACTATTTTGCAAGCTATTATTGATATTCGTACTACTATTGTTACCAACCAAATTACCGCGAGTATCGTACTGTTGCTGGATGGAGGCGATCATTTCCAGTGATTCGTTTAATAAGTTTTTCTCGATAGAATTTTGTATTAGATTAACAGCGCGGGAGGGTGTGTTTGTTTGTTGGTGAAGAGTTTCAACAAGTCCAATGGATGTTACGCCATCACCAGTCGTGCTGTACTACCCCATATCTATCTCAGGTTTGAACTGTTTGAAAAATACACGGAAATGCCCTATGTAACAAAACTTATTATACGATGTATGCTTAACAGGTGCCTTCGGTCAGCAAAATGTCATCCATAGTCCTATTTTCCACTAACCTTGCATTCTGTCTGCTTAATATGTCTGTTGCTTCTGGAATAGGTTTTATTTTGGTCAGCGCCTGATGGTGTGATGGTGTTGTTGATGGCGCACTACCCTCATTACTTGACTAAGTCGACACCTTTGTCGCGACAATTGTTGCTTCAGCACCGACTGTGGCTGCTACGACGTCGAGGGCGCTGAACTCTTAATAGTTTTTCCTCACTCCTTGCTTATTGCTGTTACTTAGCCACACGATTACCCAATGTCCGTACAATAGCTGCCATTACCATGAACCGTTATTTTCATACACAATTCTATAATTTTACGTCCAACAAGAGGCGCCAAATTCCCTGACATCTGTCCAAATCAGAGTATATTGACTCCCATCACCTCCATGTGGCTGTCAAATCCCTGGTTGTCACATCGGACAAAACATCTGTGCGTGAAATGGCACTTCATATGGCGGAAATGTGCTTTTCTAGATGTCGCCAGTGGCATAGTTTTCTCGATGGCCACGGTGGAGGGGCATTTCCAGATGGCTATGTCTCGAAATGTGCCGGGGTTGGATTAATTCTATATTTCGAATATTTATATCCACGGATCTAAATATTTGGACAGAAAAAAAAATATTTTCTGCACAACGATATCCGCACAACAGATGAAGTCCGCTGGCACTCCGAGGACATATCCATCTGGCAGGTTACAAGGGTTCGGGATCGGAATCACTTCGATTCCTGGGCGTAGGCGTCACATTACAGTTCTTATGGTGGATGTGTGTGTAAGCCCCGTGCAAATTTTTGTAGAGTGCGAAGAAGAGCTCGCCATTGGCGACAGAAAAAGAGTGTTCTTACTTTTGCGCCGACCCATTTAATCGCGGCGATAAATTGTTGGGAGAAAATGTGTGTACAGTGTTTCCTTAGTTAAGTACTTCAATTGTACATTACTCATAAATCCTGAGGCTACCACCTTTTGGCATATGCGTCGGCAGCTGGTGGAGAAGAATAAATACAAGTGACCGCAATAGGAATGTGTGATCGATGTGCTGATGGAGAAGTGAGTAATAGTCAAGCCTGGTCGCATCGTCAAAGGGTTCTGAAGCGCGCATCTCATTTACTACGTTCGGAAATCCTGCATACGGAGCGGTTCATCAAGAAGCGTATCAGGGATTATAGTTGCTTTCATTATCGCCAATTGGTGCTACAGACAATGTGTGAAATATTCTACTTGGGCAGGGAACGAGATGAGTATCCTTACCTAAAAGACTTGATAAATTTTTATCTAAATCAACGGCGTATCATCGATTGAAGAATTTAGACGAACTCTCTTGCCAAATATTAATGCAAGCTCTTGGAAAGAAGAAACATTGAAATATTTTCCATATGAGTGTAATTTTGCTGTGTACGATACCAAGCAATAATTTGAAAAAACTTTTTTTTGTTGGTTTTGGGGAATCTATTGAGGGTCATTGTCGGTGTCATTGAAATTTAGTGTAGAGTAAATGATTCCTTTAATTTATTTGTTCAATATGCATTGCTTTTATTCGCCGCCCTCTTTAAAATTTATAGTTGTTTTCACCGAGAACATTTTTTTTATTGAATATTGTTTGTTGAACAAGTCATTTCCGATTTGATTGAATTAATCGGGCGGTAGTTTCATTTACATTTGGTTGAAGACACTTACGTTTTGTAATATAGATTATGATAACATGTTTTAGATCTTAATGCGTGACCAAGCTTGGCCTGTGCACACGTAAAGTTTTGATCGTATTGATCGTTACGCAGAAAGCGTTTAATATATTTCATATATATATATATATATATATATATATATATATATATATATATATATATATATATATATATATATATATATATATATATATATATATATATATATATATATAAATAAATATATTTATTTATTTTTTTTTGAAACATTATAATGTTGTGATTCTCAATTGTTTAACATATTGGAGGTTAAATTTGCAATGAATAAAGTAATGTACTGTTAATGTTAGGAGAATTGCGGTCTTTCCATTTTGTCCTATCTGACCGGGTATAGGACCCGCAACGATGGAAGGCTTGCCGCATGACATGGGCTAGCCATCGGGCGCGCTCCATCTATTTTGTCGTTTTCAGGGGCTCTTGCCGGGTTGAGTGGCCTTCCACTCACGTGCTCGTTTTCTGACATAGCGTTATGTGACCCGATCACATAATTCTATGACATAAATCGGTCACATCCATATTTCCCGTTGATGGGAGGGCTCATACAAAGAAGGTTGGTATGAGTTTTCCGCTCAAACGGGAGATGTACGGCCACGTCAACATTTGGATCTTGATCCGGTTGGGCGGGTACGAGGGTGCACCACATTCATCCGGTTGCCCCACTCTTATTTGTGGGCCATAAACATCGTCGGGTAACGACGAAGTCTCCCACGTTCGTCTGTTTTGACTCGTTTTGACTTGTTCTTTAAGCAAGCAATTGCCGCCTTTAGGTAGTTACCTACATTTTTTTCGACTTCAGTCGACCCTTTTTCTGAGACCCAAGAATTCGTGGATGCGAAATTTTTTTGAAGTGGGTCCTTGTGCTGGGGAAATGAACCCGCCCCGCGACACCACACCGCTAGCCTGCCAGCGCATTCACGCGTATCCAGACAAGGCCAATCTCGGCTGATATTACAATCCTCTTTCGCCGAGGCAGCAGACCATCGCTGCAGTCCTTAACGGACATCTTTTTAGCTACTTTCACTTCACCTTCCATTTACTTTATGTTGCACACTTTCTGAATTTTTCCAGGGGCCGGTCAGTTGAGCCGGGGAACGTCAGCTGAGCCGAGGCCTGTCGTATTCAAAAAAATAAAGTAAAAAGCAAATAAAATTTCCGACGCACGTGTTCTTTTACGCATTTCAGAACATGGGAGTGCTGCCAGATCCTGATAAAAAACTAAAAGATTGCATAGAACGAATTTGTTTTTCTGCAATGTTATTGATTTTTTAAGATCTGGTAATCCTGAAATCTCTCACCGAAGCACATGTTTATATTCGCGCCAATCCTCGCGTCAGCATTTACCTACCTACCTGCTACCAATGATTTATGGTTTGCTCTTCGGCTTGTGTTCGGATTTTTCTGGAGGCTATATTGAGTGTGCATACTATGTGAGTATACTATGATCATGTTATTGGTCCTATCGTACTAGTTCTAATGAGACCAAGTGCTTAGAGTCAGACCTTTACTCGCCATAAACGCCGGTGTTTTAGAGTTTGAAAAATTGAAGAAGAAATTAGTCACAATAAATAATCGGTTTCTCTGGATTGAGATTCATTAGGGAATCTCCCTTAAGGCGCAGCCCTCAGTGAAACTGAAAATTTGGGTAAACTTTACAGCCGTTTACCTCAGAAACGTTACAAATATTTGCAAAAATTTTTTAGTACAAAGTCACAATGAACCTTTGGTTATCGAATCAACTCATTACATTTTGCAAAAAGTTTGTTGCAAAAGTTATTAAATTCAAACAAAATAGCATGTTTTCGTTAAAAAATGTAGTAGATCTCGGAAACTACTTAACGTACCGAGTTGATTTAAGCTACGGTTGTTAGATCTAAATTATTTGCAGTGAATTAACTCATCAAAAATTTAAAAAAGTTTTTGTAGAAAATTTCCTAGAACAAAATGTGGAAATTTGATACAAATTAATGTGCATGCATGATCTTTGTTCAGTGTGTGCAAATTACACATTTTGTTCTAGAAAATTTTTTGCAAAAAGTTTTTTTAAATTTTTGATGAGTTAATTCACTGTAAATAATTTAGATCTAACAACCGTAGGTTAAATCAACTCGGTACGTTAAGTAGTTTCCGAGATCTACTACATCTTTTAATGAAAACATGCTATTTGGTTTGAATTTAATAACTTTTGCAACAAACTTTTTGCAAAATGTAATGAGTTGATTCGATAGCCAAAGGTTCATTCCGACTTCTTGCTAAAAAATTTTTGCAAATACTTGTAACGTTTCTGAGGTGAACGGCTGTAAAGTTTACCCAAATTTTCAGTTTTACTGGGGGCTGCGCCTTAATGACCGGTACGCTACCCTAGATGTCGATTAGGTCTATTGACCGAGTTATTTTCAACATAGATTTATATTGTTAAAAAATTAATTTTTGTAACAGTGCTAAGATGATTAAAGATCTTAGCGCTGTTGCTACACCTAACTGATTCAGGCATATTTAGGGAATATGAACAAACTTTGTACATCATATACAACAACGAGAAACACGAAGCAACAACTTTCTGTTTTTGTAGCTTTATAATTCTCGCTTAAAGCCGAAACTATTGTCTTCACAGGATTTTAGTCTATGTATATGGATTTGTATTTCATGCTTTGTTGACAAATTTTTGTGGAACACGACATTGAGGAGTATGATCAGTTATATTCCTTATCCATTCAAGATAGCTTGAAACTTTTGTATAAACACCAGCACCATTATTTGTAGCACATTTGTAACCATAAGAAACGATGCCTACTTGAATAGCAGCTCCAATATTATTTTTGATTACCAAAGGACCGCCACTGTGACCCTGTAATTACAATAGTTAAATTTAATTCGATAGTAATTTAGGCAAGAATACGTATATAATTATCATACATAAATAAGAACAATAAAAAGCCTAATTCTTGGGTACAACTTACTAAATGGCCTAAGATCCAGCTGCTGCCAGACATACAGCGCCCAAAATAAGTATTCACACAGTTGACAATTTTGCAGACAAAAAGCTGTAATTCAAAATTCTGAAAATATTTTTTTTCGGATTCAAAAATATTTCATTAATTGAAATGGTTTTCGTAAAAAAGTACAAAAAAATAAAAAATTTTCACCGAATATAGCTTAAAAAAATATAAACTAAATTTAACCCCATTTTTTGCCGCGAAAAAAGTTTCACACAGTTTGTGTTTTAAACGAATTAAATTAAAATCAACAAACATTGAACTCAGTTTTAATAGGATGTTGGAGCACCCTTTCTCTTAATAACTTCTTCAAATCTTCTTGGCATTGACGAGACGAGGTTACGCGTCACTTCCATGGTGATTTTTCGCCAATCTTCTAGGATGACTTCCTTCAATTGAACCTTATTGTTGGCACTGTGTCCTCTGATCTTCCTATCCAGGTGTTCCCAGAAATGCTCGATCGGATTCAAGTCAGGCGATTCCGGTGGTGTATTGAGAGTATGTGGGGTGTTATATAAAATAAATCTCTGAAAGACATCCGCGGTATGTTTGGGGTCGTTATCTTGTTGGAAATAGTAATCGTTTCCAAGACCCAGGTTTTCGGCACTTTTTTTCAGTTATTTTGTAAAATATTTAAATAACCCAATTCATCCATTATTCCATCAATAAACACAAGTTCGCCAACACCGGATGCAGTCATGCAACCCCACACCATTACTCCACCACCTCCATGCTTCACAGTAGGCAACATATTTTTGGTATCCATTTCAGTATTGGGCCTTCGCCACACTAATAACATATTCTTCTATCGCACCGAAAAATATTGAATTTGCATTCATCTGAGAGCAAAATTTTACTCCAAATGCCTATGTATATTTTTTTCTTTGAACTCTTTTGCGAACGACAGCCTCTTCTGCTTATTAATGTTATTGATAAAGGGTTTTTTTCCGAGGCCGTCTCTCCTTGTAACCAGCACGTCGTATGACATTTTGCACTGTTCTAGATGTTACAGTTTTTTTTTGATTTGTTTGCAACTCCGATGCTTTCTCTGACCAAGTTGTTTTTGGGTCCTTGTTAATAGTTTTTAGAACAAACCTTTCCTCTTTGTCCGATCGTTTTTTGGGTCGGCAACTTCTTGCTTTATTTTCAACATTGTTTTTGTCTTTCCACCGGTTTACAACACTAGCAACCGTTAAATGGCTTTTATTTATTAATTCTCCCGTTTTACCAATGGACTTTCCTTGTGCACGAAAACTTAAAATAATTTTGTCTCTTATGATTTTTGAATCATTTTATTTTATTAACACTTCACTACCCATATGCACAGTTTACTAATCAAATGTCAAAAAAATTTACCTCTCAGACCCTTGATACAAACAGCAAATGATTTGCTGTGAATTCCCCTAAATATAATGTTACCAGTAGGGTTGGGTTAATACGTTGAAACGAAGCGAACAAGAAATTCCCTTTTCCGATAAACGTCACTGTGTAAATACTTTTTTCGCGGCAAAATAGAGTTAAATTTAATTTATATTTTCTTAAATTAAATCTGTTGAAAAATTGTTCCTATTTTTGCACTTTTATATGAACCGACACGAAGTGATATAATATGTTTGGATTCGAATTTTTTTTTTTTGAAAATGTTGAACTACATGATTTTATTCACAAAATTGTCAACTATTTGAATACATGTTTCGGCCACTGTACCTGTATGTACGAGTATGTTATAATGAAATGGCTGAATATCTTTGCATATATTCTCACTACTATAGGTAACAATCCTCGGGGGGTATAAAACTTGACATTAGGGACTTTTGGCAAACATAAAGTTTTAAATGCGCCCGAAAATAACCCAAGTGAGGACATAGTACTCGTTTAAAAGCTGAAATTTATATAGGTTATTCTTTATTTACGTGAAGCATGCTACTTTGCGTGTTTCTCCGTTATGCAAAGAAATTTTCGCGTATTGATTTGTAAATAAAATCTCCTCTTCATCACTATCGCCACGCGGGCAAGCGTGACTGATATACATATAATACGTACTGATTTAAAATCAGTATTGCAGCTGAGTGGACGTACACACGACCGTACTAACCATATCACATCATTCCATATATTCGATCAAGCTAATGAGATACTCCCTCTCTAAGAGAAGACCCAAAAGGGCTGTAGTGCTAAAGCAAACAAGCAAAAGAATGAATCGTTTTTCCCACGTTTAGCCTCTCCCTGGGCATACAAATGCACAAACTTACTATTTTGTTTCTTGATGTCGTCTCTTGATGTCCATGCTCTCGAGCTCGGAACATCGGAAGGATAAACGCCGAGAGGTTTGTCGAGGTGCTTTATGGCAGGGTGATTCACAGGGGTCAGAAGAACTGGCAGCTCAAGACATGGTGAACTCAACTAGGAGCATAATCACGACTGCTTGCAATGCTTCTATACCCCGTTGAAAACCCCAGCACGGCAAGCCCCCGTGTACTGGTGGTCAACTGAAACCCTGCCGAGGCATGCAACTGGGTAGCAGCAGAAAAGTCAGCCAGGAAATGCCTTCGCAAATTGATTAACAACAGCAAGGCTTGCTGCTGGCAAGATTTAGTGGACAGTATGAATAAGGATTCATAGGGCCTTGGCTATAAGATAGTTATGCGGAAGCTTGGTGCTCTATGGAAACCATGCGTATATTCAGCGGAAAAGTTGGAGGAGATAGTGTGGGCAATCTTCCCCGCCCATTCCGTTCGTGTTGACGCTGTCCACGGTGAAACAGCAACTGAGTGTCCATTCTGTACACAGCTCATACTGGAAGAGGCAGTTCCTCCACCACAAGCGAGGAATACTCCAAGTCCAGATGGTGTTCTAGCTTTGGAGTTGCAACTTGTCTATCACCATTGTCCTGACTTGTTGCTCAGCACATTCAACGCTTGTCTACTGGACCGGGTTTTCCCGGTACGATGGAAGGCAGCGAAGCTCATGCTGATCAGCAAGGGGAAGTGACATCCCGGTTAGAAAACTCACTGGACAAGCACAACTTAGGCTAGGTACGCTAATGCGCTGAGTGAGAGACTGGATGACTACTTGTGGGTTCAGTATAGCACTGGAGAAAACCAAAGCAGTTATCTTGACAAAAAAGAGAATCCCTGCATTAATGATGCTCGGTATCGAAGCTAGCAGTGAAGTACCTGGGGTCTGATCGACTCAAAGATGAGTTTCATTGAGCAAATCAGGGCAACAGCTGAGAAGGCTGCTTCGGGAGTTGTTACCTCCGGTTACCCTCCGCGTGGGAGTTCCTTTGGCTAAGGACCTCGGACCCGGCTTGCCGTCGAAGACGGTCGTAGGTGGCGCCACTCGCTTATCCCCTGGTCCTAAAAAGCCACCAAGCGAGAACGCGGCCGCCGAACACCCCTCACACAACTCGGACTAACGCTCTTTTAGCGCTTCCCTAACAGGGGCAGATTATTATCACTGGGCAATCAGTTGCACACTTGCCGGGCACAGATTTTCAGACGTAACTCACACCGAGCAAAAGAAACTAAAAAAAAAGGAACACTTCCGCTACAGAGATTCCTGAAAAACTCAGCAAGGAAATTTACCTTTGGACACACCCGAGCCAGGTGTACAATTAAAATGCGCGGCAAACTCGCTCTTCCTGCAACACACACACAAAAACTTCCACTATTTCACTACTTGAATGCGAAATGCGAATGAAGCTCAAAAAAAAATATATTCCACTATTTCACTAACATATATTTAACTGCGAAATGCAAATAAAGTGCTAAAAATATAATGTATTTAAAAGTACAAATTCCACTTACTCTACCTAAGCGGGGGCTCCCCGAAGTACTCTGCCTGCAATATTCTGCCGGCGCGCTTATTATCGCCTGAAGTCACCAATCTTTCTTAGTTGTCTCGCTGATAATATTTCTCTCCACTGTTGAATTTTCCCTCGTCGCAATTCCTTTTTTCGATTGAATTTTTCTCAGTTCCACAAAGCTATCCTCGCTTAGCCCACGTTGTCGCCTCGAACCCGCCAGAAAAAAAGAGACCCGTTCTTCCTTATTGGGTTTTTCATCGGCTCGGTTTCAACCGGCGAGCCGTTAACTTCATCCCTGGGCGGTTCGATGTTCAATTCAGATCCCCCAACTGGGGTGCATCGGGCAATTGAAATCTAAATTTCCCTTTTTTAGTACACTCATCCAACAGGTGTAGAATGTCAAAGGTACTGACACTCTGTCAATTTCGTGTTTATTTACATTGTGCCAAATGTTTCAGTTTGGGAAAAACACTAGCAATCGTGGTCGCGTCCTCTTCCCTATGTGATTGAATTCGTCGATGATGTGTCGTCGGAACCAAAGTGAACCAAAGTGAAAGTGAATTTCGTGGCGCGGCAACATAGAACAGAACGCCACAACGATTGGAGGTCTCTGGCGGTTGTACTTCCGATACATTTCTAAGGTGAGTGTTTTGTAATAGTCGTTAGAAGATGCCGTGACACGAACTCTCACATCAACAAATCCATATGGGCTGATGGCAATGAGATTAATATTTTGGACATCCTCCTTTGCAATAGCGACTTGACGATGCGTTGGAATAGAGCGTTCAACGTTGGCATTGACATCTCCTTGTTTTGTACGTACCGTATATGTACACCCTGGTTTCAATGCTCGTATTCGATATTGACCGTTTGCTGCACTTGTCGATTCTTCCTGGTGATGAAGGCATTCTTCATTGGAAATTGCTTCAACAACGACGTTAGGGAAAGGGTCGCCATTCGATGATGTTATTGTTCCAAAAACAGAATAAGCAACTCGTTCTCCACTCAGTTCCATATTGACAGTTTCACCACCTTAGACATCAATTATTTTCGAGTTGGGATTGAATTTATATTCTCTCATCATTGGCCGCAGATAATACTGACTAGGAGAAAGTGAATGGAACTTAATAACACCATCATCTCCTGTAACTAAATTCTTCCTGTAACTTTCTGCTCCGGACAAGGATAGCAAAACACCAGATAATTTATCTCCACTCACGCCATCCTTTACAGTTACAATTATCTCACATAATTTGTGAGCATTGAAAACATTTTTAATTTTATCATATTCAGCAAACACATACGACTTTTTTTTTCAGCACTAAGTTCGACTTGGAGTGATGAGTCGATTGGACCAAATTTAAATGTTCCAGCAGTCGTTGAAGTAGTTTCAAGCGATTTCAAGTCGGGGTTGTTGGGGAAATTTAATGTTATTTTTGGTTTAATGCTACCTTCGATTATAAGACCTTGGGTTACAACGAAGCTTATAGCGATAACAATGCCATATTTGCCTCCTGTAATTTCTTTCGATTCTGGATTAAAAAGCATGATATTGCTTTGTGGCTTTACTGTAATTATCGAATCTGTAAGAATAAAAGCCATCTACTTTGTTAGGTTCCAGCGTTAGAGTGACTTGTTCCTTGCCATTCTTTCCTTAAATTTGCATTTTAAATAGTTCGGCACTACGTTCTGCCGACAAAACACGAATCCCAGTTTTATGGGCGACGGCTTGAATCATTACAGGATTCGAATCTGATGTAGAGAAGCTTTTTGGCAGCTGTTCATCATATGTATGACGACTTTGTATTATTATGTTATAATCACCCGCTTTGCTTACACAAAATGCTTTCGCGCCAGACATTAGGTCTATTTTTTCCATTTTCTTTACATTTACATTCTAAACTTTTAATATTTTTATTCTATAATTTGAGCATTTCGTTTCTCCCTATTTTTACGTTACATTTTTTTTTTACTTTAATCTTTTCACATTTCGTTTTCTTGCCTATTTTTTTTTCTTTTACTTTACATTTATATTCTAAACTTTTAATCTTTTTATTCTATCATTTTAACATTTCGTTTTTCCCTATTTTTACGTTACATTTTTACTTTAATCTTTTCACATTTCATTTTTTTTGCCCATTTTTCCTTCACTTTACATTTACATTCTAAACTTTTAATATTTTTATTCTATTATTTTAGCATTTCGTTTTTCCCTATTTTTACGTTACATTTTTATTTTACTTTTCTTTTCCCATTTCGTTTTTTTTTTTGCCTATTTTTCTTTTACTGTACATTTTTATTTTAATCTTTTTGACATTTTTATTTTATTATTTTAACATTTCTATTTTTTAATATTAACCTTGGCTCGGGTGGTATTTTAACAACCGCTGAGAAAAGAAATAAACAACAAGGTGCAAATCGTTCCCATGACAGAGTATTGGCTCTGAGTCTACTTATGGCCAAAGTAAGGGGCTGGATCCATTAAGAAGACGCATCTTGATGATTGCTATAGTGTCATTGTTACTCTACGGAGCAGAAATATGGGGCAACGCTCTCAGTAAGGAGGCATACCGAATACGCTTGGCACAGGTACAGAGAAGATGAGCACTAAGAATTGCATCTTCGTATCAAACAGTCTCTGAATCGCCGATGAGAGTTGTTGAAGGTGTGATACATATCGCCCTCCTTGCTAGATAGCGCCGAACTATTTACTTGCAACAAAGCGAGGACATGAGGGAGATGGTTGCCCGCAAGGGGAGACAGTGCTGACACAGAGATTGGCGGTAGTCTTGGGTGAATTTCATGAAGGGAAGGTGAACTACATGCCTCATTCCAGATGTGAGACCGTAGATTAATCGAAGGCATGGTGAGACTGACTTCTATCTGACCCAACTTTTGAGCGGGCATGGGTGTTTTCAGTCTTACCTGCAAAAGATTGGTTATGTTCGGGCAGTCCCAAAAGATAAAAGGGACTCATCGCTGCCGGGCTCGTTCCTCTCTCCCCTCCCAATAGAGAAGGGATCCCTCAGCTTGCAGGCGCCTTACGGCGTAACAAAACGAGACCTGGCCCGAATTAATGTGTCAAACGGTTCCAGGCTGGGTTCTCGGGTTGACAGGAGAAGTGTTTGGTGGCTAGTCTAGTCGCTTGCAAGCATGAAAGTCCAACACTCAGTGCATAAATGGCATTCACATCACAATAACAAAACAAAATGGGCAAATGTTTGCCTTTATCAATGCAATCGTGGATGTGTTTGGTGAATTGATTAATTCATAGTAGCTAGGTACGATCAAAGTGCTCTGTTTGTAGATTGGTAGAATTAAAGTTCAAATTCAACGTCAGAATGATAAAAATTAAAGCTGTATGTTTAATAAGAATGCTTCAATTATATCAGATATTGTCAAAAATTGCAGAATTTGAATGGGTAGGATCGCCGTGAATTTGGGTTCCGCATAATATTGAACATTGCATTGATAGATGCGAAATTTGTTTATGTAGGAGTCTATTCCAACGGTTCATTCAATATTTACCGATTCGATATTGAAACACAGAGTACAGGAATTATGCAAAACGATTTATTTTGCAAATGGCTTATATTTTATGATATATATAGTACGTTGCCGAAACGATGTAAGTCTATCTAATAAATGTTTTAATGGATATATATCAAATGCTCAAATCATAAATTGCATTCGCCTTTAGATGATTCACTGCGACTATATTTTCAAAAAATCAGGTATCTGCACTATAAAATTATGACATGCCAAATAGATGTAGTGTTTTATATAATTGGCCTTTTCAAATGCCTGGGCATAAAATAAATCGATCAATGAAATTATTTTACCTTTCAAAGGCCCATTTAGTAATAAGCAATACATCAAAACCAGCTTCTTAAAAAGGAAGCGTTTTCAAATGTATTAAAAACCTAAAAATATTATCTTACGTACATTATGTTGTCATTGAAGAGTTTTTTTTTTTGATTTGTATGGCTATTATCCTTTAAAAAATAGGAAAATCTTTCTAGGGTGAAAATAGAGTCAACCAAACTTGCTCTATTTACAGAAAAAGTGAAGACCTACATAGAATGCCCCGAATGTATGTACTGATTTCACTTATGAACTAACTTTTATGCCCAATCGCCAAAAATATGGACCTGAAGAGGTTTGGGATACGTTTCGGCTGCTTAATTATTTTAAAATACTAACCTCACAAGCATCAACTCCATTTGCAACTGCACATAACATTTTGTTTTCATCAAAATCCGCACCTGTAATCTTTTCTTGTTTGCACTCCGCTGGACTAAGAATTCGAACCTTTCCTTCCGATAATTTAATGAACCGTACATCCTTGTATCCTTTAGCTCCCCATCCAGAAATAGTTCCTTTCTGATGAGAAAGATTCACTGCAATATTAAAAATATATGTGAACTTAGTAAATATGTCAATATATAGTTTATTTCAAATTTATCGTAGAAGTGTTTCTAATTTTCATTTAAGCTTTTTTGTCGTGGAATGAATGCAATCATAAATATAGATCCATGAATCGCATAGAAGTACATACAGGAGACGGCAAAAGATCAAATTCATGAAGCCACGAGCTTTTGCCTTTGCTATTGTAATAACTCGCATAGGCTCGAAGCTGATTTCGAAATTGGGATCAAAATTTTGTTCACGTAGAAAATTTCATCACTCTAGCTTGTACAGACAGATCACAATTTCAATAGGGTATTGTAAAAATATTGCACAATCCCTTTAAATAGTCTGTTGTATAAATACTTACAAGTTAGGCCATTAAAAACGTTTCCATGAAAAATATTCATTACTTCAGTTGCTACTAAAATAGCGAATAGCGCCATTATGAATACATGCATTTAATTTTGGATTTTTAAAAATTTTCTATCCTAGAGTCTCAACATTCAATCTGCCAAATCTCGTTCAAATCGTTGTTTCCCTCTAGCATTAAATTTGTGGTGAAAATGGCAGCTAAAAATATTAGGTTTTATATTTTCAACTTCTTTATTTCTCATCCAATTTTGATAATTTTTTGTTAGTACAAGAGCCTGGTACAATTATCCATAATCTCAAGTTTCATCAAAATCCGTTAGAAAATTTGGCCACTAGAAGGCCACAAAAATCTGAAGAACTCATATATTTGAATCGCCGCCACTTTGAAACTTGCGAAGTATTCAGATCTACCTGTTTTCTATCTTGAAATCTATCATCCATATCGAACCAAAATCGGGTCTTTCAGAAGCCTCTGAAATTTCGAGCTTCAACTAGCCGCCATTTGGTTTTTGAGATTCTATTTTGTTACATAATTCTATACATATAGTCTTTACCAAAATATAAAATTTCATTCATATCAGTTGAAAAAATTGGTCACAACTACAACAACCAATGTTTGCACATTTTTTACGTTTGAGCGGCTGCCATTTTGTTTCAAAAGGTTCTACTTTGGATTTTTTATTGTGAGATTCATTGCACACCTCAATAAAACTCTGTAGCAAATTTCATCCAAATTGGAGCTTTGTTTTGGCCAGAACAGAAATCACGAATTTTCGTCTAAAATGGCTGCCATTTTGTTTTCCCTCGACCGACATAGCTGATTAAAGAACTCAACTGAGATATACTCGTATATCCAATGCACCTTTCTTAAAAACTTTGTGAAAATTTTAACAAAATTGTGACCTCTAGCATAGTCACTAATTTTGTTATATTCTATATATGTATTTATAATATATATATATATATATATATATATATATATATATATATATATATATATATATATATATATATATATTATAAATACATATATAGAATATTTCCTAGCGGGAGGGGAGAGGGGAAGAGGAATTGCCAGAAGAGCGATCCCCCAGCCCCAGTGCCTCCGGCTGCTGTGAGTCCCTTTTATATTTTAGGACTGCCCGAGCATAATGTGCCACCTGGTTCCATTTGTCAACCGATTCGAGCATCACCGCAACTATATTATCCGGGGTGAGCTCTCCCGTCGGTTGGGAATATAAAAAGAATTTTACTATTATCCACTAGAATAAATTTTTCACGCACGTTTATTATGACTTCTAATGGTTCTAATATATTATTACCAAGAATTGCTTCATGATCCCTATCTTTAATTTCCATTTGTTTCCAAGTCCTGTATCTTCAGCATTTTGGGCTTTTGAATTCTTCTGGCCGAGGAGTTATTCTTTCGTGGGATAGTTTTCTTCTTTTTCTTTTAAAATTTGTCTTCTTTTAAAATTTGTCTTCTTTTAAAATTTTGTATTTTAGATGAGTCAATAATTTCTATCCTGTGTGTAATTGATTTCCATTGGTTCCGGTCTTTGTGAATTTCGGCTGACATTATCCTATCTATTCCTGTGGTTGCTCCTAAAATTGCTTAATCTGTTATTAGCCATATTCCTGTATTGTACATTTGAGATTCCTGAATATTGTTCGTTGTCTCTCCTTTGTGGTATGAAATTAGAACGCTGAAAATTATTATAAAAAGGATTTCTATTTTGGAGGCGATTTGAGTCATTTGATTTGTTTTGGCAATATGTTTGAAATTTGCCGTTTGACTTATCGGAAGATATATTGTCGAGTTCGGGGTTATTAACCATATTTTGTTTAATTAGATATAGACCACCATCCTCAATGTATCCGCAGCAAAAAATTGATTCCGCAAACAAAATTTAATGCAAATTCAACAAATTTCGACATCGCAAAAAACGAAAAACTCACTTTTAGCAGCTAACAAAACGACGCGTATCTCAAATATTTTGACATGTAAATTTGGCATAGATGTCATTGACAGTACTACCAACCTAAAAAAAATAATTCTCCAAATCCTTCGACGCGCACAGTTTAAATTCAAATGTCACCTTAATTTTTGGTTGCAGTAGTATATAGGTCGCAATTTCGCTTCGCTTTTCGCCAAATTTTCAGAAATATTTCGACTAGTTTCGTCAGTCATTCAAATCGGTCATGCAAAAACAAAGTAGAGGATGTTTTCGATGGAAACCCGTGATTCTTGTGTTGAGCAAAGTTTAGCTCCGGTTTGTACCAAAACTGGTACAACGATTTTTTCAAATTTATGATAAAGCTCACAATAAAAGATCAAAAGTCGAACAGTTTGAAACAAAATGGCGGCCGCTCAAAGATTCAAAAAAGCTAAACGTTAAAAAAGCACTTCATGGTTAGGTCAGAATATCAGAATGGCGGCTAGGTAAAGTTCGAAATTTAAATATTTCTCAAAGGTATAATTCATGTTGAATTTTTATGAAACCTAAAATCAAGGTAGACGTTGATGAGATTACATATGTATTAAATGTATTAGAATTAAATACGATTCCTATAAACGCTGCAGATTTTAGCCGTATTGGTATTTGTGTTGCAATGAAAAATTATATTTTAATATACATGGTACAATGTATTCAAGAAACTAAGTTTTGAAAGGTTTGAAATGAAAAAATTGCCACTTAAAAGGGTGAAATAAAAAACTTTTAGAAAAAAGACGAAAATTGACTTCAAAATGCCCTAAAAAGGATGAAATAAATTTATGGAAGCGGTGCCATATTAATTTCTCCATTTCAACATAAATACTTCCATAATCTGCACCATCATAAAAAAATAGGGGAAAAAAAGAAATGGCATCGCTTCCATAAATTTATTTCATCCTTTTTAGGGCATTTCGAAGTCGGTTTTCTTTATTTTTCTAAAAGTTTTTTATATCACCCTTTTTAGTTTAAATTTTTTTCATTTCAAACCTTTCAAAACTTAGTTTCTTGAATACATTTATCATGTATATTAAAATATAATTTTTTATTGCAATGCAAATACCACTACGGCTAAAATTTAAAAGTTTTTTTTTAAGGATAAATACAAAAATTTAACTATGTTAACAAGACTACTCGAAGGAATTTTCATGTGGAAAGCTTTGCGGGTAACGAAATAAGACAGGCTAAATTTTAAAACTTCAAGAATTATTTTAAATCAACTTTCATTGAAAAGTTTCAAAATCAGGTTTACTGTAAGACCCTGAAACCGCTACTCAGTGGAGGTCTCCAATGCTATTAACTGGTACATTCAATGTTTGCACACAAAGATCTCAATAAAGCTGGTTTTGGTGAACGTATGCTATGTTTAAGCCTTAGTTTAGCTTTGTAATTTGACTAACTATAGGCCTTTTTGGCATAGTCAAACATATTCCCCCATTGAGCTCAAAAATATTATATGAATCACACTGTCCTATAATTGGGGCTTTGATTCCTTTTAGGTCTAGTTGACTTGCAGAAATTCAAATCACCATAGTCGAATGTTGCAGTTAGAGAGTCACCTACTTTAACACAACCTTGGATAGCACCAGAATGTGATCCACATTGTTCTGAAAAATTTATCAAAATGTCCTTTAATTAGCTTATGTAGAAA
This sequence comes from Odontomyia ornata, assembly GCA_963969285.1. Classification (NCBI taxonomy): domain Eukaryota; kingdom Metazoa; phylum Arthropoda; class Insecta; order Diptera; family Stratiomyidae; genus Odontomyia; species Odontomyia ornata. The sequence goes on along the minus strand of OZ017742.1, from coordinate 202,305,074 downwards.
ATCGTTTCACTTGCCGCGTAAAGGCCACATACATTTAGTGAGATTGCAAATATTCTTGCATGGTCTTCCATCTTGTAACGTGATATTTAGAACTTCTTTTTTTTCTCTCCGATGCTTGCAGTGGCAAGATTATTGAACAAGATGAATTCATACAAGGATTAATCTTTCCATTCATTGCCCCAAATTTGATGATAGATACTTGCATCAATATATATGTATATATATATATATATATATATATATATATATATATATATATATATATATATATATATATATATATATATATATATTTTTATATATATTTGATAGTCTAAAACGTATGGAGCCTTTTTGTCACTAGACGGTGTTTGTTGTCATACTAATCAGCTTGAGTCAAATTGACATGCGTTTGAAAGGTTACATTTAAGTTTGCAATTTTCATACGGACAGTTTTGTATTTCGTCATTTGTGTCAAAAGTTGTATTCATTTAAAAACGAGCGAAATTTCTGGAAAAATTCGTTATATTTTACAATACCACTACGATCAAGGTGAGAATGCATCGCAGGCTCGTGAAAAAATTTGTGGTGTCTACGGTCAAGATACTTTATCCAAAGCCACAGCCAAGGGATAGTTTCGTTGTGTTAATTTTGATGTCAAAGATGCACCTCGCTCAGGTCGACCAATCACTGGAAAAGTCGATAAAATCTTACAAAAAATTCAATAAGACCGACACATAAGCAGCCATGATATTGCTAAGGAACTGAATATCCATCACCAAACAGTTTTGAACCATTTGCGTAAAGCTGGATTCACAAAGAAGCTCGACGTTTGGGTGCCGCATGAATTAACACAAACAAATTAGATCGACCGAATTACCATTTGCGAATTGCTAATAAAACACAACGAAGTCGAGCCATTTTTGAAGCAAACCATTACGGACGATGAGAAATGGGTAAGATACAAAAAGGTCGTTCGAAACAGATCATGGTCAAAAAAAAAGTGAATCATCACAAACGACTTCAAAGCCAGAATTAACACCAAATAAGGTTATGCTGTGTGTATGGTGTATGGTGGGATTGTAAGGGAATTGTTTATCATGAGGTGCTAGAACCTGGCCAAACACTCAATTTGGCTGTGTATTGTCAGCAATTAACCAGATTGCAACAAGCAATTTAAAAAACCAGCCAGAATTCCATCATGACAATCCCAGACCACACACATCTTTGATGACCCGGCAAAAATTAACAGAGCTTGGCTGGGAAGTTTTGATGCATCCACCGTATAGTCCAGACCTTGCACCATCAGACAACCATTTATTTCGGTCTCTGCAAAACTTCCTTAATGAAAAGAAATTCACTTCAAAAAGGGACTGTGAAAATCATTTGGCCAAGATTTTCGCCGATAAACCGCAGAAGTTCTACACAGATGGAATAATGGCTCTACCAAAAAATGGCAAAAGGTCATAGAGAATAATAGACAATATGTAATATAAAATCCATTTTAAATAAAAGAGATATTTAATCGAAACATGACAAAAAGGCTCGTCTTTTTAGACTTATATATATATATATATATATATATATATATATATATATATATATATCTATATATATATATCTATATATATATATAAATATATATATATATATATATATATATATATATATATATATATATATATATATATATATATATATATATATATATATATATATATATATATATGAGAAGGCTGCTTCGGGAATATCGGCCCTGAGTCAACTTATGGCCAACGTAGAGGGACCCAGCCCATCAAGAAGACGCCTCTTGATGAGTGCTGTAGGGTCAGTGCTAATGTACGGAGCAGAGGTATGGGGCGACGCTCTCAGCAAGGAGGTATAACGAAAACGATTGGCACAGGTACAGAGAAGAGGAGCACTGAGAATTGCATCTTCGTATCCAACAGTCTCCGACTCGGCGGTGAGAGTGATTGCAGGCGTGATACCTGTCGCCCTCCTTACTAGAGAGCGCCGCGCTATTTACCTGCGCTGAAACGAGGATGCGAGGGAGATGGTTGTCCGCGAGGAGAGACAACGCTCGCTCAACGATTGGCAGCAGTCTTGGAGGAATTGCATGAAGGGAAGGTGGACTGCGCGCCTCATCCCGGATGTGAGACCGTGGCTAAATCGAAGGCATGGTGAGACTGACTTCTATCTGACCCAGCTTTTGAGCGGGCACGGGTGTTTTCAGTCTTACCTGCACAAGATCGGCAAGTCACGGTCTCCCGATTGTCGGTTTTGCCCAGGAGAGGAGGACAATGCCTGTCACACATTTTTTGCGTGTACCAAATGGGCCAGGCTGCGAAGGGAACTCTACAGGGAGACGGGAGAGCTCACCCCGGATAATATAGTTGCGGTGATGCTCGAATCGGTTGACAAATGGAACCAGGTGGCACATTATGCTCGGGCAGTCCTAAAATATAAAAGGGACTCACAGCAGCCGGAGGCACTGGGGCTGGGGGATCGCTCTTCTGGCAATTCCTCTTCCCCTCTCCCCTCCCGCTAGGAAATATTCTATATATGTATTTATAATATATATATATATATATATATATATATATATATATATATATATATTATAAATACATATATAGAATATTTCCTAGCGGGAGGGGAGAGGGGAAGAGGAATTGCCAGAAGAGCGATCCCCCAGCCCCAGTGCCTCCGGCTGCTGTGAGTCCCTTTTATATTTTAGGACTGCCCGAGCATAATGTGCCACCTGGTTCCATTTGTCAACCGATTCGAGCATCACCGCAACTATATTATCCGGGGTGAGCTCTCCCGTCTCCCTGTAGAGTTCCCTTCGCAGCCTGGCCCATTTGGTACACGCAAAAAATGTGTGACAGGCATTGTCCTCCTCTCCTGGGCAAAACCGACAATCGGGAGACCGTGACTTGCCGATCTTGTGCAGGTAAGACTGAAAACACCCGTGCCCGCTCAAAAGCTGGGTCAGATAGAAGTCAGTCTCACCATGCCTTCGATTTAGCCACGGTCTCACATCCGGGATGAGGCGCGCAGTCCACCTTCCCTTCATGCAATTCCTCCAAGACTGCTGCCAATCGTTGAGCGAGCGTTGTCTCTCCTCGCGGACAACCATCTCCCTCGCATCCTCGTTTCAGCGCAGGTAAATAGCGCGGCGCTCTCTAGCAAGGAGGGCGACAGGTATCACGCCTGCAATCACTCTCACCGCCGAGTCGGAGACTGTTGGATACGAAGATGCAATTCTCAGTGCTCCTCTTCTCTGTACCTGTGCCAATCGTTTTCGTTATACCTCCTTGCTGAGAGCGTCGCCCCATACCTCTGCTCCGTACATTAGCACTGACCCTACAGCACTCATCAAGAGGCGTCTTCTTGATGGGCTGGGTCCCTCTACGTTGGCCATAAGTTGACTCAGGGCCGATATTCCCGAAGCAGCCTTCTCATATATATATAGATATATATATATATATATATATATATATATATATATATATATATATATATATATATATATATTTATATATATATATATATATATATATATATATATATATATATATATATATATATATATATATATATATATATATATATAAGTCTAAAAAGACGAGCCTTTTTGTCATGTTTCGATTAAATATCTCTTTTATTTAAAATGGATTTTATATTACATATTGTCTATTATTGTCTATGACCTTTTGCCATTTTTTGGTAGAGCCATTATTCCATCTGTGTAGAACTTCTGCGGTTTATCGGCGAAAATCTTGGCCAAATGATTTTCACAGTCCCTTTTTGAAGTGAATTTCTTTTCATTAAGGAAGTTTTGCAGAGACCGAAATAAATGGTTGTCTGATGGTGCAAGGTCTGGACTATACGGTGGATGCATCAAAACTTCCCAGCCAAGCTCTGTTAATTTTTGCCGGGTCATCAAAGATGTGTGTGGTCTGGGATTGTCATGATGGAATTCTGGCTGGTTTTTTAAATTGCTTGTTGCAATCTGGTTAATTGCTGACAATACACAGCCAAATTGAGTGTTTGGCCAGGTTCTAGCACCTCATGATAAACAATTCCCTTACAATCCCACCATACACCATACACACAGCATAACCTTATTTGGTGTTAATTCTGGCTTTGAAGTCGTTTGTGATGATTCACTTTTTTTTTGACCATGATCTGTTTCGAACGACCTTTTTGTATCTTACCCATTTCTCATCGTCCGTAATGGTTTGCTTCAAAAATGGCTCGACTTCGTTGTGTTTTATTAGCAATTCGCAAATGGTAATTCGGTCGATCTAATTTGTTTGTGTTAATTCATGCGGCACCCAAACGTCGAGCTTCTTTGTGAATCCAGCTTTACGCAAATGGTTCAAAACTGTTTGGTGATGGATATTCAGTTCCTTAGCAATATCATGGCTGCTTATGTGTCGGTCTTATTGAATTTTTTGTAAGATTTTATCGACTTTTCCAGTGATTGGTCGACCTGAGCGAGGTGCATCTTTGACATCAAAATTAACACAACGAAACTATCCCTTGGCTGTGGCTTTGGATAAAGTATCTTGACCGTAGACACCACAAATTTTTTCACGAGCCTGCGATGCATTCTCACCTTGATCGTAGTGGTATTGTAAAATATAACGAATTTTTCCAGAAATTTCGCTCGTTTTTAAATGAATACAACTTTTGACACAAATGACGAAATACAAAACTGTCCGTATGAAAATTGCAAACTTAAATGTAACCTTTCAAACGCATGTCAATTTGACTCAAGCTGATTAGTATGACAACAAACACCGTCTAGTGACAAAAAGGCTCCATACGTTTTAGACTATCAAATATATATAAAAATATATATATATATATATATATATATATATATATATATATATATATATATATATATATATATATATATATATATATATATATATATATATATATATATATATATACATATATATTGATGCAAGTATCTATCATCAAATTTGGGGCAATGAATGGAAAGATTAATCCTTGTATGAATTCATCTTGTTCAATAATCTTGCCACTGCAAGCATCGGAGAGAAAAAAAAGAAGTTCTAAATATCACGTTACAAGATGGAAGACCATGCAAGAATATTTGCAATCTCACTAAATGTATGTGGCCTTTACGCGGCAAGTGAAACGATTTTCTACATAAGCTAATTAAAGGACATTTTGATAAATTTTTCAGAACAATGTGGATCACATTCTGGTGCTATCCAAGGTTGTGTTAAAGTAGGTGACTCTCTAACTGCAACATTCGACTATGGTGATTTGAATTTCTGCAAGTCAACTAGACCTAAAAGGAATCAAAGCCCCAATTATAGGACAGTGTGATTCATATAATATTTTTGAGCTCAATGGGGGAATATGTTTGACTATGCCAAAAAGGCCTATAGTTAGTCAAATTACAAAGCTAAACTAAGGCTTAAACATAGCATACGTTCACCAAAACCAGCTTTATTGAGATCTTTGTGTGCAAACATTGAATGTACCAGTTAATAGCATTGGAGACCTCCACTGAGTAGCGGTTTCAGGGTCTTACAGTAAACCTGATTTTGAAACTTTTCAATGAAAGTTGATTTAAAATAATTCTTGAAGTTTTAAAATTTAGCCTGTCTTATTTCGTTACCCGCAAAGCTTTCCACATGAAAATTCCTTCGAGTAGTCTTGTTAACATAGTTAAATTTTTGTATTTATCCTTAAAAAAAAACTTTTAAATTTTAGCCGTAGTGGTATTTGCATTGCAATAAAAAATTATATTTTAATATACATGATAAATGTATTCAAGAAACTAAGTTTTGAAAGGTTTGAAATGAAAAAAATTTAAACTAAAAAGGGTGATATAAAAAACTTTTAGAAAAATAAAGAAAACCGACTTCGAAATGCCCTAAAAAGGATGAAATAAATTTATGGAAGCGATGCCATTTCTTTTTTTCCCCTATTTTTTTATGATGGTGCAGATTATGGAAGTATTTATGTTGAAATGGAGAAATTAATATGGCACCGCTTCCATAAATTTATTTCATCCTTTTTAGGGCATTTTGAAGTCAATTTTCGTCTTTTTTCTAAAAGTTTTTTATTTCACCCTTTTAAGTGGCAATTTTTTCATTTCAAACCTTTCAAAACTTAGTTTCTTGAATACATTGTACCATGTATATTAAAATATAATTTTTCATTGCAACACAAATACCAATACGGCTAAAATCTGCAGCGTTTATAGGAATCGTATTTAATTCTAATACATTTAATACATATGTAATCTCATCAACGTCTACCTTGATTTTAGGTTTCATAAAAATTCAACATGAATTATACCTTTGAGAAATATTTAAATTTCGAACTTTACCTAGCCGCCATTCTGATATTCTGACCTAACCATGAAGTGCTTTTTTAACGTTTAGCTTTTTTGAATCTTTGAGCGGCCGCCATTTTGTTTCAAACTGTTCGACTTTTGATCTTTTATTGTGAGCTTTATCATAAATTTGAAAAAATCTTTGTACCAGTTTTGGTACAAACCGGAGCTAAACTTTGCTCAACACAAGAATCACGGGTTTCCATCGAAAACATCCTCTACTTTGTTTTTGCATGACCGATTTGAATGACTGACGAAACTAGTCGAAATATTTCTGAAAATTTGGCGAAAAGCGAAGCGAAATTGCGACCTATATACTACTGCAACCAAAAATTAAGGTGACATTTGAATTTAAACTGTGCGCGTCGAAGGATTTGGAGAATTATTTTTTTTAGGTTGGTAGTACTGTCAATGACATCTATGCCAAATTTACATGTCAAAATATTTGAGATACGCGTCGTTTTGTTAGCTGCTAAAAGTGAGTTTTTCGTTTTTTGCGATGTCGAAATTTGTTGAATTTGCATTAAATTTTGTTTGCGGAATCAATTTTTTGCTGCGGATACATTGAGGATGGTGGTCTATATCTAATTAAACAAAATATGGTTAATAACCCCGAACTCGACAATATATCTTCCGATAAGTCAAACGGCAAATTTCAAACATATTGCCAAAACAAATCAAATGACTCAAATCGCCTCCAAAATAGAAATCCTTTTTATAATAATTTTCAGCGTTCTAATTTCATACCACAAAGGAGAGACAACGAACAATATTCAGGAATCTCAAATGTACAATACAGGAATATGGCTAATAACAGATTAAGCAATTTTAGGAGCAACCACAGGAATAGATAGGATAATGTCAGCCGAAATTCACAAAGACCGGAACCAATGGAAATCAATTACACACAGGATAGAAATTATTGACTCATCTAAAATACAAAATTTTAAAAGAAGACAAATTTTAAAAGAAGACAAATTTTAAAAGAAAAAGAAGAAAACTATCCCACGAAAGAATAACTCCTCGGCCAGAAGAATTCAAAAGCCCAAAATGCTGAAGATACATGACTTGGAAACAAATGGAAATTAAAGATAGGGATCATGAAGCAATTCTTGGTAATAATATATTAGAACCATTAGAAGTCATAATAAACGTGCGTGAAAAATTTATTCTAGTGGATAATAGTAAAATTCTTTTTATATTCCCAACTATTTTATCAAATGAAATATCTCAACTTGAAGACAATGGAGAAAACATTAAAACTGACCATTTAAATGCTGAAGAAAAAAAAATTAAATAAAATTCTTACAAAATTTCAGGAATTATATTACAGGGAAGGTGACATTTTAAAACCTACGAATGATATTACCAATAAAATATATACGAAAGACGAAAAACCAATTTTCTCAAAAATATATCAATACCCTGATATCCACAAAAAAGAAGTGGAATCTCAAATAAAACAAATGCTAAAGGATGGCATAATAAGAAAATCTAAGCCCCCATATAATCCTCCTCTTTGGATCGTCCCTTAAAAAAATATAAAATTCTTGTCAACAAAAAATGGAGATTAGTTATCGATTAGTTGACGAAAATGACCGACCAAAAACAACATTTTCAACCCCATATGGACACTACGAATATCATCAAATGCCTTTAGGTTTAAAAAATGCTCCAGCATCATTTCAAAGGATGATGAACGAAGTACTGGACGGACTAATAAATAAAATTTGTATAGTGTACTTGGACGACATACTGATTTTTTCAACCTCTCTTGACGAACATATCCAAAATTTTACGAAAGTTTGAAATAGACTTAAAGAAAACGGATTAAATTTACAGACAGATAAATGTAACTTTATGAAAAGGGGATCAGAATTTCTAGGACATATACTTACGGACAAAGGTATAAAACCAAATCCTCATCTAATCAAGAAAGTCCTTGAAGTAGAAATCTCAAAAACACCGAAAGAAATTAAATCATTCCTTAGTATTACAGTATATAGTATTACAAGAAATTTATGAGGGACTATGGAAAATGAGCGTTACCTCTTACTAAATGCCTGAAAAAGGAAACAAAATCAATATTGAAGACCCTGAATATAGAAATGCATTCGAAATGCCGAAGAAATGTCTAATTAACCCACCTGTGCTAAGATATGCGGAAATGAATAAGGAATTCGAAGTTTGGTATGCAAGCAGAACCCTCAACGAACATGAGAGAAACTATGCTACAGTGGAAAAAGAACTCTTTACAATCGTCTGGGGAGTCAAAAAATTTCGAAGATACCTATATGGAAAAGAACTCACTTTAAACACTGGTCATCAACCAATAAAATTGCTTCAGGTCAAATATAAAGGAAAAGGTATCAGTCCCCGATTATAAAGATGGCTAATGGAACTAGGAGAATACAGTATCAAAGTGAAGTACATCAAAGGAAAAGACAATGTTCCAGCAGACTTCCTTTCACGGATAGTCAGAAATGAAGAAATGAATCCATTGGATAACAAAGATCGAGAAAGCATTGTACCAACCATTCATACCCAAGCTGAAAATTTCAATGATCACTTTGAAATCCATGAAACTATCAGAAATTCCCTAAAAAAACAAATAATTTTAACGAATAAAACAAATATTGCAAACGCTATTTTCCCAAGACGAAGACTAATAATCAACGAAAATGAAATCAATGGAGGTGAATCTACCCTCTTAGGAAAACTAAAGAAATTCATCAGACTCAAAAAGATAGGTATTTATACAGAACTAAATAATAAGCTTTATAATACAACAACTCATTATCATACATTTTAATACAAGAAATATAAAATTCATTAGATGTTCATACATGGCTAAAGATATGAAAGATAAAATATTATCATATAAAAGAAGCAGGACATTCTGGTATAAATGAAAACTATAATGGATTAAGAAAACAAATATTTTACCCAAACGTTAAAGAAATAATTCAGAAAAACATTAATACATGCGAAACATGCACATGGGCAAAATATGACAGAAATCCTTTAAAAGCCAAATTCAAAGACACTGAATCACCATCGGATATAGGAGAAATCATACATATTGATATATTATCAATAAAAGGCAACAAAATATTCACGAGTATCGACAAATTTTCTAAATACGCCTCAGTACTAAACTTAACAGCAACTGACGATTTCAATCTAAAAGAAGTACTGGCAATTTTTTTCGCAAATCATGGGAAGCCGAAGAAAATAATAGCAGATAATCAATTTAGTAGATTCCTCATCAAACAAACAATACTTGAAAAGGATATATTTTTTTTGTGGTAGGGAAGTGAATGCTTTTTATGCACAGAGTGTGGGACATCCATGCGCGACTGGACTACCGACCAAACACCTCCCCTGTCAACCTGAGAACCCAGCCTGGAACCGTTTGACACATTACTTCGGGCCAGGTCTCATTTTTTTACACCTTTGGGCGCCTTCAAGCTGGGGAGTCCTTTTCCTAGCGGGAGGGGAGAGGGGAAGATGAAGTGCCAGAAGAGCGATCCCCCAGCCCCAGCGCCCCCGACTGCTGTGAGTCCCTTTTATATTTTAGGACTGCCCGAGCATAATGTGCCACCTGGCTCCATTTGTCAACCGATTCGAGCATCACCGCAACTATATTATCCGGGGTGAGCTCTCTCGTCTCCCTGTAGCGTTCCCTTCGCAGCCTGACCCATTTGGTACACGCAAAAAATGTGTGACAGGCATTGTCCTCCTCTCCTGGGTAAGACCAACAATCGGGGTACCGTGACTTACCGATCTTATGCAGGTAAGACTGAAAACACCCATGCCCGCTAAAAAGCTGGGTCAGATAGAAGTCAGTCTCACCATGCCTTTGATCTAGCCACGGTCTCACATCCGGGATGAGGCGCGCAGTCCACCTTCCCTTCGTGCAATTGACCCAAAACTGCTACCAATCGTTGAGCGAGCGCTGTCTCTCCTCGCGGGCAACCATCTCCCTCGCATCCTCGTTTCGGCGCAGGTAAATAGCGCGGGTATTGAAGTACATTATACTTCGCCTAATTCTCATACTGAAAATGCAGATATTGAAAGATGGCATAGCACAATTCGGGAAAAACTAAGGACAACGCATGATATTACACAGAAAACTTTCATCGAGAAAACCTATGAAGCAGTAGAATTCTATAACAGACAAATACATTCAACAACCCTAGAAAGGCCAATAGATATATTACATGGCAAATCAAGCAAGGAGAAAATCTTCAACTTAATGAAGCAGACAAAAGAAAAAACGATTGCTGAAAGGAATAGGAATCGAGAAGATTACGAAGAGACTAGAAAAACGGGATTTATTAAAGATTTCAAAGCCAATAGAGATAAAATTCATCTTAAATACAAGAAGGCACCATTAGAAGGAGTAAATCTTACTAACATTAAACGGCCTTTTTTTACAGAAACGTCTCAAAATGCAAAACGTAATGCGAGTAACAATGATAAGAATCGCACTGAGCCTGATACCTCGAGCAGAAACCACCCTATCGATAGCGGAAATTAAAGAAGAAGCAGGATTCACGGAAATTACATTGAGGCTAGTGAAAATTCCAATTGATCATACTTTAATCTCACATGCAATGAATTTGGAAAAATTAGAGCAAACTCTAGAGATGATCGAATTCAACGTAAATTTGGCATGTGGCGAGATAAATCAAAGCGGAAATACGCAATCAACAAAAGGAATTTGTAGAAAGAGAATTTCGAAAACAAGAACATTCAACAGCATCAATGAGAAACACAGGAAGAATATCCTCAAAAAAGAGTGTAACAACCAAACTTTGGCAGAACTTATTCTTAACGATAATACCCACGCATTAGAAACTTACCTTTACGCTAAATATAAGAATAAATCGGATAATACTAACTCAAACATTACTATCATAGATGTTAATAGTAAAAGAGAAGCAATCATAAACAAAGAAATCGAACAACAATTATTTGCACAAATATCAATAATCAGACATAAAATATCCACATTAATTCCCCATAGAGCTAAACGCGGATTATTCAATTTCATAGAAAAAGCATATAAATATTTATTTGGAACCCTAGACTCTGACGATGAAGAAGAACTAGAAACTTATTTTAAAGAAACAAGCGAAAATCAAGTCAAAATCACAAATACTTTCAATCAGCAAATAAAATTAAACGAAAAATTTAACAAATCCATAGAAACCCTTCAAGATATAATTAGCCAGGATCAAAAGAAAATCTCGATTTGGGCAGAAAAGTCAATTTTGATTTAATAAATCTTAGAGCAGATATAACTCACCCAACTTAAAACCTTACAGGACCACATAACGCATATTCAAAATTATATTGCTTCAGCTAGATTAGGATTAATGGTAGACAATATGTTAACAACCGAAGAAATAATGGAATACAATATAGACTTTCATAAACTATCCCAAATAAGATTAGGGCTAGCAACTTTTAATAATAATAACATTATTTTTATAATAAAAATCCCTTATAATACAATAACCACAAACAATCCTATTTTATCCTATCCCAAATAGTGAAAATGTCAAATTGTTGATAAACGCGAACTTGTTAAATATGAAAATAAAACATATAAATATGACCCTGAATTAGAATTGAAAAAGATGCAAAGATATTATTATTGTAATATTTGAAATACTTGTACCCATGTAACTATGAAAGATGAATCAATAGAATTAATTGACGATGGATTAATAATTGTAAAAAATTGCAATAATTGTATAAAATGTATCAAACGAAAATTATCTATTGAATTTATCAATTGTACAATCAAACTCAATGACCAAGAATTTTCAAATATTAAAAGAGAATTTATACAAAGAGTAATTATACCAAAAACAAATGTAAAAGCCAATCGAATTAATTTTGAAGATATTAAATTGAATTTCGCAAAGAATCTTGAAAAAACAGAATTATTAGGACATAGAACAACATAAACATAAAACATAAAACATAAAATATAAAATATATATATATATATATATATATATATATATATATATATATATATATATATATATATATATATATACATATAAATATATATATATATATATATATATATATATATATATATATATATATATATATATATATATATATTATATATATATATATATATATATATATATATATATATATATATATATATATATATATATATATATATATATGTATATATGTTATGTTTTATGTTTTATGTTTATGTTGTTCTATATCCTAATAATTCTGTTTTTTCAAGATTCTTTGCGAAATTCAATTTAATATCTTCAAAATTAATTCGATTGGCTTTTACATTTGTTTTGGGTATAATTACTCTTTGTATAAATTCTCTTTTAATATTTGAAAATTCTTTGTCATTGATTTTGATTGTACAATTGATAAATTCAATAGATAATTTTCGTTTGATACAGTTTATACAATTATTGCAATTTTTTACAATTATTAATCCATCGTCAATTAATTCTATTGATTAGTCTTTCATAGTTACATGGGTACAAGTATTTCAAATATTACAATAATAATATCTTTGCATCTTTTTCAATTCTAATTCAGGGTCATATTTATATGTTTTATTTTCATATTTAACAAGTTCGCGTTTATCTTCCAACAATTTGACATTTTCACTATTTGGGATAGGATAAAATAGGATTGTTTGTGGTTATTGTATTATAAGGGATTTTTATTATAAAAATAATGTTATTATTATTAAAAGTTGCTAGCCCTAATCTTATTTGGGATAGTTTATGAAAGTCTATATTGTATTCCGTTATTTCTTCGGTTGTTAACATATTGTCTACCATTAATCCTAATCTAGCTGAAGCAATATAATTTTGAATATGCGTTATGTGGTCCTGTAAGGTTTTAAGTTGGGTGAGTTATATCTGCTCTAAGATTTATTAAATCAAAATTGACTTTTCTGCCCAAATCGAGATTTTCTTTTGATCCTGGCTAATTATATCTTGAAGGGTTTCTATGGATTTGTTAAATTTTTCGTTTAATTTTATTTGCTGATTGAAAGTATTTGTGATTTTGACTTGATTTTCGCTTGTTTCTTTAAAATAAGTTTCTAGTTCTTCTTCATCGTCAGAGTCTAGGGTTCCAAATAAATATTTATATGCTTTTTCTATGAAATTGAATAATCCGCGTTTAGCTCTATGGGGAATTAATGTGGATATTTTATGTCTGATTATTGATATTTGTGCAAATAATTGTTGTTCGATTTCTTTGTTTATGATTGCTTCTCTTTTACTATTAACATCTATGATAGTAATGTTTGAGTTAGTATTATCCGATTTATTCTTATATTTAGCGTAAAGGTAAGTTTCTAATGCGTGGGTATTATCGTTAAGAATAAGTTCTGCCAAAGTTTGGTTGTTACACTCTTTTTTGAGGATATTCTTCCTGTGTTTCTCATTGATGCTGTTGAATGTTCTTGTTTTCGAAATTCTCTTTCTACAAATTCCTTTTGTTGATTGCGTATTTCCGCTTTGATTTATCTCGCCACATGCCAAATTTACGTTGAATTCGATCATCTCTAGAGTTTGCTCTAATTTTTCCAAATTCATTGCATGTGAGATTAAAGTATGATCAATTGGAATTTTCACTAGCCTCAATGTAATTTCCGTGAATCCTGCTTCTTCTTTAATTTCCGCTATCGATAGGGTGGTTTCTGCTCGAGGTATCAGGCTCAGTGCGATTATCATCATTGTTACTCGCATTACGTTTTGCATTTTGAGACGTTTCTGTAAAAAAAGGCCGTTTAATGTTAGTAAGATTTACTCCTTCTAATGGTGCCTTCTTGTATTTAAGATGAATTTTATCTCTATTGGCTTTGAAATCTTTAATAAATCCCGTTTTTCTAGTCTCTTCGTAATCTTCTCGATTCCTATTCCTTTCAGCAATCGTTTTTTCTTTTGTCTGCTTCATTAAGTTGAAGATTTTCTCCTTGCTTGATTTGCCATGTAATATATCTATTGGCCTTTCTAGGGTTGTTGAATGTATTTGTCTGTTATAGAATTCTACTGCTTCATAGGTTTATTGATGAAAGTTTTCTGTGTAATATCATGCGTTGTCCTTAGTTTTTCCCGAATTGTGCTATGCCATCTTTCAATATCTGCATTTTCAGTATGAGAATTAGGCGTAGTATAATGTACTTCAATACCCGCGCTATTTACCTGCGCCGAAACGAGGATGCGAGAGAGATGGTTGTCCGCGAGGAGAGACAGCGCTCGCTCAACGATTGGTAGCAGTCTTGGGTCAATTGCACGAAGGGAAGGTGGACTGTGCGACTCATCCCGGATGTGAGACCGTGGCTAAATCGAAGGCATGGTGAGACTGACTTCTATCTGACCCAGCTTTTGAGTGGGCATGGGTGTTTTCAGTCTAACCTGCATAAGAGCGGTAAGTCATGGTCCCCCGATTGTCGGTCTTGCCCAGGAGAGGAGGACAATACCTGCCACACATTTTTTGCGTGTACGAAATGGGTCAGGCTGCGAAGGGAACTCTACAGGGAGACGGGAGAGTTCACCCCGGATAATATAGTTGCGGTGATGCTCGAATCGGTTGACAAATGGAGCCAGGTGGCACATTATGCTCGGGCAGTCCTAAAATATAAAAGAGACTCACAGCAGCCGGGGGCGCTGGGGGATCGCTCTTCTGGCACTTCCTCTTCCCCTCTCCCCTCCCGCTAGGAAAAGGACTCCCCAGCTTGAAGGCGCCCCAAGGTGTAACAAAATGAGACCTGGCCCGAAGTAATGTGTCAAACGGTTCCAGGCTGGGTTCTCAGGTTGACAGGGGAGGTGTTTGGTCGGTAGTCCAGTCGCGCATGGATGTCCCACACTCTGTGCATAAAAAGCATTCACTTCCCTACCACAAAAAAAATATCCTTTTCAAGTATTGTTTGTTTGATGAGGAATCTACTAAATTGATTATCTGCTATTATTTTCTTCGGCTTTCCATGATTTGCGAAAAAAATTGCCAGTACTTCTTTTAGACTGAAATTGTCAGTTGCTGTTAAGTATAGTACTGAGGCGTATTTAGAAAATTTGTCGATACTCGTGAATATTTTGTTGCCTTTTATTGATAATATATCAATATGTATGATTTCTCCTATATCCGATGGTGTTTCAGTGTCTTTGAATTTGGCTTTTATAGGATTTCTGTCATATTTTGCCCATGTGCATGTTTCGCATGTATTAATGTTTTTCTGAATTATTTCTGTAACGTTTGGGTAAAATATATGTTTTCTTAATCCATTATAGTTTTCATTTATACCAGAATGTCCTGCTTCTTTTATATGATATTATTTTATCTTTCATATCTTTAGCCATGTATGAGCATCTAATGAATTTTATATTTCTTGTATTAAAATGTTTGATAATGAGTTGTTGTATTATAAAGCTTATTATTTAGTTCTGAATAAATACCTATCTTTTTGAGTCTGATGAATTTCTTTAGTTTTCCTAAGAGGGTAGATTCATCTCCATTGATTTCATTTTCGTTGATTATTAGTCTTCGCCTTGGGAAAATAGCGTTTGCAATATTTGTTTTATTCGTTAAAATTATATGTTTTTTTAGGGAATTTCTGATAGTTTCATGGATTTCAAAGTGATCATTGAAATTTTCAGCTTGGGTATGAATGGTTGGTACAATGCTTTCTCGATCTTTGTTATCCAATGGATTCATTTCTTCATTTCTGACTATCCGTGAAAGGAAGTCTGCTGGAACATTGTCTTTTCCTTTGATGTACTTCACTTTGATATTGTATTCTCCTAGTTCCATTAGCCATCTTTGTAATCGGGGACTGATATCTTTTCCTTTATATTTGATCTGAAGCAATTTTATTGGTTGATGACCAGTGTTTAAAGTGCGTTCTTTTCCATATAGGTATCTTCGAAATTTTTTGACTCCCCAGACGATTGTAAAGAGTTCTTTTTCCACTGTAGCATAGTTTCTCTCATGATCGTTGAGGGTTCTGCTTGCATACCAAACTTCGAATTCCTTATTCATTTCCGCATATCTTAGCACAGGTGGGTTAATTAGACATTTCTTCGGTATTTCGAATGCATTTCTATATTCAGGGTCTTCAATATTGATTTTGTTTCCTTTTTTCAGGCATTTAGTAAGAGGTAACGCTCATTTTCCATAGTCCCTCATAAATTTCTTGTAATACAATATACTGTAATACCAAGGAATGATTTAATTTCTTTCGGTGTTTTTGAGATTTCTACTTCAAGGATTTTCTTGATTAGATGAAGATTTGGTTTTATACCTTTGTCCGTAAGTATTTGTCCTAGAAATTCTGATCCCCTTTTCATAAAGTTACATTTATCTGTCTGTAAATTTAATCCGTTTTCTTTAAGTCTATTTCAAACTTTCGTAAAATTTTGGATATGTTCGTCAAGAGAGGTTGAAAAAATCAGTATGTCGTCCAAGTACACTATACAAATTTTATTTATTAGTCCGTCCAGTACTTCGTTCATCATCCTTTGAAATGATGCTGGAGCATTTTTTAAACGTAAAGGCATTTGATGATATTCGTAGTGTCCATATGGGGTTGAAAATGTTGTTTTTGGTCGGTCATTTTCGTCAACTAATTGATAACTAATCTCTCCATTTTTTGTTGACAAGAATTACGAGTATATATTTTTTAAGGGACGATCCAAAGAGGAGAAGTATATGGGGGCTTAGATTTTCTTATTATGTCATCCTTCAGCATTTGTTTTATTTGAGATTCCACTTCTTTTTTGTGGATATCAGGGTATTGATATATTTTTGAGAAAATTGGTTTTTCGTCTTTCGTATATATTTTATTGGTAATTTCATTCGTAGGTTTTAAAATGTCACCTTCCCTGTAAAATAATTCCTGAAATTTTGTAAGAATTTCATTTAATTTTTTTTTCTTCAGCATTTAAATGGTCAGTTTTAATGTTTTCTCCGTTGTCTTCAAGTTGAGATATTTCATTTGATAAAATAGTTGGGAATATAAAAGGAATTTTACTATTATCCACTAGAATAAATTTTTCACGCATGTTTATTATGACTTCTAATGGTTCTAATATATTATTACCAAGAATTGCTTCATAGTCCCTATCTTTAATTTCCAGAATTATTAGGACATAGAACAACATAAACATAAAACATAAAACATAACATAAAACATAACATATATACATACGAGTATATATATATATATATATATATATATATATATATATATATATATATATATATATATATATATATATATATATATACGAGTATATATATATATATATATATATATATATATATATATATATATATATATATATATAATATATGTTTGTCTATATATATATATATATAAATATGTATATATATATATATATATATATATATATATATATATATATATATATATATATATATATATATATATATATTGTCGCGTGTTTTCGGTTCGTGGCCAATAATTTTAATGTTCCGGGAAAGTGAAACGCAATGTCTCCTAATTTAAGTTAAGAGTTTATTTAATTACAAAAAGTGCACAATGAGCAATTTAACACTTTCACTAATTTTAATTTTCACTATTAAAATTCTAACACTTGTCCATAAATTTAGTATCGCAATTGTCTTCTAAATCACTTCACTATTACGAAAATCACTTACCACACACTATCGCAGTTCTTATCGCGGTCGAATGAATGAATCCTCCCATTCATTCAGCTCGCCTTTATATAGGGTCTCTACCTATTCACCCATTTCTCGTACATTGGCGAATGTTCTACCGAGAGGTACCTGGTAGATTCGAGCAAATTATTGAATGGAGTGACGTCACTTGCAGATGTTGATCATGCTTGTTGGGTTCTCGTGGGTTCGAGTAAATTCATTTGTTGACGTTCTTAATGATTATGAAAACAATTGCGACAGTAGCTCGCAGAATTATTTGTACATGTAATTATTTGTACATGTAACACTGCCCCCACCTCAGTTCTTTTCGCCCCGAAAGATGTGTCGCTATTTGTAGTCAATTTTCCCTGGGTGTAATATGAGGCAAGACGGTCCAGATGCACGATTTTCATTTTAGCTCTCGGCTTACGATGTTCCTGTATTCGGTATACGACGTCGTTGATTCGCTTTGTAACTCGGTATGGTCCCTCCCAATTATGTTGCAACTTTGGAGACCTACCCTTTCGCCGTTGCAGGTTATATAGCCACACCAAGTCATCTTGGTGGAAGTCAGTAGAATTTGCCTTTAGATCATACCTGGTCTTCATGCGGTCAATAGCCGATTCGAGGTGTTTTCGCACTGTCCGATGTATCTGGTTCAACCGTTGTCTTAGCTCACTTGCGTACTCCGAGATCGTTTGGGGTTTCTCAGGGGGTGTTCCGAACTTTATATCGGCTGGCAAACGAATAGTCTTTCCAAAAATGACTTTGGCTGGAGCTTGGCCCGTCGATGCATGTTCGGCAGCTCTGTACGCCATCAAAAATAGTGGGATATGTTGGTTCCAGTCCCTTTGGTTCTCGTCAACCATCTTGGCAAGGTGTTTATTGAGAGTGCCGTTGAAACGTTCGACCATTCCATCGGATTGGGGATGCAGCGGTGTTGTCCTCGTTTTCCGTATTCCGAGCAGCTCGCACATTTCGCCAAAAACTAGTGACTCAAAGTTTCGGCCTTGATCCGAATGTAGTTCGCAAGGCACGCCGTACCTACTGACCCACTTTAACACTAGCTGTTCGGCTACAGTAGTTGCTTCCTGGTTGGGAATGGGGTAGACCTCGGGCCACTTGCTGAAATAATCGGCTACAACCAGCGTGTATCGATTTCCCCATTCAGATTCAGGAAAGGGTCCAGCGATGTCAACAGCAATCCTTTCAAACGGTACCCCCACGTTATAGGTTTGCATTTGTCCTCTCAGTCGTCGTTTTGGACCTTTGACGGAATCGCAAATTGTGCATCTGCGACACCAGTCCTCTACGTCTTCTCGAGCGTGGAGCCAGTAGAACCTTTCCCGCAATTTCGCTAAGGTTTTGTTAACACCAAGATGGCCTCCCGAGGATCCTTCATGCATTTCCTTAACCACATCGTGGATTCAGCTTTTGGGTAGTATAGTTTGCATCCTAAAGGAGCTACCATCCGCCGTTTCCCATTTCCGCTTGAGTACGCCACCCTCCACCTGAAGGGAGTTCCATTGTGCCCAATAGCTTTTCAGGGTGGCGCCATGCGTTGAAACGTCCTTCCACTCCGGTCGCCCAGTTGTCTCCTTCCATACGAGCAATGGTCCGATATCTTCATCGGCTAACTGGGCATTTCGAATCTCCTCCGATGACCAACCTTCATCGAATTCGGCCGTTATCACTCGCAGATCAACGGGCGGCTCCTTTTCCTCAATCCGCTGGCAATGCTTGCAGTTAGCTGGACATGGATGACGAGATAGTGCGTCAGCAATTCCATGAACTCTGCCCTTGTGAAGCAGTTGGGGCCTCACTAGGTCTGGTTGGATCGTCGATCGGGTTGCACTAGTGTCGTTTGTTAGGGTGCAATGTTCTTCATCAACTTGACCAGGAAGGCATCTGTCTGCTTCTCCACGATGTTGCCTTGGCACGGTGCTGGGGATGTCGATACTCCTAGCAAACGTTCGCCCCACAAAGTTGGCCCTTGCAGTTTGATGGGCCTCCATTCTAGGCTCCTGACACGGTCTGGATCTCCACCACCCTGGACAATAGCTCGGTCTTCTTCCCTTCTTGCAGTCTCTTTGCAGGTGCCCTTTTTCCCCGCAATTCCAGCATCTAGGCGCACCATTCACCTGCAGCTCTCGCTCAATTCCCACGCGCTCACACCTGCAATTATCTGCCACTACCTCGCGAACCCGGGCAGTGGTACGGGTCACATTTTTGGCTGCCTCAAAATTTAAACTATAAGCCAATGCATCCTTGACTGTTTGCTTTTGAGCTAACCGCACGGCTTGTTGCAATTCCTTGGCCTTTAAGGCGCTGATGAATGCTTCTGCTGCTACGTCATCTCGATGTTCTGGGTCGTACGCTGGGTAAGCCAAAAGTGCCAATTGCTCAATGTCTTGTGCTAGCTGCTGCAAGGTTTTGCCAGACTTCTGCATCCGATGCCGTAGCTGCGCCCGGTAAATCTGCTTCAGATGATCGTCTCCATAACGCATGTCCAGCGCATTCATTATAGCAGCCGGGTTTGAATGCAGCTCAACGGGGATAGTCTGCAAAAGCTCGGCAGCTGGGCCTCTTAGAGCAAAAATTAACGCAGTTGCTCGTTCCTGCTCATTCCAGTGATTTATCCTAGCGGCTGCTTCAAACTGGATTTTGTAAATAGTCCAGACCGTTTGCCCGTCGAATATTGGTGCTTGCACATTTCTAGATGAGCTTTGCGCTGCGGTTATAATTGGGGCTGGTGAGGCGGTTACTACTGCCTTTGCTGCTTCCAATTCCTTTTTCATGTTTTTCATCTCATTGTTGATTCTCTCCTCGACCTGGCTGACCTTTTCCTCGACCTGGTAAACCTTTTCCTCGACCTGGTCAACCTTTTCCTCGACGCCTTCAATTTGTTTGTTGAGACTACCGAGCTCCGCTTTTATTTCGGTTGACTGTTTCTCCAGCTTCTGTGTGATGTCTGCCTTGATGTCTGCTTTGATTTCGATTACTTGTTGGTCCAGCTTCGCTGATTGTTCATTTAGCTTCGTTGATTGTTTATTAAGCTGCGCTGATTGTTCATCCAGCTTCGCAGTGAGACTGGATAACTGTTCATTTAGCTTCGCTGATTGTTCATCTAGCTTCGCAGTCAGACTCGATGACATCAGCATTAACATCTGCATTAGCGCATTTTCTGGCTCCTTTGATTTTGGTGTTTCTACTTCTCCACCTTCTGCGCCTTTTTCCGCATCTGAGAACTCACCCGAATCCAGATTCTTGCCTTCCGACTCGATCGCGTCACGCGAGCGTGCAATCAGTGTGGTCTTTGTACCTTGCGTAGCCAGGTTTCGCTGTTCCAACTCTTCCTTAAGCTCCGACATGGTCAATTCATTAATTTTTAAGTTTAAGCTTCGTGGCATTTTTAATGTTTCTTTAAATTTTACTATTGTGCATTATAAAAATGTTCAAATTTTCACTTTCAAAATTTTTCTTTCTCACTTCTTGACACCATTGTCGCGTGGATATCGATCACTCTTTCGGATGGCTCCGATAGCTTTTTAAATTACTTTTTATGGAATTGTTTGCAGCTACATATAAATGAGTTGCATATTTTGAATAATAATTTTTCTGAAAAATTATTAGAGAAGAAAAATATTAGAAGAAGGTGGTTTCGACGTGTGCACTAATTCTCCTCAGGCCATCACACTTAGATACACACCGGTGATGGCGACCACCATGCTCAGAGGTGAGGGAGTGAATTTTTAATTTTTCTACTTATGCAAACTCAATATGTTTTTGTATCTGCAAGTTATATTCAAGGTAAATTTATCTTGTAAGTACTTGTATTAGCTAAACTTTTTTTTAATTGGATCATTTCACCCTTTTCACATCAATTTAATGTAAATCTATACGACAAATTTGCTCTACATTTGAAGCTTTATCTAACGTCGCGCGGATATCGATCATGCTTGTTGAGTTCTCGTGGGTTCGAGTAAATTCATTTGTTGACGTTCTTAATGATTATGAAAACAATTGCGACAGTAGCTCGCAGAATTATTTGTACATGTAATTATTTGTACATGTAACAATATGATCGAATGTATCGGCACTACACAACGTGATATGATCATTATCACGCTTTGGCTTTGGCACTCGACCTAAATCTCGTTGACGCAAACGAAACTCGAACCAGAGACCTTCAGCTTACGGGCTTAGTGCTCTACCCACTACGACACGCGGACTACTGTACACATATATATATATATATATATATATATATATATATATATATATATATATATATATATATATATATATATATATATATATATATATATATATATATATATATAGACATATGTATTTATACATGTAAACATAAAGTTAACTCCGCAATCAATCTCAAAAAATTTACTTTAAAAGATTCTTCTTAACCGTATCACGCGTTCACGTTTATTCGATACCCATCGCTTTTGTTTTCAGTTAACTATGGTACATAATTTTCATGAGTTTCATGAAACTGGGCTATGCATTTTCATGTTCATCTTTAAAGTTATGATCAGTTATACAAGGAAAAGTATCTCTTGTAAGGTTTCGATTCTCGCCGGTCTTAAGTATGGAAATCAGAAATTTTAGATGTCTGGGCATATACTGTATACTATTAACTATAAAGTAACGAATCAACTCTATAATTTGCAATCACTCAATTCTTATTATTTTTTCAGGGAATTTTATAAATCCTATGTGCAACGTTTGCGTCAAAGGATCCTTTACTAAGTTCATCAGTAAGCAAAGAATGAATGCGGAAGAGAGAAGCATCCTGAAATTATCCTTCTAAATATTGTTGAATAAAATGTACCGTGTATG
The DNA here is from genome assembly GCA_963969285.1 of Odontomyia ornata. Taxonomy (NCBI): domain Eukaryota; kingdom Metazoa; phylum Arthropoda; class Insecta; order Diptera; family Stratiomyidae; genus Odontomyia; species Odontomyia ornata. The sequence goes on along the minus strand of OZ017742.1, from coordinate 202,282,150 downwards.
CAAAAAATTACGGATACTGATCATTCTTATTATCCATCACCAAAGGATTCGGTATCTCCATCAGATTCTTGAAGAGTGCCAACTGATTAGCACTTTTCGTACGAAAGATCATTTAAATTCAATTTCTCGACATCAATGTATCATATTGAACCGTTAATATCCACAGAGCCCTTGAAAGGATTACAATTCTGTTCCGGTACATTTTAGATCGACATTTTGTCTTTAATTTGAAACCCCTACAATCACAATCCTTACACGCATCGATCAGTTATGCTGAAAAAGCGGAGTGCAGTCCGAAATTTTCTAGTTTTAACGGTAAAAGTCTTTTACCGTTATTTGAATTTCTTATCCTTTAAATGGGACTTAACAGGAAGAAAGGCGTAGCATTAGCCGAAAACAGGACTCTTCTATCTATCTCCGTTTAAAAATTATGCGTGAACATACATAAAAAACAGCAACACAAAAAAAAATACGTTATAAATTGATATCCGTCTTTCCTTTGGAAATCGGTTAAAAAGAAGGTTCATGATTTATTAATGTTAGTTATTACATGCGTTGCCTCAAATTTATGAGCTGAAATTTAATGCTTTTACCTGGGGCTGTTTCTAAGCAAACTGGCCAAATTCGCCAATCGAATGCTATCTTTTTTACTGTTATTCCAATAGAAATATCGTTTACTGGAAAAGTTTCAAAGTGGTAAAGCGGATGAACCAGTATGTCTTTGAAATTGTATTTAGTGCCATCTCGAAAAATTTGATTTATCATTCCAAGCATTGCGTACCATCCGTTGCAATTATACCTGAAAAAGATGTAGAATTTACTTTCAAAGCACAGTCAAGTTATTCAGCACAAAAGCATTAAATTAACGCAAATAACAGTGAAGTCAACTTTTCCGTAAAAGATACTAGAATTTAAAAATCCTCGTTTGCAGTACCAGCCGGAAGGGTTAAATTTCTCGTATGTAGCATAAGGTTTTGAAAAAGAATTTGGCTTGCCTACTACTAGACTTCTTACTGCAACTTTCGTAGTACCACATGGGTAATTATTAACATAAAAAGAATCTGCCGACGTTCGTATTTCGAGACCCTTTATAGTGGCGCAAATTTTTCGCTAATTAAATTGAGTTGCACACGTATGGATCACATATTGAAAATCGGCGGGTAATAAATTGTTATAAACATATAAATACAGGTTTTGCCCTTCTCACATTTGCTGTTCACACATTTCACAGTGGTTACCACACAAAGGTGATTACTTGTTGGCCTAAATAGCTCAAATAGTTAATTTCAAAAGATTTCCATGAAAGTTTAATCAGCACTTGCGTTGCCATTAATATATATATTTTCAATTCTTTTCTGAACCATCACGGGCCATCATCTTGAACTTTTAGTGAAAATGGCTGCTAAAAATATTAAGCTGTAAATGTCAACTTTTTTATTTGTCATCCGATTTGCATAATTAAATTAAATTAACTTGCCTTAATAACTCATAATTTCAAGTTTTATCGAAATCTGTTGAGAAAGTTGGCTGCTAGAGGGCTACAGAAATAAAAAAATTTTATATCACCCCTCTGTATGGGGGGCACCCACGTTAAACACCTAAAAATATTTTCTAGCTCTACAAATTTTAAAATGCACCACTTTTGACCTACGTAAAAAATTTCCTCATTCTAGCTCATATGGTTTGCGAGAAAAGTGGTTGTGACGCACGAACCAACGGACGGACGGACAGACAAGTCGTGATTTTAACATTGTTTAGAGTATTGTTTTACAATATCTTAAAAATGGTCTGCTTTATAAATACTTCCAAGTTAAGTCATTTAAAACGTTTCCATGAATAAAATTCATTATTTCAGTTGCTACTAAAATAGCGAATTGTGCTTGCCTTCTTGAATGCATGCATTTGATTTTGGATTATTTAAAATCTTTGTATGCTAGGACCTCATCAATCAATTTGCGAAATCTCCTTCAAATCAGAGTTTGACTTTTTTTTTGTGGTAGGGAGGTGAATGCTATTTATGCACAGAGTGTGGGACTCCCATGCGCGATTGGACTACCCACTAAACACCTCCCCTGTCAACCTGAGAACCCAGCCTGGAACCGATTGACACATTACTTCGGGCCAGGTCTCGTTTGAGTTTGACTTTAGACAGGGCAAAATTATTCAATTTTTAGTGAAAATGGCAGCTTAAACTATTACGTTTTAAAATTTCAACTTTTTTATTTTTTATTCGATTTAAAACATTTTCTACATAATACAAGAACTTAGTTAAAAAAAATCCATAATCTCAACTTTCATCAAAATCCGTTCTAAAATTTCACTGCTAGAGGGCCACGAAAACCTGAAAAAGTCGCATATTTAAACCGCCGCCATTTTGAAAATTGCGCATTCATGATCACCAAAATGTCAAAGTCTCTAGATCTAATTGATTTCTATCTTAAAATCAAGTTTCATGTACATCGGATCAAAATTGCGACTTTTAAAAGACTCAAGTTTTGGGCTTCAACTGGCCGTCATTTTGTTTTTTGCCACCTGATCTCCAGTTTTTTTACACAACCCTTTAGATACTTACAGTTTCTATCAAATCACCGGATTTCATTAACATCGGTTCAAAGCTTTGGTCAAAGTACAACAACAAGATTTTGTACGTTTTTCAACGTTTGAGCGGCCGCCATTTTGTTTCAGCCGTACAGACTTTGTATTTTTTATTGTGAGATTCATCACATACATTAGTGAACCTTTGTACCAAATTTCATCCAAATCGGAGCTATGCTTTGGTCAGAACAGAAATCACGTTTTTCGTCTAAAATGGCCGCCATTTTGTTTTCACGAATTTCGTATCTATATATATATATATATATATATATATATATATATATATATATATATATATATATATATATATATATATATATATATATATATTTATATATATGTAAGATACTTTCCGCAATAGGTAAATTTCTCTCGAGAAATCAAACTATCGGGGAACGATTGGAGTAGTGCGTGGATTGTAGCAAATAAGTATTGACGGAAAAAATAGCGCGATAGAAGGTCACTATGAATATTACAACTTTTTTGAATTTCACTGACCTCCATATGCCTTCCTGGATTCGAGAGCCGCCAAGGACATATAACTAAATAGCGCTTTCAATAGAGCGGACATACAACTAAATAGCGCTTTCAATCGAGTGGCTGAGGGAATCAAGAGAGAGAGGGAAAGAGGCAAATATCTGTTTAAAAGCTAGATTAAATGTTCTCCTTTTCTTCATCTTTGCACTACAGCCCCTCTCGGGCCTTCGCTTCCTGTAACAAGCATCTTCAATTGTCTTGGTCCATCGTCCGCAACCTTCAATTTCGAAACCCGTGCAGCAAGAAACTGTCTTCGTCGACCGAGTCAGACTAACATTTGTTCGGTTTCCTCACTCGTCTCCTCTCCGCAGTTCTCCCATCGAATATCTTTTTGGGTATCCATTGCTCAGCCACATGATTCATGTGGCTAGCTCATTGCAATTTCTGCAGTCTTACAATCGTTGAGACCTCCGGCTCGTCAAAAATTTTATACAGCTCATGGTTGTATCGAATTCGCCATTGATTTCCATCTAGCTTCGCTCCGATTATTCACCTGAAGACCCGTCAAGATTTAAGATCTTTATTTGGTGATTTATTCTAATTTTTACACATATACAATTTATAAATAACTTAACCTGACAATATTCGCACGGGTTGTGCCTTATGGCTTTTTTCCAGAGTTCAATAATAATTTCCTTTACTTAGATTACAATATTAATTTTTCGATAAAACAAAACTTTAAAATTTTGACACCCACAACATTATCAAACAATAATAGATTATAAAAAGAAGTTTGGTGTAAAATTTATCAGCTTTAACAACTGCAGTTTTAAAAATTCAGTTTCTTAAAATTAAGTACATTATTTCCTTAAAACTACCTTAAAACTGCTCGTTCGCTGCATCCACTGTGCGGTTACCTTTCGCTCTCCTGACTACTTCCGCCTTGTATTCCTTGGCTCTCCTGATTCCCTTTTTCACCAGCTTTTCCGCATACGATTCGATTTACTCCATTGCTGCCTCCTGGTACAGCGCCTCATTGGAGTAAGACCTATTTCCTGTGCTAGCCCGAAGGATTTTTCGTCTCACTAATCCTAGCTTGCCCCTTCCTGTTTTCGGAGCTCCATTCCATATCATCATCGCATATGTGATGATCGGACGGATCAAGGTTTTATAGGTCAAAACCTTGACTCGCTTGTTCGCTGGTGACTGTTTCCTGAAAAGAGGTATAAGAAAATAATGCGTGTAAGTCACTTTTTTCAAAATATTGTCAATGTAACCACTGAAGGTAGTTTTCCTCTAAGACATAAGACCCGTCTCTTAAGTGGGCTCGGGTGCGTGTTTCACACCTATAGCATAGCACAGGTCTTATCATAGATTTATATACTTGAAGCTTTGTTTTTCTGTGTATGAAGCTGGTCATCAAGATCGTTAAAATTGAATAAAATGTTTTATTTGCAAGCTATATTCTTCGACGTATTTCGTTTCTTTTATTATTGGTTCTCCTTATTTAGTCATTTAAGTAATCAAATTTGCCTACATTTTCGATGCTGTTTTCGCAAGTTGTAATATTTTGGATATTTGAGGTACTTTTCCTTGACTGCATCATGAGTTTTGTTTTATTCTCATTTATTTGGAGCCCCACTAGTTTTGCTTCGCTGTCAAGTTTCAGAAAAAGTTCTTTGGCGGTTGTTAACGACCGTGATAAAATTTTGATCTCATCTACATCGGCTAACACTTGGCTAAACTTCTATAAAAACCTACCTCTTGTACCGACAAGAAGCTTTCTTATGACATGCTTTGAAGCCGAATTGAATAAACAAACTCGTGCGCTGAATTCTTTCTCCGCGCTATCCGGCTCTACATTACACCCATGTTGATTTTCTATACGATACATATTTACTCAATATAAGTGTATTACTAAGGTCATTTCATTGCCCGCCGTCGATGAGAGCGGTCAAGCAGGATACTGTAGAAAAATATTTAACAGATCGTTTCCCGACACCAACAATACGACAGTCATAATACCAATTAAGGTGACTTTGTGTTTTCTGTCTTTTATTGTGCTTAGCTTAAAAGCCACTTAAATATAATTTTATTTATGGGTATTTTTGTTCTTTTATACCACCATTCCCTACCACTCTCTCCATTACTTTCTCTTCGTCGCGCAACCCACGTGCGATTTGCATTCACATTTCTCGCTTCGTCAAGTGTACCACCCAGACAATGTTCAACACATCGGTATACGGGGGCACACAAAATAATGTGATTAATCCTTTCATGAATATCTAGTCCGATTCATCATCAGCGTTGTGAAATAAGAAAAAATTCATATAATACGACACATTAAAGAAACTCTGAGTATGCCTTCCATGACGAGGTCGGCAGAACGTGGCCGATGCTGGTTTTGACGATGAAGAGTGTTTATTCCCAGACATTTGATGATGTCGGCGGAACGTGGCTGATGTCGGTGATAGTAGTAATCGAGCAGTCGCCTCAGTAAACAGCTCAGAACGCTTATCCGAAATTTTAATCGCAGATTCGAAAAAAATTTAATTATTTCCATTCATAGTTATAAATCATAAAATATTTTTTTATTTTTTATTAAATATAAATTTTATATCATTTTTCTTCTATACTAAATTTAAAATTTTCCTCCTAATTATATTCGTTATATTTTTCTTTTTATTATTATTTAAAAAAAAATTTCATTATTTCCTTCTATTAATTTGAAAATTCAAATCTGCAATTAAAATGCGGACATGGCAACCCCTTTACAACGGTGCGTATTCACGAATTGCACTTCCGCAATGCAATTGGGAAGAAATGAGAGGCTCGTGAAGTTCTGTTGGACATCTAGCGAGTGGACGATTGACAACCAGAACGGGAGTCTGCTAGAGATCGACACACAGCGCGGACCCCTCAAGAAAAGAAAACAGAAGCGTGGTCAGTTTGTCATTTGTTGTCATTGTTTCAGTGATTTATTCGTGAAATATTTGGTAAATCCCGGGGAATAGATCGAAAAAGATTGTTGAAAGTGGAAAATAGAATTTGCCGGGGAAAGTCGCACGTAAAGTGCCGGGAATACGAACATCGTAAGATAGTAAGGATGGAAATTGTGTAGTATAGTGAACACGCAGAAAGAAGTGAAAATTTGAACAGTGAAATTAACTAGTATTCCCGGTAAAAGAGTCATAGTCTAAAAGTGAAATTTCCTTTGCTACAATTTCGGAAGATTTTCCACCCTCCCAGAAATAATCAAGTCCCCAAAGAAGATACATTTATGTCGACTTGCATTTTACTCGTATGATTATAACAGATTCAACGTTAATAGCACAATTTGCGCTAAAGATTCAATTGAACTTTAAACAGCTGCAGAGCTGATTCATCCGTATGCGGATAGAATAGATTCTAATTGCGGCTGCCCACAACGCTGAACAATCATTGCAGACTATGGTGGTGTAGTTTTAAAACGGCTTCCGGCGACGTTGGTTACAAATCATCAGTGGATTTGTGTCGAGCCGTAGAGAACTGTGGCACCTCCTTTACATCCGTGCATGGTCGAACTCCGTGGGAGACAACTTACAAGCCTATCCAAATATTGTAGAAGCTTTCAAGCATATTAATTAATCCGTGCAAACGGCGGTGATTGCTAATGGTAATGTGCGCACGGTAGATGACGCAGAAAATATTTTTCTCACAAACAGAATGTTTAGGAATAATGGCTGCACGAGCTCGCGCAAATAGCCATTGATCAACTAGCATTTCAATACATTGATGTGGCGCAACCAGCGCGTAGTATTTAATAATCTGACTCGAACAGAAGACGGAAATAAAAAACAAAGGAATTTAGGTAGAATTTGTTTATATTTTTATTCGATAAAAAAAATAATAATTTAGTTAGCAGCAATCAAGAAAATTTCAGTCATCACGCATCACCAGCGGGCCCCCGGCAAGGATGTAGTGTAACAAATTCAATGAATTGTACTGCCGTAAGTAAACTTGGCATCACTTTGACAGTGTTATGATATAAATTTCAATTCTTATAGACTACAAAAAAAACTTAGTTTAGCAATATTAAACCCCAGAAAACAAATTTTAGCAATATTAATGAAAATATGTCAATGGTCTGATAATAAAAAAAAACTGAAATTGACAAAGAATAGAATTCATGGTTGGCCGATTTTATTCCAAATAAAATTTCGACTTTTAAAAAGGAATTCTTTGAGCAAAAATTGTTTTAATTTTGAAAACAGCGTCGTCATATATTATAACGGGTTTTGTTGTGAGGTGAAACAAAAAGTGTTCAGTTTTTGATCTCAGTATAAGTACTATCAACAACATTAAATACTGAAGTTATCATTAGGATTTAAAATTGCGTCTAACTTTTGAATTAAAACAAAAAAAAGAAAAATTTTCTTATTATTTCGTGCGTTTTATTATACTCGTATTATCTTAAGTTTCAAAATTTTTACTCAATTCTCATGTTCATAGAATAAAAAGATATGTTTAATTAACACTTGGAAATTCGGTTTTACCTTTCATGAAGCTTGACCGGGTATGGGACCCGCAACGATGGCCGGTCCCTCCACTAAAATGAGCTAGCCATCGGGCAAGCTCCTCCCGTTTGATGCGTTATAGGGGCTCTTGCCCAGGCAGGGTGGCCTACCGCTCGCGTGCCCTTTTGTGGTTTAGTGTTATGTGATCCCATCGCATAATACTATAACATAAATTGGCCACGTTTATGTTTCTAATTTAATGTAAAAATTCATACAAGTTAAATTGGTATGAGTTTTTCATTTAAATGGGAAATATATGGCCACGTCCACATTTGATCTTGATCCGGTTGGGAGAGTGCGGGGGGCACCGCATCCGCATGCCCCACTCTTATTTGTGGGTCATAGATATTGTCGGTAGCGAGGAGTTCCTTTAAGTCCGTCCGTTTTCTCCAGGCCTGATTTGTCCTCTGAACCCGCAATTTAATACGTTACCTCCATTCTCGACTCCGGTCGATAATTATTGAACCAAAATTCGAAATTCGTGGATGCGAAAAATATTTTTGTAGTGGGTCTTGCACTGGGAAAAAGAACCCGCCCACGATACCAACGCTAGCTTGCCAGCGCATTCACGCGTCCCTTGACAAGGCCAATATCCGCGGATCTCGTCATACTCTTTCGCCGATGCAGCAGACTATCACTGCAGTCCTCCTGTACGGACATTTTATCCTCACTTAATTCACTACATGATGATGGGTGTTTTTGAGCTAAATAGATAAGTGAAGCAGGTGTCGGGTTCAGCTATTTAGAACTTGTTTCGTAGGAGATGCGAGTATGATGGATTGTAGGTTGGTGTCATTAAATTCTCCTCTCTAGGTGTCTTCTCTCTAGGTGTCCTCACTTAGAAAAGTACAATTCAATTGATTATGTTTTTAGGATTCTCATTGGTTTAGTTTGGAGTTTGGAGCCATGTGGTGGTGCTGATTTGGAAGGAAAGGACACTATTATTGCTATAAAATTTTCCGATTTTGAATTTTTTCTTATTGTCCATGGATAGTTTTTGAATCTTTCCAAGATTAGAAAGATGAGTATGACCATAAAAACTCTGTAGATAATCCAGGTAGTTTTATATTTTGAATATATGCCGTTGAATTGCCTAATATCATGAATGTACAATTCCCTAAGCGTCTCTTTAGATTATATTTCTTATCATTGTTTCCTGATTGTATAAGAGGTGGTGTTGAGTTCTTGACAACCCTGAGCGCCCATCACGGCCTGATCCGGCAACATGAACCCTTCAATCAACTTACATAGTAATGTAAGGTTAATTAACTCTTTTGTAATTAGCTCGACTGACTTATCAATTGATCGATTATTTCAATTTGGTTTTGGATAGAAAAATTTGAGAAAGTGCAGTATCGGGACAAATTCGGAAGTCTTTTTTGAAATTATTTAAAGTAAAACTTTAGTGGTCAATTAAACATAACTAGCTCATTAAACAGGATAATAAAATTAAGAAGAAATTCTAAATAATAAAATCAAAGGTCGGGACAAAAGAGTCCCAGCGCAAACAGGTGGTAATGCTTATATGCTGGTAATTTTAGAGGATGTTAGTTTTTCTCTGTTGAACATAATGCTGGTATGTTGAAATTTTATCAAGTGGTTTCCGTGTAGTTTCTGGCTCGTTCCGTTAATGTTGTAGTAGTCGAGCAGTCTGCCTAGGCAAACTGCTTGAGCAGTTGTCAGGAAACGAAAAATGGGAGGTAGCGACTATTTACAATCATTAGATAGTTCCTTCCACTTCAACACCTCATTCTACCCACATAAATCTGTTCCTGATCTGCTAGCCGCATCAATTTCGGATTATAATCGTCATCTTGAAGAGATTCGTTTACCTGTTCGATATTTCAGCAATAAAAGGTCTCGAATGTGTTTGCCCCCACCGAGTCGCATGGCACCGGGGATGACGCAGCCAATGCAAAACTACGGCGGTCACGGTTTACATCATCAATATGCACCTTATTACCCGAGCTGTGCCTCTTACGCAAGTGCAGTCAACAGTTCACCGTATTCACATGAATTGAATATGCCATTCCACCGAGCATCGTGCTCAGCATCTTCATCTGGATCTGGCCCGGCATATACGTATAATGCTTCATCTGAAGAATCTGATTGATCGATGAGGACCAACAGTAAGTCAACCAGTGAAAGTAATGCAATTTCATTGAGTAGTGGCAGCGGCAAGCTGATCAATCAGCCTGTTACATTGCAGATTAAAAATTTCGATTGTTCTTTGAATGTGAACAATTTTAGACATTTCATATTGAGCCAACTAAAACCCAAAGTGCCTATTGCGGCGTTGGCTCTTGAGGGAAATTCTCATTCAAAAGTATCTCTATCGCTCATCTTGCGAAAAAGGTCGTCTCAAATCTGTATCGAAAAGTGATTGGTCACAAACACATGATTGTTTCGTATACAAGAAGCTCTTCTTCATGAATGTTACAAAATCATTTAAACTTCAATGATTTTTTTGCAAATTAAATCAAATCATCTCTATTTTCATTTTTGCATGATGTTATTCACGCTCCTTAATGACATTGCAAGCAAGTCTTCACAGCCCTGTACCCGCACTTTGGTTAACCATTCGCGGCGATAATGATAAATCTCGTTCACCTAAATTCCTTTCAACAACATCATAGAGACGGGGGATTCACAAAATAATGTTGAATTTTCCCCGAGTGCTACTATGGACATGTTTTCCATCATAAGGTTCCCATGCAACTACCAAGTTCGCAAATAGCAATACTATTAACATCTCGAATTGCACCAAAGCCAAACAAATTCGCAAAGTCCCGCTGCGGCACGAGAGAAAATTATGTGGATCTCGTCGTTGAGGGTTAATTTCGCGATTGGTGACGGGGAGTTGCTTCGAAGATGCCGGCGCGGAGGGATCAACGCGAGCTGTGAGGACCGTCCACATAGCCTTCGTCAACTAGTGATTGAGAAATAAGGTTTAAAACTGGAAACTAGTGTTAGACAGAGCAAGGCTTGTGAGTAGAAGTGCTGTGAAAAAAGAAAACTTCCCGAATCAGGCCGAGGGAGGCATTCCGGCTTTCTGTCCCCGCACGAGGTGCCCCCTAAAAAGAGCGCTGCGAGTGCATTTTAATGGCGGCAACATGACCTTCGGCACGTGTAAATTGCTTTGTTTTGCGTGTGCCGCGCAAGGAATTCGATTGACCGTATTGCCATCAGAAGGGAATCTAATTGTTAGGGATGTGGTAGCTGTGAAATCTGTTCAACGCCATTTTCCTTGTGAATTCCTAGTTGCTTCAAAATCGCGTTACATCAAAGCTGGCCCAACCAAAACATACAAGTTTTCCCACCATTCATAGAACACAAACCCGATTCTGGCAATAGAAAAGCTTTGAAGGATTTATCAGAAAGTCAAATTAGGAAGTGTACAAGCTTGAGAATCATTTAGGACATTTCAATTAATTTGGTGTGCAATTGATGAAATGATGGTGATTTGCTGAGTATATTCGAGAAATTTGACTAAGGAAGAGATTAAAAAGCATAGATCAGACAACAGCAATGTATTTGTATGTCCAATTTTGTAATATGAGGGTCTGAAACATCGCAAGCGAAATTACATGGTGAACCCCGTTGAACACTTTTATGATGCCATACATAGCCTAAAAGTATTTCTTCACTACAGTGGCAGCTGAAGTTCTTTATGATCAAGCAATCGAATTGGCTGCAGCCAAATCACAGTTCACTGTTTCAAAAAATTTTTGTGGCACTGAAATGATTGGACTATATTTTGCCAAGTATTGCAAATAAGTGATTGGTGTAGAAATTGTCGTAGATGCCGTTAGGGACCCTGGGTCCAGCATTAATGAGAATAATATTCAGAATTGCAAATTTCATTGTGGTAATTATGATGATTACATTTAATTTATGACGCATAAAGTGGTTAATGGAGTACATGATAAAAATGAATTAGATCTGCTAGCAGTTGTATATCCTCTACGGAACTGGTTGATTCCACGTGATCGGTTGACTTTAGGCAAGCCATAATCGAAACAGTATAGAGGAAGGCTATTTTTGACAACAAAAGCTGTTTCGGTTTATATTTTCCCGCATACCGAGCATATTGAACGCATTATTTTGTTTGAACGTTTTAATGATTATGAAAAAGTGTTGATTTGGTAAATAGTGATGTGGAAAATGATGAAAATAGGGATGAATCTCTTAACCACAACTAAAATGATGCACAAGGCTGGAAGAGGAGGTTTGTTTCTGTCTTGAGATTCGCCCCAAATGATGTCCGGAATGTCACTTGGCGTTACCCAAACAATCGGCTATTCGCACCGTCATCTAAAATAGGATCCATCGGTTCTAAACATAACCAATGCTTTACTCGTACAATTAGAATCTGAACTGCCACTTGAACTTTCCAAATTGATTAGATAATTTACATCGCTTACTAATTTTTGTTTTGTCGCCATTTGAAACACCAATTGTTAATCATACCAGATTTCAGGCACTAGTACTCCCACCCAGCAACACGCGCTCGTCGAATGGAGTGGGTATGCACCTTGTTTTTCTCTTTACAAGATATTTACAATTTTTAATCAATATACATTTTACGATAAAAGAGATATATTTACCATTTTTTTGAGTATTATAACAGTGGTTACAAAAAATATATTTTTAACAAAATTGAACGGTGCTACAGCGGGAAATATTTATTGAAAAAAAGGCTTTACAATTTTTTTGTGATGCAAAAAAAAAATATCGATGTAATTTTTTTAAAACTTCTTACAATTGAATTTATTTTCACAATGATCTGTTAAAGTATACTTACTAATGGAATTTTAAAACAAAATTTTTTGAGGCTATGTGATGAATAAAAAATTATTTGTTGAAAATTGAAAAGGAAAGAAAGTGGAAATTTATTATTGATTACTTGTGAGAATTAAGAAAAAGCGATAATGAAGATGGATAAATAATTGAACTTGAAAATTCGGTCTTTCCGCTTTCAAACCCTGATCAAGTATGAGACCTGCCACGTTAGCTGGACCCTCCACTCATGAGCTAGCCATCAAGTGAGCTCTCCCTTTTTTTATTGTCACAGGTGCTCTCGCAGGGCTTCTTGGACTTCCACAGCCGATATGTGCCAAGGCAGCATTTTTTTTGGATTTCGATCCGGCTGAATGCCCCACTCTTATTTTTGGGCTATGATCGTCCTCAACAAGGACGAAACCGTCTTAAGTATCGCGCGCGCTAATTCGTAATTGGACGTCACGTTTTCTCTCTGTAATCTCTTTCGGTAGGTTTCTTCGGCCATTGGCACCTCTGCCACTGGCCAATCGGTTCGACTTCGAATCCGAAAATAATTTGCAGTGTGATCTCCCGCTGTGGGAAAAGAACCCGCCCTACAACACCGCAATGCTAGCTTGTCAGCGCATTCATGCATCCCCAGGCGAGGCCAATCTAGCTAAGCACTGATTTCGCTCGCTGAGGCAGCAGAACACCGCTGCCGTCGTAAATCGTTTTTCAATTGTTTATTCTGCCAAATGTTTTTTTCTTTATGCCTTAATTCTGCCTGTTTCTCCACTAAATTCGTGTATTCTTTGAATCTATAGAATACTTTGTCCTTGTTTTTAAGAAATACAACTCACATTATTCACTATAATCGTCTCTAAATGTCACGAAATATTTAGACCCTCCTTCGAAAATTATCTTCAATTGTTTGTACAAATCCGTACGGATCATTTCTAACAATCTCTTGCTATTTTTGGTACATGGAATAAACAGTTTGGTAGTCAGCTTGCCTTGATGAGATACATCGCATGATGACATGCCCCCAGCTATCGGTTACATGCCAAATGCTCGATCTTTTGATAAAACCACAACAGCATTCATGAGTAAGTCTTCGAGCGCTGCGTGCCATAATTTTCATCATTTATTTTTCAGTCATAATTGTTTTAACACAAATCGATGCCTTTTTCAGATACAGAGGTCTCCTATGCGATCACCAATCAGCTTGACGTCATCATTTATCTTTTGTAAATAGTGTCTCACGTCCATTGCCACTGACTTTTAAGACAAATATCATATGATTCTGAGGTCTTTCACAAGTAAAATATAGTATTGTGCAAGTGGACGTCTTTATTGCCGTGATCCGTAGCTGCCATTATATGTACGCTACCTTTAGCATTTATCGATGCTGTCGCTGAATTTGCCATATTCAATGTAGATGTACACTCTTTCACGTTTGTCAGTAATTCCTCATTGGCACACATGTGTGTAGTACAGCTGCTATCCGAACACCATCTCGCTGTCAAAGAAATATTTTTAACTTCTTCCCTCCAGGCGGTTTCTACGAAAAAATTCTCTGATTTCGGTTTATCAGCTCTACTGGCCCTCGTTAACGATTTGGACATTTTGCTGCCATATGGCCTGTACGACCATCCGTGAATTATTTGCTCTTATTTTGGTTCCTTGGGTTATTTTGACCGTTGTCATTGCTCCGACGGTAATCATTCATTATCCTTCTTGGTGGCACTTTGAATTTTCTACTGATCCAGTATGTCTTTTGGAATGACAATGTCCATGCTTTCTAGTTGTTCCACTGAATTTGAAAAGTTGTCAATACATTCTCTGATGTGATCGTTTTCTTTTATTTGACAAGATGTAATCTCGCAAGCAATTCTATCATGAGCACAAGACCTTTTCATGCGTGGACCAATTGCATTTTCAGCAAAATTTCCCTGAATGTGGCATATTTTGTAACGCACTTCGTTTCCCATCACTTTTGATAATTTCTTCACTTAACTTACCCCATTTATCGTATTCTTTTAATACAAATTTCATCCAAACATGTCAGACGTCATGATTCGTCCTATTAAGCACCTCAAATTAAAATGAGCTGCCTGGATACATATTGTCGCTATGTACGCCATGCGATTAATGATAACGAACTGATTTTTGGAGTATACATTTCGGTCTATTTAACTAGGCTACCAATTTGACAACTTGGCCCATAACCTGTAGAAAATTGTTTGGGAAGTCTTTAAATAAGGATTGATAAACTGAGTTGCATAGTGTTGTCTTTTCTTTATACGTCTGATAAACAAGACAGTTGACGAGTAACAATGAATGAACGGATGATGAATTGTTGATCAACTATGTATGCGATGATGTGAATATGAGGCCGTGAGAGACGCGTATATGTGTACGTGAGAGCACCGAAAATAAGATTCCCAACCAGGAAGCAATCATAATGCAAAACACATCCATTTGAAGCAAAATTCAATTGTTGAATCCATTTTGATATGGATACATAACTTCAGATCTCGAAAAAAACTTGAGAACTCCTTTGTAGAGATATTACAATATTTTTAGAAGATATACATTATATGGGATAAGTGAATCTAATTAATGAATCTGTGTGTGTTCTGCAGGCTTCATTAAGAGGAACAATGTTTAAAACTTTATGATTTTTCGGGTTCATGCATTTTATAATACGAAATTTTACCAGGTTTTCATTGATTCTTATTAACTTTATCTCTAATTTTGATCACTAAATTCTATAATTCACTTGTAATAATTACCCGAAAACACAGTGAGCTGCTGTTAAGATATGTCTTGTAGTTATCACACTTCCGCCGCAGAGATATCGATCGAATTTCGTATAAAGAGCGATCTGCCATGGATGTTTACGCACTTCAGTGCGATATTGCGATTCTATGAAAGGCAGTGGTATACCGCACTCTGGAAAATCATAATAAGACACATTCCATACAAATTGCAGCATACAATTAAAAACACTCAATCGTAATAGCTAGTTAGGAAAAATTTTACATTTACTTTGAGAGATTAAGGAAAAATTTATTAGCTAAATACGTTAGAAAACATAAATAAACATAAATAAATACCACAAACATCGTCACGGCCTATTTCCCGTAAGCTGGATATCTGGAAGATGCAAAAGGATTTTAGATGTAATAAGGATAAATAATAATTTTAATTTCAACCTTAACTGAAAGTGCGGTAGAGATGCGCAACTGACTGAAGTTACACATCTCTTCCACACTTTCAATGAAAATTGAAAATATGCTTGATCAAACATCAAATGAATTAAACATATACAAATTACAAGGGGACAATTAAGTAATGAGTCCCCTTGGGCAGCTATACAACAATTCCAGTGCGTTTTCCATGCTTCGTAACATTTCTGTAACACTTCGACTAGGATGTCCGCGAGTACCCTCGTCACGGCCGCCTGGATGTCCGTAATCGACTCAAAGTGGGTTCCTTTAACAACCGATATTGTTGTACGGAACGAAAAAAAGTCACAGAGTGACATATCGGGTGAATAAGGCGGCTATTGCAACACGGCGATCCCTTTAGAGGCCATATACTGGGGCACGCTGAAAGCGGTGTGGCACGGCGCGTTGTCGTGATGAAGGATCCAGTTATGAGCTATGCCTGGGCGCACCCTGTTGATTCGTTTTCGAAATCTTTCAAATACTTGGCAATACAAGACTTGATTTACGGTTTGCCCCGATGGAATAAATTCTTCGTGGACGATTCCACAGCTATTTAAAAAGGCAATAATCATCATTTTCACCTTCCACTTGCTCATGCGAGCTTTTTACGGGCGGGGGCATGTGGAGACAACCATTGTGAGCTTTGGCGTTTGGCTCCCGGGTCATATTGGAAAAACCAGCTCTCATCGCCTGTAATAACTCGATCAAGCAGCGTGGGATCGTTTTCCACTTGTTCCAAACAGTCTTCTCTGACGGTCATTTGATGCTGCTTTTGCTCCTCAGAGAGGTTCTTTGGAACTTTTCGCGCACAACTTTTTCGTCCCAAAATCGTCGGTTAAGATTTGTCTGACTGTTTCACAGTTCATACCGAGCTCCAAGGCTAACATTCGAACTGTTAAACGCCAATCTTCATGGATTAGGATGCGCACACGCTGCACATTCGCGTCAGTCCGCACCTCGACTGGTCTCCCGGTCCGCGCCTCGTCTTCTACGCTTTCATGCCCCTTCTTAAACTCTTTATGTCATCGAAACACCTGGGCACGATTAAGAGCACTATCACCATGAACGTTTCCGAAGCTGTTTCGCCAATCTGGCGCAAAATTTTATCGCGTCGCGTTGCTTTTGATTTTGTTTCTCCATTTTCGTGACGAGCACCACCAACACACGTCTACTCAATACGACACAGCAGGCGAACTAAACAAGCTAGGGTGATGGTAAATAAATCAATAGAGAGGTGAAGGGCGCCGGGGAAGGGAAAGGAAATTTCAAGGTCACGAGTTCACCACAAGCACGGCAATAAAATTTGTCTCATTACTTAATTGTCACACCTTGTACTATGAAACATAATGGTCCCGAGGGCAGTAAATTTATACCTATCTAACCAAAACAAAAGAAAGTCACCGCAGTTGCGTTAATTTCTGGCAAAGGGTGCTTTTCCCGGGGCGGCATACCGAGGCCAGCTAGCACTCAGTCGAATTGCTGGTTTTCCGGGACACCCTCTGCCCGTGCTGTGCTACCTTGCACATACAAATTTTTCACAAAGAGGATAGAACGGAAGAGAGTGGAGGTCATCTCGCGTAATGCAAGAAAAATTGAATTCATTAACTCAGGGCCGTTTTATTTAACAAAATGAAAGGAAAGATAACACGCTACAATTGTAATTGCAAATCAAGCAACAAACTAGTTGAAGTAGCAGGAGAGTGCTCGTGCCAAAAGGGTTTTGTGGAACAATTAGTAAATCAAATAATATGTTCTGCTTCAAAAAATAGTGTTCGAAAAATTATATACTGGTTATTATGTATTTAAATTCGCCGCCATTTTATTTCAAGTGTTTTTGAACCCATTGGTTGATTAATCGTGATAACATTTAAATATTACAAAACATTTCTAAAATTTTGATCAAAATTCCTACAAATTTGTAGTGTATAGGTCCGTTGCAAACGTGTACCTCCCTAGCACCATGTGTTAATGTTGTTTTAAATGTTAAATATTCAATCAGATGTAACTTAGCTGTTTATAATTTTCAGGATACATACAATTGCTATCAGAAAAGTAAAATTGTAGCTTTTGCAAAATTTAAGGGTCCCATTTTGATTTTATAGGCAAAATGTAAAATTTATAAAATGTACTATTATTATTAAAGTTGATCGAATTTTGACTTTTTGAATTCCTCCTTTTTCTTTCAATTTAGCAGAAAAAAGATGAACCTAAGACAAAATCTCTGATTGCACTGGTATTTCTGTTATAAGTTTGTTCTTTTGAAAAAAAAAAATAAACAAAAATTTGTCTTCTGTTTTCCAATACTACAATAACAATAACATAGATTGTCTTTAGAAAAACTAATATTAGTTCACTTTTCCCTTTTCATGTTTTTATAGTTTAGGAATTCCGACACTCGGTTGTTTAAATAATGAATTGACTTTGCACCAAACATTTGATTTATTGTTCATCTTTTTTATTAATTGCTCCCTGTACATCCACTTTGCATCAATTTCATCTTGTCTACACGCTTATATTATTAATTATATTTTCACCACAATATTGGTGGTGGATTTTTAGTACGCTGTCGTTATATTTATTTCACTTCTTTTCAACTCGACTTTCTACCATTGCGACTTGCCTCTAAGACTTTCGATTTCCCTATCTTACCGATTTTCAATCCCCTACAAACTTTTCGTTACCAATTAACTTTAGGTCTCAACCAGACTGCTTACCTCGCAAGCCATCTCCACTGAAACAACCCACTGGCTCTTCAAATCCGCCAAAACTCTCCCCAGTCAAGAGTTTATCAGCCGGCAACTGCCATTGTGGATACATCCCATTCAGATAGAAGTCAGTCGAACAATGCCTTCGATTTAGCCACGGTCTCACATCCAGAATGAGGCGCGCAGTCCAATTTCCCTTCGTGCGATTCACCTAAGGCTGCTACAAATCGTTAAGTGAGCGCTATATCTCTTCGCAGGTAACCGTCTCCCTCGCATCCTCGCTGCAACGCAAGTAAATAGCACGACACAGTGCTTCTCTTCTCTGTACCTGTGACAAACGTTTTCAATACACTTCCTTACTGAGAGCGTTGTCCCATATTTCAGCTCTATACAGTAGCACTGAGCCTACAGCACTCATCAAGGCACGTCTGCTTGATGGGTTCGGCTCCCCTACGTTGGCCGTAAGTCGGCTCAGAGCCGATACTCCTGAAGCAGCCTTCTCAGCCGCTGCCCTGAGAAACTCATCTTTGAGTCGTTCAGGTGCCCCAGGTACTTCACCAATGGCTTCGATTTGATTAGTATGTCTCCCGTACTGATCATCCGTACTCTAGGGACTATTTTCTGCTAAGATGACCACTTCGGTATCTCTTGCGCTGGACTGGATCCGCGACCAGTCATCCAGTGTCTCACTTGGTGCATAAGCATACCTAGCCTAAGTCGCGCTTGTTGAACCGTGCTTTTAGTGACTAGAGCTGCAATATTATCCGCATAGCCAATAAAACGCGAATCATCTGGCATCTCCAGTCTCAGTAGCCCGTTGTAAGACACGTTCCACAGGTCTGTACCAAGGATAGATCAATGTGCAACACCCGATGCTTTGGAAGTCACTGCTCCAAAACGAGATGGCGGCAGTACCAGTTTCATCAGCATACCATGATGCAGAACTTTTATCGTGGTGTTACCCACTCAGCAGCAAAAACTCGGCATTCATGTCCTTCGCAAACTGCTCAAGCAGATTTTAGGCGGTTGAACTGTAGCGTGGGGTTTTTTAGTGGTTGGAAGGTGAACACCGTTTGCACACTGAGTGTGGAGCTCCCATGCTTACAGGCGAGTGGATTACCCTCGAAACGTCTCCCCTTTCAATTCGAGAACCCTGCCTCGAATTATTTGACACATTAATTCGGGCCAGGTCACATTTTGATGCGCCGTGAGGCACCTTCAAGTGCCAGAGGAGAGGGGAAGAGAAGTTCCCAGATAAGCGATCTCCCAGCTCCGACGTTCTCGGCAGCTGTGAGTTCCTTATATCTGTTAGACCCACCTGATTATACCACATTGTTCAATTTGTCAACTGATCCTAGCATCACTGCGACTATACTATGTGGGGTGAGTTATCCCGTCTCCCTGTAGAGGTCCTGTCATAGCCTGTCCCATTTTTCGCACACAGAAAATGTGTGGCAGGCATTGCCTTCTTCTCATGGGCAAAACCGACAATTGGGGACCGTGGGTTATCAATCGTGTGCAGGTAAGACTGAAAGTTCTCATGCCCACTCAAAAGCTGGGTCAGATATAAGTCAGTCCCACCACGCCTTTGATTAAGCCACGGTTTCACATCTGAGATGAGGCGTGCTGTCCATCTTTCCTACGTGCAATTCACCCAAAACTGATGTCAATCATTGAGTGAACGCTGTCTCTCCTCGCGGGCAACCGTCTGCCTTACGTCCTCGTTTTGATGCAAGTGAATAGCACGGTGCTTTCTAGGAAGATGGGCAACAGGTATTACGCCTACAATAACTCTCACTACTGAATCAGAGACTGGCGGATATGAAGGTGCAATCCTTAGTACTCCTTTTCTCTGCAAACAGCAGTGCCCCCGATCTCTGTGGTGTAGGTTTACCTGCAGGGTACGGGTTATCAAAGTCCTGATTTTTCCTTGGCTAGGGCTGCCTCGAAAACCAACATTTCCCTGATCCCAAGACGTGCCTCAGATCCGGTCTTGGATCACCATCCTTGCGAAAAATACAGTGTGCCTCCTTTGTAAACTCTTTTCTTTTATGTTCCATTTCACCACATTTGTGGCATAAGGAACTTCTATCGGGTCCTTTGCGTATTTGTGTGGTATGATCATAGCCAAGATATTGGAAATATTTAAGAGGCGCTGCTCTTTGCCGTATCCTGCATACAACCCACCCTATTCTTACTTTGCCGTTATTCAAAAATTATTCGGCGTCTTTATCCGGTCAAGTTAATGATAGCCACGCGTTATCCTATATGGTTTTCTGGTGTCACCTTTTTTTTGACAACTGCCAACGCTTGGGAGCTCCCTTTGGATGGTATCTTCACCTCGGCCAAGTCCATGATGCAGTCGATCTCTCTTATGTCGATTGTTGCCATCGGGTCTAGCGAGGCTATAGTTGAACTTTTGCCGAGGGCTTTCTTTACTACATTGTAGATTGCTTCTTTATTATCAGCCTTTGCTCCAAATTCTACCAGTATGTGGCCCGAACACGCTGGTAGTAATGCTATAATAGTAGTGTTAGTGTCTTCAGGCCTTACGTTTCCCTTGATATCCCGCAGCACTTCTGCGTAGAATCGGCCATCTTGGGGTTTTACGAGCAGTGCCTGCTGCGGGGATGTTCGTCGGTGATTTTTCTCTTCTGTTTCACAAGAGGTAATTTTTCTTGTTAGGTGACCGTGCGAACTTTATTTTCTGACATTTTTTGAAGGAGTTTCTTTGCGGCTTTGTTCGCTCTTTTGGACAGCACTGTCTGGAACTCCTGATCCAGTACTCCGCGCCCATCAAATGCCTCCTTAATAACTTTGAGGTCTTCATGATGGTTCGGTATTATTTCGGGATCAAAGACCCTTGCTTCCGTTGCGACGGCAGCTCGAATATCTGGCACGTTTTCCAGAATTTCCCGCTGTTCCTTTTTAGGATGCATCATTTTTGGCTGCACCAGAACGCCGCAGGTATGTCGGTCTGTACAAGGCTGCCCACTAATCTCCGTTTTTCGTCCGTCTTCACTGTCAATATATAGTATTAATAGTCCTTTCAGTCTTCGGTAGTACCGCTCACTGTTTGCTGTGAACATCGTGTCTCTGCTGTTGGTTGTATTGTCGTCGTTGATATATTTACTTACTTTTTTTGAATTTTTGATCTTTACTTGGGGTTCTTAGTTGAAACTGCTTGAGTTTGATTGGGTCCCCTTCGGGGCCGCTGTCTCTGTTCGTGTGTGTAGTTGCTTTTTTGGTCCCCTGATGATCTTTGCAGCGCAAGAAGGCTATGCGAGGGTTGGCGCACGCACTTATGGGGACAAATGGTCAAAGCGGATCGGGAGTTCGTCTCAACCGAACCTACACAGCCAAAAAAATGGTGCGCACTTCGAATGTACTCCGAGGCCTGCCAAGGTTCTACCGGGACGGAGACGGTATGATAGTTGAAGTGGAGCCATTCACGTACAAGTGTCACCTCGGCACTACTGTATAAAGCCGCTAGGTCCAAACCCACTGTAATGTGACGCCTACGCCCGGGAATCGAAGTGATTCCGATCCCGAACCCTTGCAACCGGCCAGATGGATATGTCCTCGAAGTGCCAGCGGACTTCATCTGTCGTGCGGATATCGTTGTGCAGAAAATATTTTTTTTTTTCTGTCCGAATATTTAGATCTGTGGATATAAATATTCGAAATATAGAATTAATCCCAAACCCCGGCACATTTCGAGACATAGCCATCTGGAAATGCCCCTCCACCGTGGCCATCGAGAAAACTATGCCACTGGCGACAACTGGAGAGGCACATTGCCGCCATATGGCGTGCCATTCCACACACAGATGTTTTGTCCGAGGTGACAACCGGGGATTTTGACAGCCACATGGCGGCGAAGAAAAAGAAAAGAACTTTTTGTGGTGATCGATGGTTCGCGATCGTAGTTTGTGCTGTCTAGAACATTTCAAGTGCTTTTCTACCTCTTAACATACTTTCGTGACGATCGTTTGTGTGTAGGATTTGGTCGGAGCATAACGTACTCAAGAAAACAAAAGGGAACATCAAACACTTGAGAAATTCACCGGAACATTGCCTCAGGCTAGAACATGGAACTCTGTCAAACTCAGCAAAAAGATCAACAGGCTCCAATCATGAAAGAGGTTAGTTTAGTTAAGAAAGACTTAGAAAATATTAGAATATTTTGTCTAGGTGAGCGGAAAGGCATCAGAAGACCATCGCGAGCTATGAGAAGGAATAAGGTGCTGCTGTCCTTGATCATCGTTAGTGGTTTCCTAGTGATATTCTATCCGAATAGTGATTTCTTCTCACGAAAGTCACTATGGGCTATCTTTCAACCTGAGCTCGAAGAGATACGTCCCATCGTAAACTTTACAGCTGAAATCAAGCGAATCAAGTATTCACCACGACACAATGATACCGAATATAATATATTCGTGATCTATGCCAAACATAACTACGAACTGCTGAAAAAGTTTGAGCTCTTCGCCAAAAGCTTAATTAAATATACAACGATCAAGGGCCATTTGCAGCCAGTTAGTCCACCATCCATTCTGGCTTTGTGATCGGCTTTATCATTGCCAGGTGTTGCAGTTGCCTGTCGCGAAACACTTTCCCGAGTGGCCATATTGGCAGAACGATTTCGCGATACCTATTTGTTTTCCGAAGCTCGCATATCCTTTTTCAACGCGGCAACCTCTTCGCAGACCAAATGTCACTACTTGGCAGCCATGTATGTATAATATAAAATAAATAGATGGTGGATAGATATATAGGCAAATAAGTGTAGGAAAAGAATTGAAGAAAGTACACTTATAATGGAAAGTTAAACATATTCTCATGTATATGATGTATGTATGTGTACCGACACTGACTATACAGCGCATTTTAATGGAGTATTGATTTATTTTCTCCTCATGTCATTTTACGGATAACTTTTCCAAAGTTTAAGAATGAAAGAAAAAAAAAAAACAAAAAAAAAAACGATATAAACTATAAAGCGAGAAGTGAAATGTATGATTAGAAAGACTTTTGAGAACGAAAGAATAAATGATGATGTAATGATTAGATAGGTGAACTCAGGTCGCTATTGATATTAATTCAAAGTTATTCTGAGTATAAATTATAGAGAAGAAGCAATTCATACTTTTCACATTCAGTTACCCACAAAATCGGACTAGTCACTTCGAACAATGTCGATTGCAAGTCACATTGTAATTTTCAATATCATAAATTGAACTATTGTACATAAAAACTTTAAAATTAACAGAACTTATACCAATGTAGAGCATTTCTGCTCAATAATCTATTTTTTTATTTTGATTGTAAATGTTGCAAAAGTCACAACGTAAACGAAATATGTATACGGTACATGTAAACCAATACAATGAATTATGCCATATTTTCGGAATTGAATCGGCAATATTAATTTTTTTGAGAAATTGCATTTGACTCATTTTTATGGAGGAACGTGTCGATTTATTGATCATTCTTCTAAATTTAATATAAAAATCATATTCTTAATATTGAAAGATTTGACCTTGTTTTTACATCCTTGAAAAGTTAATTCCATTGGTACGAATCGAACCGTTTCGTGCCATAAAGCGTTGTTACATAATATTATTGCAAGGTAGCAGTTAAATGGCAACCTTTAACTTATAATTTCATTCTAATTCATACTGCGCAGCCTGAATTAAGACTTACCCGCATTTAAAATGTATTATTTTTTTTTATCATGCGACCCTCCTAAGAACTAAATCATGTTCTTTAAATATGGCTTTCACCGTAAGCTATTTGTATAATATCTAGTATGAAGTGTCGTAAGAAAACGAAAAAAATAATGGACTTATCAAAATCGGGAAATCCAACGCAAGGAGAATAGTATATGTTTAATAGGCGAAAGAAAATAAACATTTAATTGCTTTTAAGAACAAAGAAATTCGAAATATTCGTGGCATCTAAATTTTCGACAGTAAAAAGTGTTAAGAATCTTAAACAAAAAAAAAAAAAACAGACAAACGATTGATACCGCATTAGTGCGTATAAGACTTTTGCTAAGCGTTTTTTTTTTTTATTGTGTTGAAACAATTTCGATAGAATGCTTAGAATTAAAGGGTAGTAGGGTTTTGTAGATTTCCTATGAAACTCATAGAAAATAATGGACATCGAGAATAAATATTTTAAAAATATAAGTATAACATTATAGGATGGAACAATTTAAGCAAATTTATACATGTTATACAAAATACCCAACTTATTAGATCCCCAATAGTTAGTAAAAAGCAAAATAAACTTTCCACACGTAAATAACCGGAACTTTGTATGTAGCTACAAGTTCACTCGTAGATAATCTTAGAATGATTACGATTCAGTAGGTTTAAGTATGTACATTAAAACAGAAATAATATTTTATTCGCAGAGACGAATTTAAACAAGATAATAAAGTTGGAAATATAATAATAACATCATTAACATTAACAGATTTATAAGAATTTAATGTTTGCAAAACCGTTCTCTAGAAATTTCTTCGAATTTCAGTTCCCTCGTCTATTTGTTATTAGCGTTGAATTATAATCCAACTATTATTAATATAATTATTCAGGCCTTTTCACGAAAACGAATTGTGGTAATATTGTGTGCTAGTTTGGTTAGTCATCATTTAACTTGCGTTATCAATAGTGATTGGCATATTTTACCTTTTAAATTTATTATATATTAAAAAAAATATACAGTTATATTATAGATAGATATAAACAAATTACATTTTATTGGAGTAGAAAAGACAAGTGACCATTTAAATTCTTCTTCATCTCATTAAATTTCAATGATATTAATTTTAGAATGAACTGAATATGCTGTGAAACACTCCGTGCCGCATCGTTTTTTTTATAGTCTATTTGTGAAGAAATCGGCTCGCAAATTAAAAAGATGCTAGTTTAAAAAAAAGTTTTTGATAGGTTGTTTTCTTAAACACACAGTAACCTTGATCATAAAAATTTCAATTGAAAAAACTTACTGGCTAAACAAAATTGAAACGTAAATTCCAAATGTATTTTATAATCTGTATATCAAAAAAATAAGTATTAAAAATGAATTGCTAAAAGATAACTAACGACTTTCCTTTTCAGTGACTCGTTCTTTTTCAGTGGGAACCGAGAGTGTAGGGTAAGTATGCCGTCGCGAGGGTAGGGTTTCGACAAATCCGCTGAAGTCGGTTTCGCGTCGCGCGCGGTACGCGGTACCTTTGTTTGTTTCGTCATTTCATTAGAGTAGTTTTCGTCGTTTTAAGTTCGAGTAGCATATTTTTCGGTACCGCGTCGGTGATTCGGTAACGCGCCTATGGGATTT
The DNA here is from genome assembly GCA_963969285.1 of Odontomyia ornata. NCBI lineage: Eukaryota > Metazoa > Arthropoda > Insecta > Diptera > Stratiomyidae > Odontomyia > Odontomyia ornata. The sequence goes on along the minus strand of OZ017742.1, from coordinate 202,256,473 downwards.
TGTAGCGTTTCTTTTTGATTTGAGATCTGTGGATAGATCACATCCAGAATTAACGTAATGTAGGTTTCTCGTTCTGGATGAGTAATTGTTGACGCGTTTGGAAAACGGGCATGTCCAGGTGACTGAAATATTGTAATTGAGCGTAACTCATTCGGAGACCCGCGACCGAAATCCTCTCCGAACTAGCTGGCCGACAAGCAGTCACCGCGTGAATGGGTTACGGTGCACGGATTGGTTGACCTGTTGGTACCATCCGTTGGCACTTCTCAGACTTAGCGTCTAGAACCGATGAGAGGTCGGTTCCGCGTTCGAACTTGAAAAGTTAAAATCATTACACCACATATCTGCCAGCCCAAAGCATCAATTCCAGTTTGTTGTCTGAAGCGTAGCTCAGATTCAGTCAGTGTCGTCCCAGGAGGAGTTTCCCAAAAAATGTTAGCCTCCAAGAGTATTCCTGTTGACCGGCATTCTCACTGCGGACGGTAGCAACAATCTTAAGCCTATGAACTAGGAATTATTTGCTTGTGAAGTCATTGGATGTAATATCACTTCATCTGGCTATGGATTAGGGGAAAAGAAATCCTTAAGTAAGAAAATGTTTTCTTTTTTTATACGTTTAGACAGCCCCGATCGTAATAAAAGCACATTCGAAGATCTGGAAGCTTCGAAAAGAGGGGTCTCTTTTCTAGCAGCCTGCCTCCCTACTTTTCTTTCCGCTAGAAAAGAGTTCCTGTTACTTTGTGGTGCCCTCAGGTGTAGTGAAACAAGGGCTAGCCTGAATTGATGAGTCAAACAGTTCTAGACTAGGTTCTCAGATTGTCGGGGGAACTAGTCCAGAAGCTTGGGTACCTAAGAGGGCATAAATAGCGTGCACTTCGCTACCGCAAAAAAGAAAACTGAGTTTAAGCATCAGTTTGTAGTTTATTTGAATTGAATTACTCAACTTTCCTGAGTAGTAGCATCCATGATGTTCCTAAGTAGTAACTTCCAAATATATAAACGGTTTTTTTAGAGGTATAGACTTTGAAATGACATAAAACACAGATAAATTGTTTTCATTGCCATGAAATTAATTTTATTGGAAAGATAATTCTCTGCCATTTTTATTTGAATATGATTTTGGGCATGTGAGCGCTACGACTGGCGCGAAGGGAGTGGTCCAATTTTTGATTACTCTAACCAATAATTGGGGCCGTACCTCGCCAATAACGCGACAAATGTTGTCTTTCATTCCATCCTATTCATGATAAAATGGCAAACCAAACTTACCGTAAAACGCATGAGGGCTATCACACCATATGTAGCATTAAAATGTGTTGCCAGCATGAAGTTCTATACTTCTAAAAACACACCCTATATAAGAGAGCATTATTGCAGTACATTCAGTTTTTCATGGACGTCAATGTGATACGAGTATCATAGCAGACCATGTGTAGGGGATCAACGAAATAATTGCGTCTACATTTTATGCATGTACATAAGAGATAATTTAGAACGCAGTTTACATTAAAAATTCCAGGAAATCAGCTCAGAGGAAACAAAAGGACTGCATACTGAAAATGATATGTACACGAGGATTCAAATTAATTCAAACGATCAAAATATTATGATTGTTTTGCGTAGATTCCAACACCTTCTAATCTTGTTTGGTAGCGATCTCTAAATATTCATCAATATAACTTAACATTTTTGGAACCGCCATAAGCTTCATAGTCTAACTTTACTAGTAATTGTAAAATAAAAAGAACGTTGTTTCCTTGACGACAATATGTTACTTATTTATTTTTACAGTAAATACATAAAATTCAGCATGGATATGGAGGTTGAGGATCGTATCCCCTTCTTGGATACGTGGATCATGAGGAGTGAGGGAAGCTTGGAATTCGACATTTATCGTGAACCGACTAACTCTCAAAGAACTATTCCGGCAACCTCGTGGTACACGCAACCCAAAAAATTAACGGCTTATTGCAGTATGGCCCATCGATTACTTACCATTCCATTGACGGCAGAAAGATGCGCAAGGAAAAAGGACTACATCATCAACACAGCGAAATTTAATGGATAGGAACATATAACTATAATAAATATCATGTACAAGAAGAAGAAACAAATAAGGAGAAACAGCATGACAACACTACGCCAAACGAATAAATTGATGGACCATGTATGCAATCGTAGATTGGTTATACTATATTCAACAATGTATGGACAATTGGCGAGTGTATTACAAAACATCAGCTTGAACCAATAGGCAGCAGCAGGAAAATGCAGCTTAAAGCACCGTTGAGCAGCGAAAAAGATCGAAAACTCAAGGACGAAAAAAGTGGGATATACAAAATTACGTGTCCGGTATGTGAAAAAGTATATGTGGGTCAAACTAAACGATTAGTAAGAACAAGGTTTACAGAACATGTTAAAGAAGCCGCCAGCATAAGCGAAGGATATGTGATAACAATGGAGAACCTCAGGGTCAATAAAGAGGGATTTTTTTTTTTTGTGGTAGGGAGGTGAAGGCATTTATGCCCGCCGAGTCTGGCAGTGTGGGACTCCCATGGAGGATACCTTTGGACTACCCACTAAACACCACCCCTGTCAATCTGAGAACCTAGCCTGGAACCGTTTGACACATTACTTCGGGCCAGGTCTCGTTTTGTTACGCCGCGGGGCGCCTTCAAGCTGGGGAGTCCCTTTCCTAGCGGGAGGGGAGAGGGGAAGAGGAATTGCCAGAAGAGCGATCCCCCAGCCCCAGTGCCTCCGGCTGCTGTGAGTCCCTTTTATATTTTAGGACTGCCCGAGCATAATGTGCCACCTGGTTCCATTTGTCAACCGATTCGAGCATCACCGCAACTATATTATCCGGGGTGGGCTCTCCCGTCTCCCTGTAGAGTTCCCTTCGCAGCCTGGCCCATTTGGTACACGCAAAAAATGTGTGACAGGCATAGTCCTCCTCTCCTGGGCAAAACCGACAATCGGGAGACCGTGACTTGCCGATCTTGTGCAGGTAAGACTGAAAACACCCGTGCCCGCTCAAAAGCTGGGTCAGAGGGATTAAAGAGCAATAAACTTGAGTATGTGAAAGTACTGAAATTGAAAAAGTACCTGTGAAGCGGAGATTGAATGAAGAAGTCGGAAATAGTGATCCAAAATTAATACATTTAATTGATTGTAAGATGATGAGGATGTGGTTTATGGTTGTTGTAGAAAAAAATAAGTTGTATAAATACTAGGTCAATAAGGGAAATTATTTAGTGTACTGAACAAGACTGTAAAAATAAATAAGTATTGTCGTAAAGGAGATAACTTTGTTTTTATTTTAGAATTACTCGTATTCATCAATAATTTTAAGTAGGGATCTTCTGTTTTAGCGTGTCATGCAATATTCTAGAGATGAAAATTATTTTGAAGAAATGGCACAGTATCGTCAAAATTTTTCACTTACCTAGGAAATTTGTTCGAAAGCAAATACAAATAAATTGCGGATGATAAAAAAACTAAATAACCAAATGTTTGAAATTGAATTGAAATAAGTGGAAACTGAGGACGATTCTCTACCATATAATGAATGAAACCAATTAACTGACCTCGCAAGGTCCACGTAGTAGAATCAACAGAATAATGCTCTTAGGAAGTATACTGACGACACACATTTTAATTCACGCCTACTTTATCGCACCATCCAAAACAATGAATTTCTTCCAAAAGCGACAAACTCTTACTGCGAATAAATCACAGAGAAAATGTTGCTTAAGCCATGTCTAATTATATGCATGTTTCAATTTTCTCCACCTGTACAAATTAACTTGAAACTCAGATTAAAAACTGTTACTTTTTCCACCAACTACATAATGACGATACACTCCTTTTGATACAGCACACGGTGGACAAGTATTGTAAATGCCCTTTTATTATACATAGATAGCAACTTACGTAAATATTAATGATTTTTGTATTTTTCTGTTTTTAGAACAATCGAACACGACACAAAAAAGAGAATAATGGAACACATTCTAAACTGGATGCAGCTGTAACTGGGACCCGTTTGTATGAGGTTAAAGTTTCAGACAAAATGGGTCGATATTTAGTAGCGTCAAAAGCCATGCAACCTGGTCAATTAATCATTGAGGAACTTCCGTTAGTGATTGGCCCTCCTGTGCAGTCAGGCCCAGTTTGTTTAGGCTGTTTGCATGCACTGCAGTCCTATGAAAATAACGACAGGTAGTGAATTCAAATATAACTCCTATTAAACATTTTTGCGCATTCTATCGTTGCCTTCTTACTCAGGCCCGAAAACGGAAACACCGCGTCACGTCGCGAACTAACCTTTTCGAGCAACCTAATCAGCGCCATCTAGTGCTGTTTACATCAAACAAATTTTATAAAGATTTTTGACAGTACATATGACTATAGTTTGAAATTTTATCAGTACTATTTCAACGATTTATTTTAAATATGAGACGTCGAAGACATTAGCGCGCCAATATATGTATTTCGATCCCCTTTGTATCATTTTGGCTAAATTTCATCTGAGAAATGTCATATTTGACAATCTCAAAAGTAGCTGTTTATCGAAATTTAGAGCAACTGATCAGCTGTTTCCGGTAAGGGAGGTGACGTCAGGTACGTTAATTGATTTCCTTATAGGCCTGAGTAAGATGGCAACGATTCTATTCAGGGAGCATACAATTCAGTCGAATGAAAAATAGGGATCACTCTAGAAATTTAGAGCTATTTAAACAATTCAATTGAAATTGCAGATGGTGCGAGTGCTATGAATTGTATTTGCTTTTTTCCTTCAGATGTCCCGATTGCAGTTGGCCGCTTTGTACCAAGGAATGCAGAGGCTTACATCAAAGTCATGGCCATAGCCAGATTGAATGCGAAATTTTCGCCAAAAATCAAATAAATAAAATTGTATCAGCATATAACAAGCAGGACCAAATGGTGGCGTATGAAATAATCTTACAGCTAAGGTGCCTGCTACTTAAGCTATCAGATATCAATAAATGGGAGCAACTCATGACAATGGAATCACACAACGAAGTGCGAAGAAATGTAAAATGGCTTTGGGAGCGAAATCAGACCGCGGTCGTTAACAGAATACGAAATGAATGGAAAATAGATGACTTTACTGAAGAAGAAATTCACACTGTTAGTGGTATTATCGAGGTCAATTGTTTTGAAGTCGGACGAGATGGCGCTGCAGGACGTGCATTATACCCGAAAGCATATTTATTAGCCCACGACTGTTCACCGAACTCTACACATATTGACGATCCTGGCAAATTTTCTATGTCAATACGTACAATGCGAGATGTAAAGAAAGGAGAATCGCTGACCGTTAACTATGGCTACATTTTAATGGTAATTTATTCTTTCAATGAAGGTGGAGTTTTAAAGGTAAAATAACTTTCACAGGGCACTCTTAAAAGGCGGGAAAGACTAAACATAGGGAAGTTCTTTTGGTGTGATTGTCAGAGGTGTGCAGATGCTACAGAATTCGGAACATATTGCAGCGCGTTGAAATGTGAATCTTGCTTAAAAGGATTGATCCTGCCGACAAATCCACTTGATCAAGAAGCAGTTTGGAAGTAAGTCTTATAGCAAAATATGCAATGCAGATCCGCGTAATTAGCTTAAGCTTCTCTTTGTTGAATAATTTTAATTGACTTTACAATTTCCAGTCTTTTTTTTGTCTTTGCTTGGAAAAGGGTTATCCATTTCGTGGTAGGAAAGTATAACCCTGCCATTTGACATCTGTCAGAATTAAATGTCATCCAAAGCGTGTTTTTTTTAGTTGAAGGCTTGCCATTTAGAAATATGGATCATTTAACAGTCAAAGAACGCGTTAAAATTATTAAATTTTATTAAAAATGGTGATTCTGCTGCATCAAGATTTAGGGCTTTACGAGCCGATTACGGTCGACATAATCGACCTACACAGCAAACAATTTCGAACACAGTGAGAAAATTTGAAGAGACTGGATCGGTTATTGGTATTGCAAGGCCTGTGCATCATCGCAAAATTCGTTCTGCTGAAAATATCGCTGTCGTTGCTCAAAGTGTGGAGGAAGACCCGAATTTGTCGATTCCTCGACGTGCTCAACATTTGGGCTTGTCTTACGGCTCATTGTGGCGGATGTAGTGAATAGTTAATTTCAAAGTCCATGAAGGACTGCAGGGATGGTCTGCTGCCTCGACAAAGGAAGGTGAAGATATCCGCCGAGGATACCCTTGTCTGGGGATGCGTGAATGCGCTGGCAGGCTAGCATTGCGGTGTCGTAGGGCGGGCTCATTTCCCCAGCACAAAGACCCACTACAAAAGAATTTCGCATTCATGAATTTCCGGGGTCAAAAAAGAAAGGCGACCGAAGTCGCAAAAATTGTAGGCAAGGATGGTCTGTCTCGTGCTCACGACTGATGATACAGCCGGACATTTCGGGCCCCACGTTGGGCACCTTTTTGTGGGCCATGAGCCTCGTCGGGTAAAGACGAAGTTACCCTAAGTCCGCCCATTTTTACTTGTTTCACTTGTTCTCTGAACAAGTCATTTTCTCTCGGTATGGTTGCCTACAATTTTTGCGACTTCGGTCGACTTTTCTTTACCCCAGAAATTCGTGAATGCAAAATTCTTTTGTAGTGGGTCCTTGTGCTGGGGAATGAACCCGCCCCACGACACGGCAATGCTAGCCTACCAGCGCATTCACACGTCCCCAGACAAGGGCATCTGTAGTGAATAAACGATGTTCAATAAGTCCGTGAAGGACCGCAGCGATGTTCTGCTGCCTCGGCAGAGGAAGGTGTTGATTCCTGCCGAGAATGCCCTCGTCCGGAGACGCGTGAATGCGCTGGCAGGCTAGCATTGCGGTGTCGTGGGGCGGGTTCGTTTCCCCGGCACGAGGACTCACTACAAAACATTTCGCATTCACGAATTGCTTGCAGAGATCAAGAGGACGACCGAAGTCGCAAATCTGTAGATAACCTCCACGAAGGAATTACGACTTGTTGCGAGAACAAGTGCAACCTGACAAGAAAGACTAATTTGGGGGTGACCTCGTCCTTACCCAAATACATTCAGGGCCCACAAATGAAAGAGGGGCAACCGGGTGGTGGTGGAGCCCCTTCATGCCCACCCAACCGGAATAAATCCAATGTCAAACTGTTGAAGTGGCCAGGTATTCCTCTTCTGAGTGGAAAACTCATACAACTTGAATTATATGAACTTTCCCATCAGAAGGGGAGTACCCCGGTGACCAATTTATGTCATAGAATTATACAATTGAATTGCATAACTCGATGCCATAAAAAGGCACTTGGCTTGGGCCACTCAACCCATAAAGTCTCCTGAAACAAAAGAAGAAATTACTCTGTACCCGGCGGCTGGCTCATATTTTGGGGTGGAAGCCTGCCACCGTACCGGGTCCTATACCCGATTGGAAAAGACCGGAAGGGAAAAGACCAATTTTTAGTTCAACAATTCATTTTTTTTTTTATTATATATTGTCGTGTAGATGTTACTCCTATCTTACTTTTTATACCATACTAAGTTTCCAACTTATTCAAATTGACATTTTACAGAGAACCGCGTTTTCACAATTCAGCATCAATTTTGGCAACTAAGGAGGATATCTCCCACAATTTAACAGAATTATAAAGCATAGACAAAAACATCGACTTATTCAATTATTCGTTATGGCAATGCTTTGTGCTTTGAGAAAAAAAAACAAAATTCATTTGATTCCACGAATTGTTCGAAGCGAACAGAGTCAAGCTTGGGATTGATATATGCGAATGCGAGAGTACGATTCCAATTGATTTGTAAGGAGTGTTGAGAAGTTTGTAAGCTACACTGTAATTGATCTGTCATTACTACCCGATGGCACAATATGCAGCAAAAGTATTCATGAACGGGGAACAAATCAATTTGACTTATAACAAAGGCAAAGGATTCGGAGAACGTTACTTGAAAAATTTTAGCTCAATCTGAATTGAAATTTGGAACATTTAAGTGTTCAGGAGTTAACTCATGGGTAGCTGAAACTCTCACAATTCTCTATTATATATATATATATATATATATATATATATATATATATATATATATATATATATATATATATATATATATATATATATATTTTTTTTTTTTTTTTATTTATAAATATTAATAAATATATAATATTATACTGATATTAAATAATTTTCGTAAATAAGGAATCTATATGTATTTTTTTAATAAATAGGTAAATAATTAATATATATAATGAAAAGATATAAGTAAAAGGGGTACTTACAATACCTTTCCCTCGACGACGAGCGCTCGTTGACGATTTGGAGTTAAGCAAGTCCTGGAATTATTTTTTTTAATCGTATTAGTGTACCGGTTGTAACTTATGAGTCACGACTTCATTCTTTTGGTAGCGTAGATTCGCATTCGTATACCAAATATTAGTACACGAGTATGAGGGCATAGAATATATCCTAAGTGTGTATACAATCCTATAAAAATTTAGCTATCAAAGGGCGAATACAGGTAGACCTCTCTGAATATCACAACCGTATAGACTTCGAACGTGGTAATGCTCGCTGCTACTTATTCTACGGCTTTTAATGTTTAATACTCCTTTATATGCAATCCGTTGGTCAATATATGGATTGAGTGATTTGACTAATTCTTCCGGATCTAACTTTTCAGCTGATTTATCACTTTTTGTTGAACTATGTTTGAATACACCATGCGCCTTTTTGCATCCAAACGGTGTGTTTTCCCAGAAACAGGGAGTACGGTCCCGCCGTTTCCCAATCAACATGCGCCGCTCCGTACAATGAAGATCTTCACCTCGGCCTTCCAACCACCTGTTGCACCACACTTCGGGACCTAATGCTGATGGCTCATGGCGATATTGGCAGCTGCTATCATTTTTTTACAGGCACTGTCGTAGAAAAAGTAGCAATATGTGAAGTTTTTCCTTTTTTTTTTTTTCTTCTTTTTTTTCCGCTGTGCATCCACAGGATGGTAGAAGTTGTCTCTGCCACAAACCTGAAATAACGCATATTGAACTTGAAGTATCGAACAAAGACCTATAAAGTAATGGACGCGAAATGAGCTTATTTTCATCCATACTGGATTGCATGCAAACGTTCATTTAAAAAAAAAGTATTCTGTGCATTTGCATTTGCCTATTTCATACATTTTGGTCTCGTCTGCTCCCACTCGTCTATTATTTACACCATTTTATCCAAGTGCGCTCTTTCTTTATCCCTATTAAATTCAATTTTATTACTATTTGGACTCTAGAAATCAGAGCCTGAGTTCGTTTTGCCAAATCATTCTAGGCCCCATATATTGGGCCAAACTGTTCTGCACTATTTACAGATTCATCTAACTCCTTCCTCTATTCCTCATTAAAGCTAACGCGACCAACTTTAGCTCTTTTCATGATGTTAATTTTCTTTTCTCCTCCCAATACTCTTAAAAACACTTTGGTAATCAATCCCCTACAATCCCTTTCATAATTTATCATTCGACTCGCATAAGTATTAAAAATCAAAATTTTCATTCACGCCGTTTCATTCACAATTTGTTCATTCATAAAGTACTATAAATCCAAAACGCGAATACATTCACACATAAATCAGGCACTCGCGCATTCCCGCACGGACTAACACACTTGTAGCATTTAACTATTTCACAGACATCGTTCTTCCCCACGTTCTTCCACTTGCTCACGTTCCCTTCTTCATTGATTGATGAATTGCTCATGTCGTTTCCGTTACCGCTTTGCAAACTTGGTAACGAGTTGGCAACATAAGCGAAAGATCGACCACTTTTGGAATTGGTTTAATCTCAGGGCTAATTCCTTTTCAATGCGATGCAAATCGAAACGAACCTCATATGCGATTAGATTGATGGCAATACCCGAAGGTACGAAACGCCCTGAACGGCCAATGCGATGTGAGTAAGTCTCAGCCATACGTGAAAAATCGCAATTACTAGCAACATTCACAGCCTATACATCAATACCACGTGTAAAAAAGATCAGCGCAGACTAGATTTCTGCATAGCCCCTGTCGAAACTCATGGAAAACACGATTTCTATGCGCCTGCGCCATGTTGGCATGGATATAGTAACAACAATAACCAAGTTCCGTGATCTTCTTAGCCAGCAATTCCACACGTCGCGTTGAATTGCAAAATATTATCGATTGGCTTATTTGCAACTTAGAGAATAACGCATTAAGACGATGCACTTTTGCTTCAAATGTATGAACTTTTGATGATTGAAATGTTTTAGGCCAATATAAAATTAAATTTTCATCCCTGTATCCAATTTTAGAGCTTGTTTAAGTATTTCGTATGTGGAAAATGAAACAGCTACCATGGGTGTTGCTCTTAAATAGTTAATTGACATTCCTCGATATAATCCTCGAACGATACCGTTTTCACGGTAAATTAACGTTAATGTTTGCATCATTCCCATCCCAAATTTTGTTGTATCTGGGCTCATCATTGCGAGTTGCATTCTTCTTCTAGTAACATCCAAGGGATATGAAATTGATTGCGCAACAGCTCCAGCTAAGCCACCACATACCAGTTTTACAGGTATATGTAATACAAGGCCACCAGTATTCCTTTCGCAATTTATTGCATGCGTACTTTGGCAAATACTTCATGCAAAAAAAATTTAAACATCTCAAAACAGTAGAATGACAGCCCGGCATACGGTAAAGTGCACGTATTCCGCCTTCATTGCGGAACATTTCAGAAGCACGCTGCAAAATTTCAGTGTATTTGTGTTCTCCCATTACTTGAAATGCTAAACGAGCCCGAATTGTATCTAGCGGATATGCCAATGTAACAGCCGTCAGTCCTGCACAAGCTCCTGCTATAAATTTATCCGCGTGTACTACAAACTTTTAAATGTAGTTCAAACTGCGATAAGTACTTCTTGTACATTTCAAAGGATGTGAACTGCGTGCGGAAATATCCTAATCATCTGTGCTCCATTGCCTTTATACAATGCCAAAATGATTCCTTCAATATTATGTGCCTGAGACCACTAAACACCCCTAAATGTTCGTAATGAGAGGAATGTGCTTGAAGTAAGATTTTTATCCTATCTAATGGCGCTACAGCAGTTTTAGAACACATCCCAGCAATTCCCCCAGCCAGAAGATTTTTCAGAACGGTTCATAGTTGCGAAAAGATTCAGCGGAAATAACCATTGTGGATTGATAAATGTCTATTTTCCACAAATTAAGTCTGGTTAAAGTTTCACAGGAAATACTATTACTAACATTTCATGAAGAAACAATATAAAGAAAGCCGATAAACTGTCGGTTAAGCTCAAATTTATTTTAAGCACGTTTAGGAAGTTCGATTCAATGTTTTCATTAATTCAGTTCGAGATCGGCGTAGCAGATCGGGATAAACAACAGTAATACACGCTTTATTGTCGCGGCTTACGACGAGCATCACCTTGGCGTTTCTAATAAATCCAATAACCACTAACGAATAGCGATACTCCTCTTTCAACGTAGTAAAACCCATACTAAATGCACAAAGTCTTCACTGCTTCCATTTGCTCTATGTTGCACACTTTCCTGTCTTCGTCGTCCCTTCGAATCGCTTACGAAACATAATTTGTGTCGCTGGCGGATTCGCACGCGTAGATTCATTAACTGACCCGAGCAATCTCTGGACACGCACAAAACAACCATTAACTGTCCTATACACTCGCACAGCTCCAATTATCCAACTTTTGCCTCGAGTCTTTGCTAAATTGCGTTTTTGTCTCTGGCTTGAAGCTTACATGAACAAAAGATTTTTCCACAGAACTTCATATCAATAACAATCCACCAAACAGTCCCTTTTCTTTTTAGTTCGAAAAGGAACTTTCTTGCAGTCAACGAAAGCAGGACAGGTGATACAAAGAGCGTCGAAGAAAATGAGACAAAACACAGTTTAGCTGACTGCCACTTACACTGCCCCCGTTCGTCCTAAACTACACTCCACGTTCTAACGTGTCCGATTTCCGCCTGCTGAGTCCCGCAAGCAGAAGTCACACTCTCGATGATACGATGACACGAGCTTGGATAACATCACGAGATGGGTTGATTTGCTCGATTACGGGAATGCAATAAGTACCGGTTTTCCCAGTACCGTTTTTCGCTCGTGCTAATATATCTTTACCACTTAAAGCAATTGGTATAGCCGCCTTTTGAATAGTCGACGGTTCCTTAAACTTTTACACTCATTCACAAAAAAAAAGAAAAAAATATAGTCCTTAGAGAAACTAATATGAATTTACTCACGGTTTTCTTAGCACGTCTCCCTCGCCAATATTCACATCACTTCACCTCACTTGATCTTCTCCGCCTTGTGCACGGAGCGGTTTATGGGAAACTGTTCCCTGAAAACATGTTCGAGGCAAACGCAATAACCTCGCTCGTACCATATGGAAATAGAAGTGCCATCTATGTGTGAACATGCGGTGGTGATAATGCACACTCATTTCGGTTATTTTTAAAATTCTAAATTGTTTATTTTTTTGTGTAGATTCGATTAAGTTTTCAATTGAAAGCAATTAATGTTTATAATTATTAGGCGTAATTAGGGGGAAATAAATCGAAAGAATAGGACAGGCACGCGTTAATTACCAACAAACAAAACAATTTTTAATTAATATTATGGTTGGAATGGGTAAAATTTGACAATTTTTGTGGGGTTTAAATGATACAATGATTTTATCGTTCCTATAATTTAAGGGGTTAACCGTTTCGTTCTAAGCATTTGCATACCGCATTACACCGCAATTAGTTAAATTATGTTCAAAAGATATTGCAATAAAATCACTACACATTAAAACAGTTTTAGAATTTTGTTTCCCGGGTGTTAAGTACAAAAGAAATTTTTCCCTTTAATTATTTTTCATGCGAAAAAAAAAAAAAAACGAGTGTCGCGATGAGGAAGGTGACTGAATGGTTACTCCTTGTTAAATTGAGTTGGTGCTGTGTGCCTGTGTCAGCGCTGCTTTTAGAGCCATAGCTCCTAGATTACTACACATCCTCGGCGGATATCTTCACCTTCCTCTGCCGAGGCAGCAGACCATCGCTGCAGTCCTTCACGGACTTTGAAATAATCTATTCACTACACGGATTTTGCATTTGGATTTGCATCTCTATCCGTACAAAATCCAACTCACTCAAGAACTTAAGCCTCAAGACCATACACAACGCAGAATGTATGCGAATTGGGTGATTGAACAACAAGCCATTGATAACGATTTTTCGAACAACATTTTCTTTAGTGATGAGTGTCATTTTTCGCTCAGTCGTTACGTAAATAAACAGAATTGCCGCATATGGGGCTCTCAAAATCCTCAGGTGATCGGAAAAAAGTGACCGTTTGGTGTGCATTATGGCCTGGTGGTGTTATTTTTTGAAAACGATCAAGGAAGAGCCATTACAGTCAATTCTGACCGCTATGGACGGATGTTAACCGATTATTTTTGGAGAGAAATTGAACATTATGATCTGGAGAGCATGCGGTTCCAACAAGACGGAGCCACAAGCCACACAACACAGGCTAATCGAGCACTTTTGCAAGAGAAATTTCCAGGACGCGTAATTTCGAGATTGAGTGATGTCAATTAGCCCGCAAGATCCTGCGACCTAACACCTTTGGATTTCTTTTTATGGGGCTATGCAAAAGATCGTGTTTACGCGAACAATCCTCAATACCTTGAGCAATTGAAAACCAATATTCGTGAAGTTATGGCCGGGATATTGCCGGAAATGTCCCGAAAAGTAATTGAAAATTACCTCAAAAGGATTGAGGCCTGTAAGAAGTCCCGTGGAAGACATTTGAATGATGTTGTGTTTCACGTATAATGGCAAGGTTCAATATTTATATTGAATATTTTATGTGTTTTCTTTAGCTTTACTTTCCCAAGCGTAAAATGGATAACCCTATATATTTAAAACTATCATTTATTCATTTTTCAAATACAAAACTTATTGAAACCACGACATGTGTTCGTGTACCTGGTCGTATCAGGGGCGGCTCCAGAACCAAATTTCAGAGGAGGTTTATGAATTAATTTTGAAGCGTTTTTCATCAAGAAGTTGCATCGGCAAAACGTGAGCGTGCCAATCCGGGTAGTTGTGCAGTAACATGTGCTTGGGTGGGTTACTGTTCGGCAAATCACACAAAGTTTGTTTTCAATATGGTTTTTAGGGCGTCAAATCGGGTCTTCTGATTTCACCACTATAAATTATGGCAGAAGAAGGCAAGAGGGCCTGGTTGAGAAGTCCGGCTAATTCACTACAAGGTTTTTCATGGATTTCCTTATAAGACAATAGGAGGACTTCGTTTCAAGTTGGCATGAATACTCGAGTAGTATGAGTGCGAAGGAAACGTTGTGATCGGCCATGAATGACACAGAAAGGGAAGGAAAAGAACATTGGGACATGAAGGAGTTGGTGTGAGAGTGTCTTGGCTAAATAGACTGAGACCGAAAAATGGAGAAAAAAGTCTTTTTCATCACTATATCATTAATTTAAATTTTATTAACTGCTATTCTCAAAGAAAACAGCGTTGAATTTACACCAAAATATCCATTCTTCTTGGCGATTTCGACCTAATGTTGATCAATCTTCATACCTCGATTCTACATCTTAGTGCCAATGACGCTAACCCATTCAATCGCTCTTCAGTTGTTTTGTTTCGCAGGTATGTTTTTAACCTGCCAAGAGAATAAAACAAGCGTTCACTTGAAGCCACTGAAATGGGGAGGGATATGATTCCTGGCCGTATTTTGCAGTCTAATCGTTTTCATTTCCGGTTAGGTGCATATAGTTGAGTTATTCGTTTGCTTCTTTTTGTATAGTGAACTTTGTTCGGATGTATTTTATCCATATAGGTAAGAAGTTTGTCTTGTTTCTTTTCTTGTGAATTGATGATAATGAAATAGTCAGTTTGTAAAGTATCATATTGATTCTTTCGACATTTTTGAGTATAGAGACTTCACTCAGAGATTGTAAGAATATATCTAACATTATTGAGGACATTGGATGTCCAATACTCAAACCGTCCTTGGCAATGTATGCGTTATTATTGAAGCTAAAATAGTTCTACTTGATTGTGGTCTCTATGAGATTGAGTAGTTGATCTGCGATAAGTTGGCTATTATTGAATGAAAGTTTTTCTTTTAGCATGGTCAGTGTTTCATCGACGGGTATAGACGTGTAGAGGTTAGTGATGTCTAGTGATAAATGTTGACAAGTGCCAGTCAATGTTAGAAAGGTAGCGGAGCTGGCTTGATCGCAGCTGCTTTATAATTTGTATTTGTCGTCAAGGTGTATGACATCAGCCAGTATCGTTGCCAAGTACCGCGCTAATTGGTATGCAGAAGCTGGGTGGATGGGGATATTCAGTTTGTGGAGCTTACGTTGTGCTTTGAGGAGTGGTGTGAATGGAGTTTATATAGCAGTGCTTAGTACTAGGATGAATGATTAGTGGAGATTGTATAATAGTGGTACGCAAGTCTGATTGAAACTTATTGGTGGGGTCTTTCTTCATCAGTTCATATCCGTTGCCGTTAATGAAGTTTGTTATTTTTATGCATAGTCTCTTGTTTTTAGGAACATCGTTGTATGTCCGTAATTTTTTCTGTTTGTTCGTTAATAGTTTATGGTATTGGTGGAAAATCGTTTTGTTTATGCTACTGCGTATTTTTTGTAGAATGTCTACTGCAGTGTGTCTTCCTTGTGTTTTTTGTTCCTGCGGCAGTTTGGTAATATCAAGTTCAGGGTCGATTACTAGTTGTCTTATGGCTTTGTTGCGGTTTGTGTTATATAAGTTATGTTTTAGTCTCTTATTTAACAGCTCTTAAGGCTGACAAAGGACATACAACGGGAATCCTAAAAACAACAGAGTAAGTACAAAAAACAACAGACTTCGGTAGCACCAACGGATATGAACTAACGAGCAAAGACCCCATTAATAAGTTCCAAAAAGACTTACATACTGATGTAACGTAATCTCTACTAATCTGTGGTAATCTAGCAGCCCATCCAGGCAAAAAGCTCGAAGGACCTTTGTGAAGAAAATGCCATCTCATAAAAATAACAACGCAATAAATGCGGAACAATTTGATACATAATTTATTAAGATTGTTATTATTAATCCGCAATACACCCCGCCACCACCACCGCTACCATTATCAATAAAAAGCTTTTCTAAAGAAAACAATGAAAAAATAAATAAAATAACAAGTAAAAATCAACCATGGTAAGCCCATTGCGACAATCTTACGAAGCAATTGCTAGATTGTCGCAACAAGAATCTGCTGTTACCGCCATGACGAGAAATAACGAACGATACGACTGGTTGAAAACGGCAACGGGTTGGTTGCACTACATTTTTGGTAGGTGTGTCGAGGGGCAGTTAGTCGTGCGGTACGCGATTGTAAAGATATGAGCATTAGTTTTGACTGGAGGAAAAGTCGAGGAAAAAGGGAACCTGATTTGCATTTCCGCGGTTCACAAGTTTTGTTTTGGAGAATCACGCGAGTGCGATTGCGCGGAAT